>JAVTVJ010001201.1:0-23797 GCA_034509425.1 Eopsaltria australis | reverse complement strand
AAGGAAGGAGATGTCCCTCTGTGTCCCCTTTGACCAGCTGAGCAGGATCAGCTCACAGGGTGGTTGGGCTGTAGAGCAGCTTTTGCCTTCAGAGGGATGAAAGTCTGCTTGGCCATGGCCCCACTCACCTGGTTTATTCTCCAGGTATGTACTGAGGAGCTGAAGTTGACACCGTGTGTCTTCCTTTGATTTCTGTTGATCTTGCTCCAGATTTTGAATTCTTTGGAAGAGATCTTTGAGTTCCTTCTCCATCCTCGATTCCAGGGCCCTTACATTTTCCTCCTCTTTCTTCCCTGTGAAGAAAGAATAATGTCACTGGGTCACTGATGTTTCTTCCTTGAGGGGCACAACAGCAATCTGACACAAGGATGCCCAAAGGCTCTGATTTAATGTCCCTGACAGAGGGTCTCTTCTTAGGGTCCTTCTGTGGGTGTCCTCTTCCTCCCTCATTGTCCCTTAGAAGTCCTCACCCCACAGGAGTTCCATTGCGCCATGAAGGTACAGTCTGGAAATGGTTTCCCCTTTGCCCTCTGACTTTTAGCACGGAGGGGACAAGACAACAGACCAAATTTTCATCCCTTTTCAACCTCTCACTTGTGCTCTCTGTAGCTCAATAAACAGGGCTCCAGCTTTGAAAAGTGGGACACACGTTTAATTCTAACAGTAGTCTGAGGTAGCAGCCATTCCAGGCCTTTCCCTGCACTGCTCTGGGCTGCTCCTTGCTGAGGCTTTGCTGGCTGCAGCTGCAGCAAGAACAGGAGCCACGGTCAGGGACATGGGGACATGTTTTCTTAATAACAGGAGACAGACACATGATGCCTGACACAACATGCAGCTTTCTGGGCTGGGGGACTCAATCCTCTAGAAAGGGAGACCCTTTAGCTATAGTTGGTAACCCTGATCAACTTCTAGAAAACATCCACAAAGCCGCTTGTCTACAAATGATACATGAAAAGAAGTTGATTCCTGGATATAAGTCCCCTGTGCAACTGCCTGTAGAACCTGAAATGATGACCCCTTTAATTCAGGGTCTCCCAGAATCACTCAAACCCACAGTGAATGTCTTACAGAAAACCATAGCTGCTGTGAGCCCCGTAGAGAGACTGGAAAGATTCCTTGAAAACCTGACAGACCAAACTGGATCTACTGATCCTGGGAATGCCCCATATACCACACCCTCTCAGCCGTCGGGTTCACACTCCAATTCACCTGCCAGTGATCGCAAAGTTTACACATGGAGTGAGGTTGCAGAAGATCTGATTAATTACAGTAGAAAATGTGGACCTGTAAAAACCCCAGAAGAGAAATCAGAGAAAACAAAGGGTGTTAAGTACATCGGGGCTCCCCACAGTGAAGATCAGGACAATGAGGAACAGTTTAATAACCATCAGCATTGGTGGGCACTAGGTATCAAAAAGGGAAT
Source organism: Eopsaltria australis (assembly GCA_034509425.1). Taxonomy (NCBI): domain Eukaryota; kingdom Metazoa; phylum Chordata; class Aves; order Passeriformes; family Petroicidae; genus Eopsaltria; species Eopsaltria australis. The sequence continues at coordinate 22,374 of JAVTVJ010001201.1, read as the reverse complement.
CCCTAGAGATACCATGACCGGTTTATCTCTTAACAAATTAACAAAAATAGTGTCTAACTGGCACCACCGTAAACCCGCTCTACCTAGTGCACCCCCTCCCTCACAGAGCCCAGGCTACGAGCCAAAGCTTCTCCCTCAGAGCCCAGGCTACGAGCCAAAGCCTCTCCCACAGAATATAGGCAACAAGCCAAAACACTTTTCCCAACAGAACCAGGGAAACTAATTTCTCCATTTCTTAACAGTGAGTGAAGGAATGGAGCATGGATGTATCTGAGAATGCTCCCTAGAAACCATCAAACAGGAGACATCATGATCACAACCATTACAGGCCCTAAAAGGGCACCTGTCACCTTTTTGATTGACACCGGGGCACAAATTTCTGCACTAACGAAAAAAGATGCCCAGAGGTGTGGAGTTGTTCCAACAAAGAACCGATATTGTGTTTTAAATGCTCTAGGAACAACAGAATCCATGAACATGGCTTTAGTCAAACTCACATTATCAAGGGAAGAAAACCAACTTTCCATTTATATGGAGATCGGAGATATTCCAACCAATTTATTGGGAATGAATGCCCTTGCTGGGAGACAGTGGGAAGACTCAGAAGGCTTTCTGTGGTCTTTTTGTGCACCTCGCTTTAACATCAGTCTGCTTCAAGCAGCATCCTCCCTACCATTCAGCAAAGTAACTAATGTAAAACAATACCCCCTTCCCCTGGGTGCCAAAGAAGGTATCAAACCAGTTATACAGGAGCTCCAAGAACAAGGAGTAATAATTAACACACATTCTCCTTTCAATTCTCTGGTGTGGCCAGTGAAAACACCTAATGGCAAGTGGAGATTAACAATAGACTTCCGCAGACTGAACGCTAACACAGATCCTCTTACAGCTGCGGTTCCAAATCTAGCTGAACTGATAACACTGATTCAAGAGAAGGCACACTCCATCATGGCAACCATCGATGTCAAAGACATGTTTTTCATGAGACCTTTACAACCAGAGAACACAGACCGCTTTGCTTTCACCTGGTAGGGACAACAGTACATTTTCACTAGGCTTCCCCAGGGCTACAGACACTCCCCCACCCTGGCTCATCACGCTCTGGCCAGAGAGTTAGAAAAAATACCCAAACCTGACAATGTAGCTGTTTATCAATACATTGATGATATCCTTGTGGGAGGAGAAGAAATAGAGGAAGTGGGAGATCTCCAGTAGAAAATAATCTCTCACTTAGAAAGCCTTAATTTGCAGATTCCCTCAGAAAAGGTACAGAAGCCCTCTCAGGAAGTGAAATTCTTAGGGATCTGGTGGAAGGGGCCATGACATGCATCTCGCCTGATACCCTAACATCTTTAGAACAGATTAAAATGCCTGAATCTAGAAAAGATCTCCAACATGCTTTAGGGTTATTGCTGTTCTGGACAAAACACATCCCTGATTTTTTCGTAATTGCCAGACCTCTTTATAACTTGCTGAGAGAAGGGGTCAAATGGGAATGGGATGCTTCTCAAGAAGAAGCCTTACAATTACTGATTTTTGAAGCAACAGTTCACCAAGCCCTTGGCCCTATTCACCCTACAGATCCTTTTCAAGTGGAATGGGGATTTGCCTCCTCAGGGCTGTCAGTACACATCTGGCAGTAAGGCCCAGAGGGTCCAACAAGGCCTGTTGGTTTTCATTCCTGTGTATTCAGAGATGCTGAAAAAAGATACACTATCTGGGAAAAGGGGCTGTTTGTGGTTAGCTTATCTCTCATAGAAGTGGAGAAAATCACACGACAACAACCAATGGTTTTGAGAGGCCCTTTCAAAGTCATTAAAGTAGTCTCTACCGAGACCCCCCCCCCCCCCACCTGACAGGGTGGCCCAGAGAGCCTCAGTTAGAAAGTGGTATGCTCAAATTGAACATTACTGTAACACTTTCTCAATAACTGAAGGAGCTGTAAAAAACCTAGCAGTACAAGAGAGCTTGAGTAGCAGCCAAGACAAACCTGTCTCAGCTATTAAGGTAGCCCCTCCTTTCTCCCCTGAGCAATCAGTTAATTCTTGGTTCACTGACGCATCCGCTAGGCATGAGGGAAAAATGTGGAAATACAAGGCTGTAGCCCTCCACACTTCCTCTGGTGAACAAATCATCACAGAGGAGGAGGGCAGTGCCCAAGTCGGTGAGCTGATAGATGTTTGGAGTGTTTTCCAACGTGAGGCACAGAATACTTCTCCCATCTCCCTGATTCCTATGCCATGTTTAAGGGACGTACTGAGTGGCTTTCTTTCTCGCAACAAAATGACTGGGAGGTCAACAGAATTCCAGTGTGGCAAAAGGAGAAGTGGCAGGAAATCTTGAATATTGCAAGACAAGGAAATTTTGCCGTGGGGTGGGTAGCCTCTCACCAGATAGACGGGAACCCAGCAGGAGAGTGGAACAATAACGCCGATGAGTTAGCAAGACTGAGTACTGTGAAAAAGAATCAAATTACAGAGGACTGGGAGCACTTATTGGAGTGGCTGCATGTAAAAAGACATCACACAGGTGCAAAAGATTTGTACAAAGAAGCTCTTGCTCACGGCTGGCCTGTTACCAGAGAAATGTGTAAAACATGCATATCAGCCTGTGAACAGTGTCGCAAGCGGCTAGAAAGACATCCTTTGGAAGATGACCCTCTGCATTTAAGAGAGGGTAAAGGCTTATGGGATGCATGGCAGGTAGATTACATTGGTCCCTTTAAGAGCTCAGGAGGTAAACACTTTGTGTTGGTGGGAGTAGAGATTGTATCCGGGCTAGTCCAAGCCAATGCTTTTAAAAGAGCTACAGGGGAAAACACTGTTAAAGCTTTGCAGGGATGGTTTGGAACTTTCCCAACACCACAAGAAATCCAATCAGACAATGGGTCTCACTTCACCGCCACAGTTGTACAGGATTGGGCAAGAGGGGAAGGGATTAAATGAACTTTTCACACCCCTCACTACCCTCAAGCTAATGGGATTGTAGAAAGGACCAACGGTCTTTTGAAAAGATTCCTGAGACCACAGGAAGGAAATTGGGATGTTCGGCCATGGGAAGCTGTAAAAGGTGTGAATGAGAGATGGGGGGTAAACGGGTGTCCCAAAATCACTGCCTTTTGCCCGACAGCTCCAAGCATAATCCCTTCACTACAGGGACCAGAAGATTCAGCAAATCCAGCACACTATCCTGGACAACCTGTTTTAGTGGATCTCCCTACTGTGGGTGAGGTACCACTAGTCCTAAAAAGCCCTCTGAATAAATACGCATGGATAGCATCTGATGCCCTAAGGAAAGAGCATTGGATAAATACTCGCTGGATAACTCCATCATTCTAACCTTTTTCTGCCTCTTGGTGGGAGTCTCTATTGTGTTTACTTTTCACAGGAGAACTCCGAGGGACATGAAAACCAGATAAACCATGATAAGGCTAGTGCTACTTTTCTGCATCCTACCACAATACCATGGCCACTACCCAGCTGAGTGGCCGTGGTCCAAAGCTACCCTCAAGCATACTAGTGCTCAAGGATCACACCCCAAAGGTCGTCACCTGAGTCTCCTGACGGTAATACTGCACGATTCTAAGGTATACGGTCGAGATGAATGGGAATGGGACTGGAAGGATTGGGTTAGAGTCCTGAATGGAACAATTGGTGAACAAATAAAGGTAGGATGCAGAAAAGTGGACGAGTCCCTTTACGAAAAGGCTTCCAACATTGCAATTTCTGGAAATTTTCTAGAACAAGATGTGACAAGTAAATTACACCCCAACATTACAGCAAAACTATGTCCCACAACAGAGTGTAAATGTAGCAAACAAACCCCTTACATATTGTGCTGCCGTCAGAAGAATATCGGTAACCACACCCTAGACCATAGTACCATCAATGTTGAAATTACAAAGCTCTGTAAAGATGAGCCCCCTGACTCATTTTGCTGGCACAATTTTACTTTAATCAAATCGACCTATGTAACATGTGTTTGGCAAAACAATTCGGCAGATCAGTCAAGCTTGAAAAGCTTGGTTCACAAATTCAGAATAAAAGTCGTGCCAAAGCCCATACTGAATGTAATAGTCACATATCGTGGTGTTGATACCCCCCTTGTGTTGGACCAGAGCAATGTTTTCCCTCCTTTTATGGTAACTCAGGGTGATGATGTTTTAATACGATGTAAATTAACTGCTGGATCTTTCATTGAGTCTGTGCCCAGTTATAGCATTGGACCTCATGGCCGTGTTCCATTTTGTGAAATCAAAAATCAGGATTGTTGGTTAAACCTAACTGCTGTACAGTTTTCCCATAAAGTGACATGTAGTAAAAACAATACAAACTACTGGGGGAACTTGACATTGATGTAGTAATACCTACAATCCCACCACCAGTTAGGTTGAGCCCTAAAATTTTCGAAATTGGACCATATATAATCAGGAAAACAGGCCAACAACAATTATTTAACCCTGTATGGTCTCTTAAACAAGTCTAATTACTCATGCAAAACAATGTCTCAGAAATTCAGCCAGCTTGTTCACCTTTCCTGCAAACTTCTTTTGAAGGGTGGACAACCTGGTTACAAAAGAGAAACCCTATTAAGAAAAGAATGCAGAACAACATAACCGGTGTTGTGGGAACAGGATTGGGAATTTTGAATAGCATTGACTCAGAAGTATTAATGAATAAATTGACTACCACCACTACAGATTTAACCAAATTACAATGACCACTGCAGTCGTCATTATTGGCCTTAGGAACTCACCAGTGGTTGTTATCAAACATATTACCAGATTGGGAAAAGGTGAATGCAAATGATCACAAATTGATAATTGATGCACTCGGTGCTACACAAGACAACACTTCTTTAGCCCTTCGCTGCATCCAGGCTCAATTGTGGATGCAGTCAGTTGCCGCCCCAATTATAAGAGAGGGCGAAGAAGGCATTTTTCCTACTGAAATTCGGAAAATAATATGGGACAGTGCCACTAATTTTGAAAGAGAATTCCAATCGTGGTGGAACTTAGCGAATTTTACCTATAACCCTGCTACAAACACAGCCACAGCCTGTGGCGGTTGTCAGGGTTTCCAAAAACTGTTTCCCCATCAAGAAGCCCTGGAGTAAGAAATCCCAGGATTGAGGCCACCCCTGGGGTGGGGTTGGCGGTGGAATGGCTCGGAGTGGAGCTGGGCTTCTTATGGGCTGGCTGTGGTGGTGGTTGGGGCTGCAAAGAGTATCTTCCCCATTAAGAAGCCATGGAACATAGAATCTAAGGATTGAGATCACCCCCGGGGTGGAGTTTCATAGTGGTATGTCCCTGAATGGGGCTGAGCTTCTTAGCGGCTGTACGTCCCCTCGACCATTGGACTGACCACCCATCCATCAATTGTCAATCTTCCCCAAGTTCCAGAAAATTCTGTTAAGAATGGTTGTTGATTGTGTTTTGGTTATATCTGTTATCCCCTCTCCTCCCCTCCCCTCTCTGTTCCCAGTTGGCCCTTGTCCCTTTGTCCCTCCCTGGTGTCTCCCCCGGGCTTGGACCTAATTGGTTGTCACCCTCTGAATAAAAGTGTGATGCAGGCTGAGCTCTGGGTCTCTCGGACTCAGACGCCCAGACAGCTGTCATCTCCTCGATACAGTGCATCTTTTACTCTGCGGTGAGAGATCCCTCCCCAGCCTTTCCAGTGATTCAGATACAGTGTCTACCTACCAGAGAGACACAGCCCGCGGCAAGGGAAACTGAACTCCCGACGCCAAAGAACCTGAGCCTGCCTGAGCCAGGGACACTCGGTCATAGCTGCCGCAGGGCTGCTGCTCAAAACCCTGGTGGGCAGCTGCCTGGCCCGAACCAGCGGCGACGCGACAGTTGATGCCCCGAACAGGGACCTGTAGTCATCCACAGGTTCCTGCAGATTGTCCTTGGCTCTTCTGAGTTGAGTGCACCTTCGGTGCAGCCACTGCCCCAACTGACAGGCTCTCGCTTTTACAAGAACTGTTGGAAGGGGAAGCCGAGAAAACTCCTTGGGAGAGAAGAGAACGTGTCGGGGACGCAAGAGGAATTGAGGAGCCTCGGCTGGCTGGAAACCGAATCCCAGGAGCTTTTTGTTGGTGCCGAAGGAGCGGGACCGGAGTCGGGGAGCCGGTGAGGAAGAAGAGAGAAATCCTACATAGGTAGACCCGCACGGGGATTGCAAGGGTCCAGTTCGGTAGTGTAAGTGCGGGGCTCCCCAGTACCACTTTCCCTTTTTGCTTGTGCTTTTTGTGTTGCTGCCGTTCTCCTGGGTTTTGGGGCTTTTTTGCTGCATGAAAAATGGGAGTTAAGCTCAGCCGCCAGCAAAGGCTTTAACCTCCAAGTTAAAGCAACCCTTGTTTTAGGTAAAGGGGATTTTAATAAGGTTCTGTTAAAACATTTTATTTGGTGGGTTTTTGTCCACTTCCCTTCTGTTTCAGTTGACTCGGTTTCACAACTTGCGTTTTGGGATGAAGTTGTGGAGAAGTTGACTGAAAGAGTTAGATCAGGGGAGCCGAGGGCTTCTAAATTCTTTTCTCTTTTGATTTTAATTTGTGATTCCTTGGGTGATCGGGATAAGGGAAAAATTGGGACCCCAGTTCCTCCTACCCCGCCTGCCCCTGTACCATGTCCACCCTACCCTTCTTCCCCAGAGCGGTGGGAATTGCGGCGGGTATCCCTCCCCAACAAGCAGGGTAGCCCCTCGGAGAAGCAGAAATCCTGCCTCCACCCTGACCCTCTGCTATCCCCACTGCGTCCCAGCTGTCGTGGGGATGGCCACTCTGTGCCAGACCTTTTCCTATCTCTCTTACCTATGCCCACATACCCTGATGCGCCCGTTGCACCCTCCCCAAAGTTAAAGAAATTTAATAAAGAAAATAGCTGCTGCGGCGCTCAAGATGGCGCTGATCGCATGGCGCGGGGCTCTACCTTTCGTCACCGTGCCAATCTTTCGGACTTGGACGCTTTTTCCGGATCAACTCGTGACTCCTCCCCTGAGCGCTCCCCCCTCTCGCGTACTGAGCCCCTTGGATGGTCCCACAATCATGGCTGCGTCGTAGGATGTATCCGCATCGGGTCCCTTTCATCTCACCGGGAACCTGTCCCTAACCCGCGCGGTTTCTGACCCCTGACTCGCCGCTGCCGCCTTCCCTGCGGACAGTCAGCCGCGCACCGCCGCTGTCCTGCCGGCTCCGCTCAGCACAGCCCGCAGCGCAGGCACGGCCAAACCGCTGGTACCTGGCTGCCTGGCGCTGCCAGGCTCCTCCGACCTCTCCCAAAGAGCTGCTCACTCGGGCTCCCTTGCCGTTTGTGATCCTTTGCGAACAATCGATGGAGATAAAGTTCCAGTAGTACACATGAGAGGTATGCTAGGAAAGATTGTTTAGGTTAACTCTGCCTCAAGTAAAGACAATCCCATCCGTGGGGTTGTCTTTGCTCAGGGACCAGGCTGTACCTGGTGGGTGATGCAAAGGGATGGAGAGACCCAATGCATATCTCAAGGAGATCTTGTTTTAGAGTGAACTACCTGTGACACCGTGCTTGTATCTGTATCTACATGTAAGTATATACTTTGAAGGTTTAAATTTGATGTAAGGTGTTCGCATGGGAAAAACTTAGGGGTGGAGAATGTCGGAGTTTGGATCTACCTTTTTGGGTTTTTTATTCCTCAGGAATTTTTCTCCCATGTGTTGCTAAGAGACTAATGACTGAGCTAATGGCTGAGTACTTAAGAGAACAAAGCACAGGGCTAGGGCCTTTCTCCTTGGCAGGGTGGGGCAGAATCACTCTCATAGAAGCAAGGCCTGACAACGAGAGATTTTGGAGACTGAAAAAGCAAGGGCAGGGGGAGGTCACTCTCTTGCTCGGGACCCTCAGGGTCGAATGGTTGGGGCTGCTGTCTGCCGAACCCACGGCCACTGAGAAGCCAGCACGGAGCTGCCGGTCTGTCTGCTGTGAGTCTTTTCTCTCTGCCCCATCAGGAGACGAGCTGCCGGCCACCAGCCTGTCTCTCCCCTGCTCCTCCACGCTGCTCTGAGTGTTTTTTGCTACATTGTAACTGGGCTCCCCCTGCACACCAGGACCTCTTGCTGTCCCAGCTCCCTGTGTCCGGGAATCCTGCTGTGGCACTGACACCAGCCGCCCCCGAGGGTCTGTGAAACAAAGGCTCTCCTCCATCCCTCTCTGTCTCGGGCAGCCGCCATTGCTGTGTGCTACCTGAGCTCACGCCGGAGCGCCCCCTGCAGCTGCCAGGAAATCATCACACCCAGAGCGCCCCCTGCAGCCACCGGGGAATCATCACACCCAGAGCGCCCCCTGCAGGCTGTGACTGGACTGCATGAAAAGGCAAAGGTGCCTGAGGCCAACCAGGTTGCCACTGGGTTTCTGGTTCTGTTTGTTGGTTAACGCCATAGCTGTTGTTATTTGTTAGCTTTGTTTTAGATATTAGTAAAGAACTGTTATTCTTATTCCCAAAACTTTCCCTGAGACCCTCTTGAATTCAAATTTATAATAATTCAGAGGGAGAGGGGTTACAGTTTCCCATTCCAAGAGAGGCTCCTTCCTTCCTTTACAGACACCTGTCTTTCAAACCAGGACACTGTGAGACCGTGCCGCTCAGCGAAAAAGCAAAAAGGACTGCGCAGGAACTATATGTTTTGTGCAGCTGCACCTGCAACCCAAAACAATGGGCCTTATTCCCAAACCTCCTGGCCATTTGTGCCTCACCTTTAGAAGGATTGCCGCATCTCTTGGTTACCTGCCCCTTGCTATCGAAAAGACTATAAAAAGACTCTCAAAAAAGACCCCTACGAGATCTCACTGTAGAGGAGATGGAATCCATCAAAACCGGTCAAGAGGACTTTGTCGCGCCGCAATATCTATGATACTTCCTTTTCACCCTCCCTCTCAACCCTATCTGTCTCAACGTCCTCTATCGCATATTTGTGTTGTTCGCACTCAATACAAGTGGTTTGATTTTGATTAAAGCAAAAATTATTTGTCCCTGTTTTCTTCTGCACTCTAAGAGTCGGGTAACGAACAATCACAAGACCGCTTCGACTACCGGATCGTGAACCTGAGGGCAAGAGGCTGCTCCCAGCACACTTTGTGTCCTGCCTGAGCCAGGCCCAGGGCCACGGGCTGGCGCCAGCCAGGCCCCCATTGCACTCTGGGCCCCAGCTGACTCCTTCCCCTTGCCAGCAGCAGCTCCTGCACGCAGAGCTGCTCTCCACATGCCCTGCGCTCACAGACACCTCCAGCCTCTGCTCAGGGAAGCTCCTCTCCCTGCTCATCAGCAAGAGGGAAACAAGGCTCATCTCACACCTGCCCCAACATGGCACCAGCAGTGGGGAGCAGGAGAAGGGCAGTGGGGAAAGGGACAGAGACAGGGACACGACTTCAATGGGGACAACCTTAACAAGGATCAGGCAATGAGAGAACTCCCAGCACACACCCTCTACAAAGGTGAGGCAGAGGAGAGGGACTTTGACCACCTGCACCTGCAGGGAACAGTTCAGCATGGAGCTGTTTCAATGCCATGGATCACAAAAGCCGTTCCCCAAGGAAGGACTGTCCCTCTGTGTCCCCTTTGACCAGCTGAGCAGGATCACCTCACAGGGTGGTTGGGCTGTAGAGCAGCTTTTGCCTTCAGAGGGATGAAAGTCTGCTTGGCAATGGCCCTGCTTACCAAGTTCCTTCTCCAGGTCTGTACTGAGGAGCTGAAGTCGAAACTCTGTGCGGTCCTTTGATTTCTGTAAATCTTGCTCCATATTTTGAATTCTTTGGAAGAGATGTTTGAGTTCCTCCTCCATCCTGGTTTCCAGGGGCCTTGCATTTTCCTCCTCTGTCTTCCCTGCGAAGAAAGAATAATGTCACTGGGTCACTGATGTTTCTTCCTCGAAGGGCAGAATAGCAATCTGACACAAGGATGCCCAAAGGCTCTGATTTAATGTCCCTGACAGAGGCTCTCTTCTTAGGGTCCTTCTGTGGGTGTCTTCTTCCTCCCTCCTTGTCCCTTAGGAATCCTCATCCCAAAGGAATTCCATTGCACCATGAAGACACAATCTGGAAATGGTTTTCCCTTTGCCCTCTGACTTTTAGCAGGGAAGGAACAAGAAAACAAACCAAATTTTCATCCCTTTTCAACCTCTCACTTGTGCTCTCTGTAGCTCAATAAACAGGGCGCCAGCTTTGAAAAGTAGGACACAGGCTTAATTCTAAGGCCACAATGGCCTGAGGCAGCAGCAATTCCAGGCCTTTCCCTGCACTGCTCTGGGCTGCTCCTTGCTGAGGCTTTGCTGGCTGCAGCTGCAGCAAGAACAGGAGCCACACTCAGGGAAGGCGGATCCTTCCTCAGCTTTGCCTGCCCTGGGGGCAAGAGGCTGCTCCCAGCACACTTTGTGTCCTGCCTGAGCCAGGCCCAGGGCCACAGGCTGGGGCCAGCCAGGCTCTCATTGCACTCTGGGCCCCAGCTGACTCCTTCCCCTTGCCAGCACCAGCTCCTGCACGCAGAGCTGCTCTCCACAGGCCCTGCGCTCACAGACACCTCCAGCCTCTGCTCAGGGAACCTCCTCTCCCTGCTCATCAGCAACAGGGAAACAAGGCTCATCTCACACCTGCCCCAACATGGCACCAGCAGTGGGGAGCAGGAGAAGGGCAGTGGGCAAAGGGACAGAGACAGGGACACGACTTCAATGGGGACAACCTTAACAAGGATCAGGCAATGAGAGAACTCCCAGCACACACCCTCTGCAAAGGTGAGGCACAGGAGAGGGACTTAGACCACCTGCACCTGCAGAGAACACTTCAGCATGGAGCTGTTTCAGTGCCATGGATCACAAAAGCTGTTCCCCAAGGAATGACTGTCCCTCTGTGTCCCCTTTGAGCAGCTGAGCAGGATCAGCTCACAGGATGGCTGGGCTGTAGAGCAGCTTTTGCCTTCAGAGGGATGAAAGTCTGCCTGGCAATAGCCCTTCTTACCCAGTTCTTTCTCCATGTCTGTAGTGAGGAGCTGAAGTTGACACCGTGTGTCTTCCTTTGATTTCTCTAAATCTTGCTCCAGATTTTGAATTCTTTGGAAGAGATCTTTGAGTTCCTTCTCTATCCTGGATTCCAGGGGCCTTGCATTTTCCTCCTCTTTCTTCCCTGTGAAGAAAGAATCATGTCACTGGGTCACTGATGTTTCTTCCTTGAGGGGCAGAACAGCAATCTGACACAAGGATGCCCAAAGGCTCTGATTTAATGTCCCTGACAGAGGGTCTCTTCTTAGGGTCCTCTTGTGGGTGTCTTCTTCCTCCCTCATGGTCCCTTAGAAATCCTCACCCCACAGGAATTCCATTGGGCCATGAAGGTACAATCTGGAAATGGTTTCCCCTTTGCCCTCTGACTTTTGGCAGGGAGGGGACAAGGAAACAAACCAAATTTTCATCCCTTTTCAACCCCTCATTTGGGCTCTCTCTAGCTCAATAAACAGGGCTCCAGCTTTGAAAAGTGGGACACACGCTTCATTCTAAGGCCACAATGGCCTGAGGCAGCAGCAATTCCAGGCCTTTCCCTGCACTGCTCTGGGCTGCTCCTTGCTGAGGCTTTGCTGGCTGCAGCTGCAGCAAGAACAGGAGCCACGGTCAGGGAAGGCCCATCCTTCCTCAGCTTTGCCTGCCCTGGGGGCAAGAGGCTGCTCCCAGCACACTGTGTGTCCTGCCTGAGCCAGGCCCAGGGCCACAGGCTGGGGCCAGCCAGGCCCCCATTGCACTCTGGGCCCCAGCTGACTCCTTCCCCTTGCCAGCACCAGCTCCTGCACGCACAGCTGCTCTCCACAGGCCCTGCGCTCACAGACACCTCCAGCCTCTGCTCAGGGAAGCTCCTCTCCCTGCTCATCAGCAAGAGGGAAACAAGGCTGATCTCACACCTGCCCCAACATGGCACCAGCAGTGGGGAGCAGGAGAAGGGCAGTGGGGAAAGGGACAGAGACAGGGACACGACTTCAATGGGGACAACCTTAACAAGGATCAGGCAATGAGAGAACTCCCAGCACACACCCTCTGCAAAGGTGAGACAGAGGAGAGGGACTTTGACCACCTGCACCTGCAGGGAACACTTCAGCATGGAGCTGTTTCAGTGCCATGGATCGCAAATGCTCTTCTCCAAGTAAGGACTGTCCCTCTGTGTCCCCTTTGACCAGCTGAGCAGGATCAGCTCACAGGGTGGTTGGGCTCTAGAGCAGCTCTGGCATTCAGGGAAAGTCTGCTTGGCAATGGCCCCGCTCACCTGCTTTATTCTCCAGGTCTGTACTGAGGAGCTGAAGTTGACACCGTGTGCCTTCCTTTGATTTCTGTAAATCTTGCTCCAGATTTTGAATTCTTTGGAAGAGATCTTTGTGTTCCTTCTCCATCCTGGATTCCAGGGACCTTGCAATTTCCTCCTCTTTCTTCCCTGTGAAGAAAGAATAATGTCACTGGGTCACTGATGTTTCTTCCTCGAGGGGCAGAACAGCAATCTGACACAAGGATGCCCAAAGGCTCTGATTTAGCCTCCCTGACAGAGGGTCTCTTCTTAGGGTCCTTCTGTGGGTGTCCTCTTCCTCCCTCATTGTCCCTTAGAAGTCCTCACCCCACAGGAGTTCCATTGCGCCATGAAGGTACAGTCTGGAAATGGTTTTCCCTTTGCCCTCTGACTTTTAGCACGGAGGGGACAAGAAAACAGACCAAATTTTCATCCCTTTTCAACCTCTCACTTGTGCTCTCTGTAGCTCAATAAACAGGGCTCCAGCTTTGAAAAGTGAGACAAACGTTTAATTCTAACAGTAGCCTGAGGCAGCAGCCATTCCAGGCTTTTCCCTGCATAGCTCTGGGCTGCTCCTTGCTGAGGCTTTGCTGGCTGCAGCTGCAGCAAGAACAGGAGCCACGGTCAGGGAAGGCCCATCCTTCCTCAGCTTTGCCTGCCCTGGGGGTAAGAGGCTGCTCCCAGCACACTTTGTGTCCTGCCTGAGCCAGGCCCAGGGCCACAGGCTGGGGCCAGCCAGGCCCCCATTGCACTCTGGGCCCCAGCTGACTCCTTCCCCTTGCCAGCACCAGCTCCTGCACCCAGAGCTGCTCTCCACACGCCCTGCGCTCACAGACACCTCCAGCCTCTGCTCAGGGAACCTCCTCTCCCTGCTCATCAGCAAGAGGGAAACAAGGCTGATCTCACACCTGCCACAACATGGCACCAGCAGTGGGGGGAGGAGAAGGGCAGTGGGGAAAGGGACAGAGACAGGGACACGACTTCAATGGGGACAACCTTAACAAGGATCAGGCAATGAGAGAACTCCCAGCACACACCCTCTGCAAAGGTGAGGCACAGGAGAGGGACTTGGACCACCTGCACCTGCAGGGAACACTTCAGCATGGAGCTGTTTCAGTGCCATGGACCACAAATGCTGTTCCCCAAGGAAGGAGATGTCCCTCTGTGTCCCCTTTGACCAGCTGAGCAGGATCAGCTCACAGGGTGGTTGGGCTCTAGAGCAGCTTTTGCCTTCAGAGGGATGAAAGTCTGCTTGGCAATGGCCCTGCTTACCTAGTTCCTTCTCCAGGTCTGTACTGAGGAGCTGAAGTTGACACTGTGTGTCTTCCTTTGATTTCTGTTGATCTAGCTCCAGATTTTGAATTCTTTGGAAGAGATCTTTGAGTTCCTTCTCCATCCTCGATTCCAGGGCCCTTACATTTTCCTCCTCTTTCTTCCCTGTGAAGAAAGAATAATGTCACTAGGTCACTGATGTTTCTTCCTCGAGGGGCAGAACAGCAATCTGACACAAGGATGCCCAAAGGCTCTGATTTAATGTCCCTTACAGAGGGTCTCTTCTTAGGGTCCTTCTGTTGGTGTCCTCTTCCTCCCTCATTGTCCCTTAGAAGTCCTCACCCCACAGGAGTTCCATTGCGCCATGAAGACACAGTCTGGAAATGGTTTCCCCTTTGCCCTCTGACTTTTAGCACGGAGGGGACAAGAAAACAGACCAAATTTTCATCCCTTTTCAACCTCTCACTTGTGCTCTCTGTAGCTCAATAAACAGGGCTCCAGCTTTGAAAAGTGGGACAAACGTTTAATTCTAACAGTAGCCTGAGGCAGCAGCCATTCCAGGCCTTTCCCTGCACTGCTCTGGGCTTCTCCTTGCTGAGGCTTTGCTGGCTGCAGCTGCAGCAAGAACAGGAGCCACGGTCAGGGAAGGCCCATCCTTCCTCAGCTTTGCCTGCCCTGGGGGCAAGAGGCTGCTCCCAGCACACTTTGTGTCCTGCCTGAGCCAGGCCCAGGGCCACAGGCTGGGGCCAGCCAGGCCCCCATTGCACTCTGGGCCCCAGCTGACTCCTTCCCCTTGCCAGCACCAGCTCCTGCACACAGAGCTGCTCTCCACAGGCCCTGCGCTCACAGACACCTCCAGCCTCTGCTCAGGGAACCTCCTCTCCCTGCTCATCAGCAAGAGGGAAACAAGGCTGATCTCACACCTGCCCCAACATGGCACCAGCAGTGGGGAGCAGGAGAAGGGCAGTGGGCAAAGGGACAGAGACAGGGACACGACTTCAATGGGGACAACCTTAACAAGGATCAGGCAATGAGAGAACTCCCAGCACACACCCTCTGCAAAGGTGAGGCAGAGGAGAGGGACTTTGACCACCTGCACATGCAGGGAACACTTCAGCATGGAGCTGTTTCAGTGCCATGGATCGCAAATGCTGTTCCCCAAGGAAGGAGATGTCCCTCTGTGTCCCCTTTGACCAGCTGAGCAGGATCAGCTCACAGGGTGGTTGGGCTGTAGAGCAGCTTTTGCCTTCAGAGGGATGAAAGTCTGCTTGGCAATGGCCCTGCTCACCTGGTTTATTCTCCAGGTCTGTACTGAGGAGCTGAAGTTGACACCGTGTGTCTTCCTTTGATTTCTGTTGATCTTGCTCCAGATTTTGAATTCTTTGGAAGAGATCTTTGAGTTCCTTCTCCATCCTCGATTCCAGGGCCCTTACATTTTCCTCCTCTTTCTTCCCTGTGAAGAAAGAATAATGTCACTGGGTCACTGATGTTTCTTCCTTGAGGGGCACAACAGCAATCTGACACAAGGATGCCCAAAGGCTCTGATTTAATGTCCCTGACAGAGGGTCTCTTCTTAGGGTCCTTCTGTGGGTGTCCTCTTCCTCCCTCATTGTCCCTTAGAAGTCCTCACCCCACAGGAGTTCCATTGCGCCATGAAGGTACAGTCTGGAAATGGTTTCCCCTTTGCCCTCTGACTTTTAGCACGGAGGGGACAAGACAACAGACCAAATTTTCATCCCTTTTCAACCTCTCACTTGTGCTCTCTGTAGCTCAATAAACAGGGCTCCAGCTTTGAAAAGTGGGACACACGTTTAATTCTAACAGTAGTCTGAGGTAGCAGCCATTCCAGGCCTTTCCCTGCACTGCTCTGGGCTGCTCCTTGCTGAGGCTTTGCTGGCTGCAGCTGCAGCAAGAACAGGAGCCACGGTCAGGGACATGGGGACATGTTTTCTTAATAACAGGAGACAGACACATGATGCCTGACACAACATGCAGCTTTCTGGGCTGGGGGACTCAATCCTCTAGAAAGGGAGACCCTTTAGCTATAGTTGGTAACCCTGATCAACTTCTAGAAAACATCCACAAAGCCGCTTGTCTACAAATGATACATGAAAAGAAGTTGATTCCTGGATATAAGTCCCCTGTGCAACTGCCTGTAGAACCTGAAATGATGACCCCTTTAATTCAGGGTCTCCCAGAATCACTCAAACCCACAGTGAATGTCTTACAGAAAACCATAGCTGCTGTGAGCCCCGTAGAGAGACTGGAAAGATTCCTTGAAAACCTGACAGACCAAACTGGATCTACTGATCCTGGGAATGCCCCATATACCACACCCTCTCAGCCGTCGGGTTCACACTCCAATTCACCTGCCAGTGATCGCAAAGTTTACACATGGAGTGAGGTTGCAGAAGATCTGATTAATTACAGTAGAAAATGTGGACCTGTAAAAACCCCAGAAGAGAAATCAGAGAAAACAAAGGGTGTTAAGTACATCGGGGCTCCCCACAGTGAAGATCAGGACAATGAGGAACAGTTTAATAACCATCAGCATTGGTGGGCACTAGGTATCAAAAAGGGAATCCCTAGAGATACCATGACCGGTTTATCTCTTAACAAATTAACAAAAATAGTGTCTAACTGGCACCACCGTAAACCCGCTCTACCTAGTGCACCCCCTCCCTCACAGAGCCCAGGCTACGAGCCAAAGCTTCTCCCTCAGAGCCCAGGCTACGAGCCAAAGCCTCTCCCACAGAATATAGGCAACAAGCCAAAACACTTTTCCCAACAGAACCAGGGAAACTAATTTCTCCATTTCTTAACAGTGAGTGAAGGAATGGAGCATGGATGTATCTGAGAATGCTCCCTAGAAACCATCAAACAGGAGACATCATGATCACAACCATTACAGGCCCTAAAAGGGCACCTGTCACCTTTTTGATTGACACCGGGGCACAAATTTCTGCACTAATGAAAAAAGATGCCCAGAGGTGTGGAGTTGTTCCAACAAAGAACCGATATTGTGTTTTAAATGCTCTAGGAACAACAGAATCCATGAACATGGCTTTAGTCAAACTCACATTATCAAGGGAAGAAAACCAACTTTCCATTTATATGGAGATCGGAGATATTCCAACCAATTTATTGGGAATGAATGCCCTTGCTGGGAGACAGTGGGAAGACTCAGAAGGCTTTCTGTGGTCTTTTTGTGCACCTCGCTTTAACATCAGTCTGCTTCAAGCAGCATCCTCCCTACCATTCAGCAAAGTAACTAATGTAAAACAATACCCCCTTCCCCTGGGTGCCAAAGAAGGTATCAAACCAATTATACAGGAGCTCCAAGAACAAGGAGTAATAATTAACACACATTCTCCTTTCAATTCTCTGGTGTGGCCAGTGAAAACACCTAATGGCAAGTGGAGATTAACAATAGACTTCCGCAGACTGAACGCTAACACAGATCCTCTTACAGCTGCGGTTCCAAATCTAGCTGAACTGATAACACTGATTCAAGAGAAGGCACACTCCATCATGGCAACCATAGATGTCAAAGACATGTTTTTCATGAGACCTTTACAACCAGAGAACACAGACCGCTTTGCTTTCACCTGGTAGGGACAACAGTACATTTTCACTAGGCTTCCCCAGGGCTACAGACACTCCCCCACCCTGGCTCATCACGCTCTGGCCAGAGAGTTAGAAAAAATACCCAAACCTGACAATGTAGCTGTTTATCAATACATTGATGATATCCTTGTGGGAGGAGAAGAAATAGAGGAAGTGGGAGATCTCCAGTAGAAAATAATCTCTCACTTAGAAAGCCTTAATTTGCAGATTCCCTCAGAAAAGGTACAGAAGCCCTCTCAGGAAGTGAAATTCTTAGGGATCTGGTGGAAGGGGCCATGACATGCATCTCGCCTGATACCCTAACATCTTTAGAACAGATTAAAATGCCTGAATCTAGAAAAGATCTCCAACATGCTTTAGGGTTATTGCTGTTCTGGACAAAACACATCCCTGATTTTTTCGTAATTGCCAGACCTCTTTATAACTTGCTGAGAGAAGGGGTCAAATGGGAATGGGATGCTTCTCAAGAAGAAGCCTTACAATTACTGATTTTTGAAGCAACAGTTCACCAAGCCCTTGGCCCTATTCACCCTACAGATCCTTTTCAAGTGGAATGGGGATTTGCCTCCTCAGGGCTGTCAGTACACATCTGGCAGTAAGGCCCAGAGGGTCCAACAAGGCCTGTTGGTTTTCATTCCTGTGTATTCAGAGATGCTGAAAAAAGATACACTATCTGGGAAAAGGGGCTGTTTGTGGTTAGCTTATCTCTCATAGAAGTGGAGAAAATCACACGACAACAACCAATGGTTTTGAGAGGCCCTTTCAAAGTCATTAAAGTAGTCTCTACCGAGACCCCCCCCCCCCCCACCTGACAGGGTGGCCCAGAGAGCCTCAGTTAGAAAGTGGTATGCTCAAATTGAACATTACTGTAACACTTTCTCAATAACTGAAGGAGCTGTAAAAAACCTAGCAGTACAAGAGAGCTTGAGTAGCAGCCAAGACAAACCTGTCTCAGCTATTAAGGTAGCCCCTCCTTTCTCCCCTGAGCAATCAGTTAATTCTTGGTTCACTGACGCATCCGCTAGGCATGAGGGAAAAATGTGGAAATACAAGGCTGTAGCCCTCCACACTTCCTCTGGTGAACAAATCATCACAGAGGAGGAGGGCAGTGCCCAAGTCGGTGAGCTGATAGATGTTTGGAGTGTTTTCCAACGTGAGGCACAGAATACTTCTCCCATCTCCCTGATTCCTATGCCATGTTTAAGGGACGTACTGAGTGGCTTTCTTTCTCGCAACAAAATGACTGGGAGGTCAACAGAATTCCAGTGTGGCAAAAGGAGAAGTGGCAGGAAATCTTGAATATTGCAAGACAAGGAAATTTTGCCGTGGGGTGGGTAGCCTCTCACCAGATAGACGGGAACCCAGCAGGAGAGTGGAACAATAAAGCCAATGAGTTAGCAAGACTGAGTACTGTGAAAAAGGATCAAATTACAGAGGACTGGGAACACTTATTGGAGTGGCTGCATGTAAAAAGACATCACACAGGTGCAAAAGATTTGTACAAAGAAGCTCTTGCTCACGGCTGGCCTGTTACCAGAGAAATGTGTAAAACATGCATTTCAGCCTGTGAACAGTGTCGCAAGCGGCTAGAAAGACATCCTTTGGAAGATGACCCTCTGCATTTAAGAGAGGGTAAAGGCTTATGGGATGCATGGCAGGTAGATTACATTGGTCCCTTTAAGAGCTCAGGAGGTAAACACTTTGTGTTGGTGGGAGTAGAGATTGTATCCGGGCTAGTCCAAGCCAATGCTTTTAAAAGAGCTACAGGGGAAAACACTGTTAAAGCTTTGCAGGGATGGTTTGGAACTTTCCCAACACCACAAGAAATCCAATCAGACAATGGGTCTCACTTCACCGCCACAGTTGTACAGGATTGGGCAAGAGGGGAAGGGATTAAATGAACTTTTCACACCCCTCACTACCCTCAAGCTAATGGGATTGTAGAAAGGACCAACGGTCTTTTGAAAAGATTCCTGAGACCACAGGAAGGAAATTGGGATGTTCGGCCATGGGAAGCTGTAAAAGGTGTGAATGAGAGATGGGGGGTAAACGGGTGTCCCAAAATCACTGCCTTTTGCCCGACAGCTCCAAGCATAATCCCTTCACTACAGGGACCAGAAGATTCAGCAAATCCAGCACACTATCCTGGACAACCTGTTTTAGTGGATCTCCCTACTGTAGGTGAAGTACCACTAGTCCTAAAAAGCCCTCTGAATAAATACGCATGGATAGCATCTGATGCCCTAAGGAAAGAGCATTGGATAAATACTCGCTGGATAACTCCATCATTCTAACCTTTTTCTGCCTCTTGGTGGGAGTCTCTATTGTGTTTACTTTTCACAGGAGAACTCCGAGGGACATGAAAACCAGATAAACCATGATAAGGCTAGTGCTACTTTTCTGCATCCTACCACAATACCATGGCCACTACCCAGCTGAGTGGCCGTGGTCCAAAGCTACCCTCAAGCATACTAGTGCTCAAGGATCACACCCCAAAGGTCGTCACCTGAGTCTCCTGACGGTAATACTGCACGATTCTAAGGTATACGGTCGAGATGAATGGGAATGGGACTGGAAGGATTGGGTTAGAGTCCTGAATGGAACAATTGGTGAACAAATAAAGGTAGGATGCAGAAAAGTGGACGAGTCCCTTTACGAAAAGGCTTCCAACATTGCAATTTCTGGAAATTTTCTAGAACAAGATGTGACAAGTAAATTACACCCCAACATTACAGCAAAACTATGTCCCACAACAGAGTGTAAATGTAGCAAACAAACCCCTTACATATTGTGCTGCCGTCAGAAGAATATCGGTAACCACACCCTAGACCATAGTACCATCAATGTTGAAATTACAAAGCTCTGTAAAGATGAGCCCCCTGACTCATTTTGCTGGCACAATTTTACTTTAATCAAATCGACCTATGTAACATGTGTTTGGCAAAACAATTCGGCAGATCAGTCAAGCTTGAAAAGCTTGGTTCACAAATTCAGAATAAAAGTCGTGCCAAAGCCCATACTGAATGTAATAGTCACATATCGTGGTGTTGATACCCCCCTTGTGTTGGACCAGAGCAATGTTTTCCCTCCTTTTATGGTAACTCAGGGTGATGATGTTTTAATACGATGTAAATTAACTGCTGGATCTTTCATTGAGTCTGTGCCCAGTTATAGCATTGGACCTCATGGCCGTGTTCCATTTTGTGAAATCAAAAATCAGGATTGTTGGTTAAACCTAACTGCTGTACAGTTTTCCCATAAAGTGACATGTAGTAAAAACAATACAAACTACTGGGGGAACTTGACATTGATGTAGTAATACCTACAATCCCACCACCAGTTAGGTTGAGCCCTAAAATTTTCGAAATTGGACCATATATAATCAGGAAAACAGGCCAACAACAATTATTTAACCCTGTATGGTCTCTTAAACAAGTCTAATTACTCATGCAAAACAATGTCTCAGAAATTCAGCCAGCTTGTTCACCTTTCCTGCAAACTTCTTTTGAAGGGTGGACAACCTGGTTACAAAAGAGAAACCCTATTAAGAAAAGAATGCAGAACAACATAACCGGTGTTGTGGGAACAGGATTGGGAATTTTGAATAGCATTGACTCAGAAGTATTAATGAATAAATTGACTACCACCACTACAGATTTAACCAAATTACAATGACCACTGCAGTCGTCATTATTGGCCTTAGGAACTCACCAGTGGTTGTTATCAAACATATTACCAGATTGGGAAAAGGTGAATGCAAATGATCACAAATTGATAATTGATGCACTCGGTGCTACACAAGACAACACTTCTTTAGCCCTTCGCTGCATCCAGGCTCAATTGTGGATGCAGTCAGTTGCCGCCCCAATTATAAGAGAGGGCGAAGAAGGCATTTTTCCTACTGAAATTCGGAAAATAATATGGGACAGTGCCACTAATTTTGAAAGAGAATTCCAATCGTGGTGGAACTTAGCGAATTTTACCTATAACCCTGCTACAAACACAGCCACAGCCTGTGGCGGTTGTCAGGGTTTCCAAAAACTGTTTCCCCATCAAGAAGCCCTGGAGTAAGAAATCCCAGGATTGAGGCCACCCCTGGGGTGGGGTTGGCGGTGGAATGGCTCGGAGTGGAGCTGGGCTTCTTATGGGCTGGCTGTGGTGGTGGTTGGGGCTGCAAAGAGTATCTTCCCCATTAAGAAGCCATGGAACATAGAATCTAAGGATTGAGATCACCCCCGGGGTGGAGTTTCATAGTGGTATGTCCCTGAATGGGGCTGAGCTTCTTAGCGGCTGTACGTCCCCTCGACCATTGGACTGACCACCCATCCATCAATTGTCAATCTTCCCCAAGTTCCAGAAAATTCTGTTAAGAATGGTTGTTGATTGTGTTTTGGTTATATCTGTTATCCCCTCTCCTCCCCTCCCCTCTCTGTTCCCAGTTGGCCCTTGTCCCTTTGTCCCTCCCTGGTGTCTCCCCCGGGCTTGGACCTAATTGGTTGTCACCCTCTGAATAAAAGTGTGATGCAGGCTGAGCTCTGGGTCTCTCGGACTCAGACGCCCAGACAGCTGTCATCTCCTCGATACAGTGCATCTTTTACTCTGCGGTGAGAGATCCCTCCCCAGCCTTTCCAGTGATTCAGATACAGTGTCTACCTACCAGAGAGACACAGCCCGCGGCAAGGGAAACTGAACTCCCGACGTCAAAGAACCTGAGCCTGCCTGAGCCAGGGACACTCGGTCGTAGCCGCCGCAGGGCTGCTGCTCAAAACCCTGGTGGGCAGCTGCCTGGCCCGAACCAGCGGCAACGCGACAGTTGATGCCCCAAACAGGGACCTGTGGTCATCCACAGGTTCCTGCAGAGTGTCCTTGGCTCTTCTGAGTTGAGTGTACCTTTGGTGCAGCCACTGCCCCAACTGACAGGCTCTCGCTTTTACAAGAACTGTTGGAAGGGGAAGCCGAGAAAACTCCTCGGGAGAGAAGAGAAAGCGTCGGGGACGCAAGAGGAATTGAGGAGCCTCGGCTGGCTGGAAACCGAATCCCAGGAGCTTTTTTTTGGTGCTGAAGGAGCGGGACCGGAGTCGGGGAGCCGGTGAGGAAGAAGAGAGAAGTCCTACATAGGTAGACCCGCACGGGGATCACAAGGGTCCAGTTCGGTAGTGTAAGTGCGGGGCTCCCCAGTACCACTTTCCCTT
>JAVTVJ010001200.1:0-408939 GCA_034509425.1 Eopsaltria australis | reverse complement strand
CGGGGCCGTCAGTGCGCCTGTGCCGAGGACCAGATCCTGGGGCCGGACTCCGTCACCTGCCAGGGTAGGCTGCCCTGAGACCCTCGTGGGGACCCTCTTTCCCCATGGGAAGCTGCACTTGGTCACCTGGTTAAAATCCTGCCTGTGCTTTCCCCTTGGCAGCCAACCCGTCCTACATCCCCCCGCCGCAGTGCCAGCCCGGGGAGTTCGCCTGTAAGAACAACCGCTGCATCCAGGAGCGCTGGAAATGCGACGGGGACAACGACTGCCTGGACAACAGCGACGAAGCCCCCGAGCTCTGCCGTGCGTGACCCCTCCTGTGCAGGGGGATTTGGGCTAAGGCTCCCCCAGATGTGGGGGCGGTGGTTGGGGCAGGGTCAGGCAGCCAGGATCCCTCTGTGCCCTCTCCAGCTCGAGGAGGGGTGGGGGGGTATAGGAGGAAAATGTTGATTGAGATTCTGATCCTGAGTTTGAGGCTCCAGCCCTTTTCTGTCCCAGTTTTTCTCTTCACTGGACATAGAGGAGGGATGGGGTGGGATGAGGGGCAGGTCCTGAGTGTGTTTTCCCCCCACAGATCAGCACACCTGCCCTTCAGACCGCTTCAAGTGCAAGAACAACCGCTGCATCCCCAACCGCTGGCTCTGCGACGGGGACAACGACTGCGGGAACAATGAGGACGAGTCCAACTCCACCTGCTCAGGTGAGGACCCTGCCTTGGTCTCGGGGAGTCACAGGAGATCCTGTGCTGAACCACAGCCTGAGGTTTTGGGTCTCATGTGTGCCTGCATCTTGGCTGCAGCCCGAGGTTTTGGGGTCTCACACGTGCCTGCACCCACCTTGGCTCTGCACCTGGGCCTGGCAGGAGCCTGGGGGGTTGTTCCCCGCCTTCCCCTGGCAAAACAAGGTACCATGAGCCATTAACACTCCATCTGTCCCTCCTGGCCAGCCCGGACCTGCTCTCCCAACCAGTTCTCCTGCGCCAGCGGCCGCTGCATCCCCATCTCCTGGACGTGTGACCTGGACGATGACTGCGGGGACCGCTCTGACGAGTCCGCCTCGTGTGGTGAGCTGGGACTGGGAGCACTGGGGGGACTGGGAGCACGGGGCTGTGAGGGTTGGGGTGCACATGGGGTGTCCCCCGTGCTGACAGTGCCTCTGCCTCCTCCGCAGCCTACCCGACGTGCTTCCCCCTGACGCAGTTCACCTGCAACAACGGGCGCTGCATCAACATCAACTGGCGCTGTGACAACGGTGAGGACCCCGCCCCACGCTGCTCCCGAGGGGACGGCGAGACTGGAGGCAGGGGTGCAGCCTGGCAGGGACCCCATTTTGGCAATTTGGGCCAGTTCTCAGCATGTGCTGAAGGGCAGAGCCCAGACCCCAAGGGGAGCGGGCGTGAGCCAAAGCTGAGCCCATCCTGCAGCCCCCAGCCCTGTATTTCCCTTGGCTGTGCTGGGGCAGGGAGAGCTGCAGGAATAGCCTGGCAGGGATTGTTCCAGACTTTGCTGTCCTTTGCAGCGTTTCCAAAACTCTACCCTGGTGCTAGAACCAAGCGTGGCATGGCCAGAGCTGCTGGTGGGGCTGAGCCAGATCCCGCAGCCCCAGGGAAGGCAGGAGAGCTCTCCCAGCCAGTTCCCATCTGCCCTTGGATCTTTCCAAGGCCAGGCCTGGGACAGAGGGTTTGCCCCAAGGTTGCTTTCCTTTCCCACAAGTTTATTTCAGTCTTTGAGCCGCTCTGCCTTGTTAGGAATAATTAGTGGCTTCAGAGCAGGCAAGACACTGGTGCCTGGCTGAGCAGAGCTGTGGGTGCAGGAGTCTTCTGAGCTCCCTTGGAGCTGGCCCTGCCAAGGGATGGTCCCTTCTCCCGGGATCCCCCACTGTGGCAGCCAGGCCGTGGTGTGGAGCCCCTCATGCAGCCCCAAGCCTCGCCAGGTGCCTGGGACAGGAGCTGCAGCACCATGAGGGTCCCCCCATCCTGGCTGCCCCCTGCTCCCCCCGCACCCTCCGCTGCTTCTGGTCTCGCCTCCCGAGCTGCCCGGTGCCTCTGTGTGTCCGTGTCTGTGTCTGTGTCCATGTTCGTGTCCATGTCCACGTCCCAGTGTCCCTGTGCCGCCCGCTGTGCGTGTGCTGTGTTTGTCACTCGTGGTGTGTTGTGTTTGTCACCGTGCCCACGCTCCTGTCTGGTGGTTCTGTGTTTCAGAAAAAGATTGTGGGGATGGCTCTGACGAAAAGAACTGTCCAAAGCCTACCGGTTAGTGCATAGATCAACATGCACCAGACCCCCACCTGGCCCCCCGAGCCCCCAGACCTGCCCCCTCCAGAGGCTGTGAGCCCCAGGGGCTGCTGCTCTGGACACTGGCAATGTCCCCTGTGCCTCCAGCAATGCCCCCATCCCCTCCTGCCATGGCCCTGTGCCTCTGGCAATGTCCCCTGTGCCTCCAACAATGCCCCCATCCTCTCCAGCAATGCCCCCTGTGCCTCCGGCAATGCCACCTGCACCTCCAGAAATGCCCCCATCCTCTCCAGCAATGCCCCCTGTGCCTCCAGAAATGCCCCCATCCTCTCCAGCAATGCCCCCTGTGCCTCCAGAAATGCCCCCATCCTTTCCAGCAATGCCCCCATGGCTCTGGCAATGCCCCGATCCTCTCCAGCAATGCCTCCATCCCCTCCTGCCATGGCCCTGTGCCTCTGGCAATGTCCCCTGTGCCTCCAACAATGCCCCCTGTGCCTCCAGCAATGCCACCATCCTCTCCAGCAATGCCCCCTGTGCCTCTGGCAATGCCCCCTGTGCTTCCAGCAATGCCACCAACCCATCCTGCCATGGCCTTATGCCTCTGGCAGTGCCCCTGTGCCTCCAGCAATGCCACCTGTGCCTCCAGCAATGCCCCCATCCTCTCCAGCTATGGCCTTGAGCCTCTGGCAATGTCCCCCAGCTCTCCAGCAATGTCCCCCATGCTCCCCAGCAGCAGGAGGGATGTTCCAGGTGCCAGGGAGCTGCTGTTCCCCCCAGCTCACCAAGTAGGGCCACTTGGGAAGCTCCTCTTGGTGGGAGCTTGGAGAGGTCAAGGGTGCAGGTGCAGGAGCTGAGCTACTGGTGAGGCCACATGGCAGCTGGCATTGTCCCCATCAGTGCCATCGTCTCCAGCAGTGCCATCATCCCCATCAGTGCCACTGTCCCCGTAATGCCACCATACTCATCAGTGCCACTGTCCCCATCAGTGCTATTATCCCCATCAATACCATCGTCCCTATCAGTGCCATTGTCCCTGTTAGTGCCATTGTCCCCATCAGTGCCATCATCCTTGTGCCCATTCTGAGGCACCAGAAGGCAAATCCCCTTGACCAGTCTCAGGTGGGGCATCCACAGTGGAGCCCTGTGGTGGTCCCCAGGCCAGGACCCCGTGCCAGGCAGGCAGAGGGGCTGCATTGCCAGTGTCCAGGTACCCTCAGACCAAACCTCCCCCTGCCCACAGCGGGTGTGGGGGTTTCCTCCAGGCAATCTGACCCCCCCAATTGGCTGCCCCAGCCCCTCTCCCCATGGGTGCACCCCCAAAGGAGCACCCAGCCCCGCTCCCCCCGGAGCGGAGCCCCCCGTGGCACCGTGCACCCATGGCCCCCCAGGTTCATGGCTGATCTATGCAGTTTCTGTGTTTCATTTTCTCTGTGTGCTGCTGGTGCTGTGGTGAGAGGGGGGGGTGGGAGGGCCAGGGGTGAGGGGCTGCTGTCACCCCCCGTCCCATCGGCCGGCAGGGTCTGTCCAGTCCCTGTTGTTCCCCGCTTCCCCCGGCGAGGGGTCTCTGCTGTCCTCCCTCCTGCCAGCCCCCTCCTGGCCGGACACCTGCTGACCCCCTGCCCGCCCCCCTTCCCTCTCCAGACAACGACTGCGGGGACAACAGTGACGAGGCCGGCTGCAGCCACTCCTGCTCCAGCAACCAGTTCAAGTGCAACAGCGGGCGCTGCATCCCCGTGCACTGGACCTGTGACGGGGACAACGACTGTGGTGACTACAGCGACGAGACCCACGCCAACTGCACCAACCAGGGTGAGCCCCTGCGTGCGGGAGGGACCCCCAACCACCGGCATTGCCCAGAGAGCCGAACCCTGCCCCGGGCAGAGCTGCCCTGCTTCCAGGCAGGGAATTCTGCAGCCTTCTCTGCCCACACTCAATGCCCAGATCCTCCTCCTGGGTGCCTCCAGCTCTTTCCCTGAGTGCCTGGTCCCCCCCAGTCTGGAGCCCCCCAGCTCCATGGGGTGCAGGCAGTGAGCAATGCCCTCCCTCCCCACAGCCACGCGCCCGCCCGGGGGCTGCCACACGGACGAGTTCCAGTGCCGGCTGGACGGGCTGTGCATCCCCATGCGCTGGCGCTGTGACGGTGACACGGACTGCATGGACTCCAGCGACGAGAAGAACTGCGAGGGGGTCACCCACGTCTGTGACCCCAACGTCAAATTCGGCTGCAAGGACTCAGGTGAGAGCAGGGGGCAGGGGATCCCACCTGGGGGTGCTGGACTGTTCTCGGAGCCGGGATAATGGGGAAACACAAGTGGCCAAGCCGTGAACCATGATCCTGGTGGATGGTGTCATCCTCATGTCCCTTCTCCCCTTCTCTGAGGAATGGGCTGGGGCACACTTTGGTGGGTTGGGGACAATGGTGGAAGGACACCAGTTCTGGGGCCCTCAGTGCCCCCCTGTGCCTCCCCCAGGCCCTCCCTGATCTGTCCTGCCTAGGCCAGCTCTGGGGGAGCTTTTGGGGAGCCCTGAGCTACTCAAACACCCCCTGTGCCTGGGATAACACCTGGAAATGCCTGGAATAACATCCCTTCTGGTTCTGCTCTGTCCCCTCCCCACCCGTCCCCATCAGCCCGGTGCATCAGCAAGGCCTGGGTCTGTGACGGGGACAGCGACTGCGAGGACAACTCTGACGAGGAGAACTGCGAGTCCCTGGTGTGCAAACCCCCCTCTCACACCTGTGCCAACAACACCTCCATCTGCCTGCCCCCCGAGAAGCTCTGCGACGGCTCCGACGACTGCGGCGACGGCTCCGACGAGGGCGAGCTCTGCGGTGAGCATGGGGCCGGGCGTGGGGACAGGGGGTGACCCGGGAATGGGACAAGGAGGTGACAAGCACATCCTGTCCCCGCAGACCAGTGTTCCCTCAACAACGGCGGCTGCAGCCACAACTGCACAGTGGCCCCTGGCGAGGGCATCGTGTGCTCCTGTCCCCTGGGCATGGAGCTGGGCGCCGACAACAAGACCTGCCAGATCCAGAGCTACTGTGCCAAGCACCTCAAGTGCAGCCAGAAGTGCGAGCAGGACAAGTACAATGTCAAGTGCTCCTGCTACGAGGGCTGGATGCTGGAGCCTGACGGGGAGAGCTGCCGCAGCCTGGGTGCGTTTTGGGGGGGCACCAGGGACTGGGAGCAGCCCCCCACCCTCAGGGGGGTTTGTCCTCTCATGGAGCTGGGGGTTGTGCTGATGGACATGGCTGGGTGCTGGTGGGATCTGTGTGCTGACAGCAGAGCTGGGGCTGAGTGCACTGTCCCCTGCCTTGTCCCTGCCCCTCTGACCCTGCTCTGCTTCCCCCAGACCCCTTCAAGCCGTTCATCATCTTCTCAAACCGCCACGAGATCCGGCGCATCGACCTGCACCGGGGGGACTACAGCGTCCTGGTGCCGGGGCTGCGCAACACCATCGCCCTGGACTTCCACCTCAACCAGAGCTCCCTGTACTGGACTGATGTGGTGGAGGACAAGATCTACAGGGGAAAGCTGCTGGAGAACGGGGGTGCGGAGCCTGG
Source organism: Eopsaltria australis (assembly GCA_034509425.1). Classification (NCBI taxonomy): domain Eukaryota; kingdom Metazoa; phylum Chordata; class Aves; order Passeriformes; family Petroicidae; genus Eopsaltria; species Eopsaltria australis. Next base: position 403,141 of record JAVTVJ010001200.1, on the reverse strand, counting down.
GGGTGGGGAGGCTGGTTGGAGGGAAAGCAGGGGTGCAGGTCTGGGGTCAGTGATTCCGTGGCACCCCACGGTGATGCAGCAGCTGAAGCCCACAGCCCTGATAGTGATCCTGTTCTGCTCTCATTATGCAGGAGTTAATTAGCATTCCCAGCACTTCCCTGCTGGTAATTGCAGCCCAGCAGCTGGGCACAGAGAGGACACCCTCCCTATCAGTGCTGCTCCCGCAGGAGCCCAGTGCCAGGACTAGGGATGGGGGGCTGAGCCCTTTGGGGTCCAGACCATGGATGGGGGCTGAGCCCTTTGGGGTCCAGACCATGGATGGGAGCTGAGCCCTTTGGGGTCCAGACCATGGATGGGGGCTGAGCCCTTTGGGGTCCAGACCATGGATGGGAGCTGAGCCCTTTGGGGTCCAGACCATGGATGGGAGCTGAGCCCTTTGGTGTCTGAGCATGGATGGGGGCTGAGCCCTTTGGGGTCTGACCATGGATGGGGGCTGAGCCCTTTGGGGTCCAGACCATGGATGGGGGCTGAGCCCTTTGGGGTCCAGACCATGGATGGGGGCCAAGCTCTTTAGGTTTGGACCTTAATTGGGGGTGCTGAGCTCTTGGGGGTTTGGACTGTGGATGAGGGTGGTTCAGGCCCTGTTTGGGGAGGACACATCCCCCCACCATCAACCCCAGCTGAGCTGGTGGAGCTGTTGAGGATATGGGGGTGGTGGTGCTGGGTGGGGCTGGGGAAGGGACACCAGCCTGAGCCCTCACCCTGTGCCCCACAGCTCTGACCAGCTTCGAGGTGGTGATACAGTACGGCCTGGCCACCCCTGAGGGACTGGCTGTGGACTGGATCGCCGGAAACATCTACTGGGTGGAGAGCAACCTGGACCAGATCGAGGTGGCCAAGCTGGACGGCACCATGCGGACCACGCTGCTGGCCGGGGACATCGAGCACCCCCGCGCCATCGCCCTGGACCCTCGCTACGGGTGAGGCAGGAGGGGACAGTGCTCAGTGGGACACGCTGGCACCTGTGGGACCTTGCAGGGGGATGAGGCCATGGGCTCCTGTCCTTGCTCACTGTCCCTCCTGGCAGGATCCTGTTCTGGACGGACTGGGACGCCAGCCTGCCCCGCATCGAGGCCGCCTCCATGAGCGGCGAGGGCCGACGCACCATCCACAAGGAGACAGGCTCGGGGGGGTGGCCCAATGGGCTCACTGTCGACTACCTGGAGAAGAGGATCCTCTGGATCGATGCCAGGTAGGGCCAGGACACCTCTGTCTCCCCCTCTCTGTCCCTCCCAGTCTGAACCTTCCCCTCGCTCTGGTGCTGTGCTGGGCTGGGAGCGAGAAGCCTTCGCGCTGTGGGGTCTGTTTGTGTCTCCAACACGTGCCAGCCCTTGCTCTGGGTTTTCTCCTCTGTGGATCCCTGGTGTAAATCAGCAGCCGTCCCACAGCTGCTTAGACCCTGCTGATAGTTGCTGTTGGGTTAAAGACCCCATGGTGCCCCCTCCCCACCTTCCTCACCCTCATCTCCCTCTGGCACAGGTCGGATGCCATCTACTCAGCCCTGTATGACGGGACGGGGCACATCGAGGTGCTGCGGGGACACGAGTACCTGTCCCACCCCTTTGCTGTCACCCTGTATGGAGGGGAGGTGTACTGGACTGACTGGCGCACCAACACCTTGGCCAAGGCCAACAAGTGGACAGGGCACAATGTGACAGTGGTGCAGAGGACCAACACGCAGCCCTTTGACCTGCAGGTGTATCACCCCTCCCGGCAGCCCCTGGGTGAGTGCAGGTGGGGGGACAGGGTGGGGGGACCACGGGGGGTGGTGCTGGCATTTGTTCTGCACCCACACCCATTTAGAGCAGTGGGTGGGTATTGCTCCCATCCCTGTGGCTGCTCCTTTGCCCCTGTCAGGTGATGAGGGTGATGGTCTGAACTCCTTGGTGGGGCAGGCAGGGCCTGGGGGGGCTGCAGCCCTTGGGGCCTCCTGGGTGGGTGTCCCCAGGGCTGGAGTGTCGCTGAGTCCTGTCCCCTCTGCAGCTCCCAATCCCTGTGAAGCCAACGGGGGCAAAGGGCCGTGTTCCCACCTCTGCCTCATCAACTACAACCGCACCCTGTCCTGTGCCTGCCCCCACCTCATGAAGCTGGACAAGGACAACACAACCTGCTATGGTAGGGGTCTGCCTGGAGGGCCGGGGGGATGAGCAGGTGCTCCGGAGCCGAGATCCCACTGCTGCCCTTCTTCTTGTCCCAGAGTTTAAGAAGTTCCTGCTGTACGCGCGGCAGATGGAGATCCGGGGCGTGGACATCGACAACCCCTACTACAACTACATCATCTCCTTCACCGTGCCCGACATCGACAACGTCACCGTGGTGGACTACGACGCCCTGGAGCAGCGCATTTACTGGTCAGATGTCCGCACCCAGACCATCAAGAGAGCCTTCATCAACGGCACTGGCGTGGAGACCGTCGTCTCTGCAGGTGGGTGTGGGGGACCGTCACTCCCACAGCTGGGACCCCCAGCCCCCCCGAGCCTTCATCTCCAGAGATCAGCCCTTCCTCTTCATCTGAGCATCATCCCAGCCCTGTCCTCACAGCTGATGAGCTCCTGTATCCGTTCCCTTGCAGACCTGCCCAACGCTCATGGCCTCTCCGTGGACTGGGTTTCCAGAAACCTCTTCTGGACCAGCTACGATGCCAACAAGAAGCAGATCAACGTGGCCCGGCTGGACGGCTCCTTCAAGAACGCCGTGATCCAGGGGCTGGACAAGCCCCACTGCCTGGTGGTGCACCCGCTGCGGGGGTGAGTCTGGTGGGGTGTGTCTGATGGGAAGGAGGTGTGTGTGCAGGGACAGGGGTGTGTGTGACAGTGACACGTATGCACCCACCAGTGTGTGCCAATCCAGCCGTGCGCAGGGCTATGGCAACCCCCAAGGCCCTCCTGGGTGGGGACACGGGGCTGTGGGGCTGCTCAGGCTGTGCCATGAGCGGGTGAGGGGCTCTGCAGGGCTGGGAGGGTGCAGGGGGGTGCTGGCACCATGTCCCCTCACCCATTGTCCCCTCACCTCATAGGAAGCTGTACTGGACTGATGGGGACAACATCAGTGTGGCCAACATGGACGGCAGCAACCGCACGCTCCTCTTCACCAACCAGAAGGGACCTGTTGGTACGGACCCCTGCGTGTCCCCCAGGATCCCCCATCTCACCCTGCTGTCCTACAGAGCCTCAAGTCCCTGTCTGGCTCCTCAGGGGGGTGGCACCTGTCCTGTGCTGGGTCACCATGACCTCACCTGCTCGCTCTCTCCATCCCATCCCATCCCATGGAACCCATCCCATCCCATGGAACCCATCCCATGGAACCCATCCCATCCCATCCCATCCCATCCCATGGAGCTCATCCCATCCCATGGAACCCATCCCATGGAGCTCATCCCATCCCATGGAACCCATCCCATCCCATCCCATGGAACCCATCCCATGGAACCCATCCCATCCCATGGAACCCATCCCATCCCATCCCATCCCATCCCATCCCATCCCATCCCATCCCATCCCATCCCACCTCCCGCTCTGTCATGGTCCCTGCATGCCACCAGCATGGTGACATTCCCATCCTTTCCAGGCCTGGCCATCGACTACCCGGAGAGCAAACTGTACTGGATCAGCTCTGGCAACGGCACCATCAACAGGTGTGACCTGGACGGCAGCAACCTGGAGGTGATCGAGTCCGTGCGGAGCCAGCTGAGCAAGGCCACCGCCCTGGCCATCATGGGTGAGGGCTGGCAAAGGGGAACACCTTTCCCTACCTCCTGGCCCTTCCCAAACTCTCCTGCCCACCTCAGCTGGGGTGGGAGGAGATGGGGAATGCTGCCACATGCTCCTGCCTTCTCCCCACAGGGGACAAGCTGTGGTGGGCTGACCAGGCCTCGGAGAGGATGGGCACGTGCAACAAGAAGGACGGGACGGAGGTGACGGTGCTGCGCAACAGCACCACGCTGGTGATGCACATGAAGGTGTACGACGAGAGCATCCAGCAGGGTCAGTGTGGGGCCCTGGGGCAGAGACCCTGCAGGGCTGGACAGAAAGTTGTCCACTCCATGGTGGCTCCATCCCTGACAGCTGGCCCAAACCTGGTCCTTGTCCTTGTGCCAAGTCTGTGCTGGCCGGTGCAGGGCACACACACCTCATGTGGGTGCTGCCCCAGCTGCCCCAGCCCTGGTGGGTGCACCCTGACCCCCCTGCAGGGCCTCACCCCCTTTTCTCTGCCACAGCCGGGACCAACCCCTGCAGCCAGAACAACGGGGACTGCTCTCAGCTCTGCCTCCCCACCTCGGAGACCTCCCGCTCCTGCATGTGCACGGCGGGCTACAGCCTCAAGAGTGGGCAGCAGTCCTGTGAAGGTGTGTGCCTGTCCCTGTCCCCTCCCTGAGCCACCCCTTGGAGCAGCGAGACCCCGTGGCCACCCCGACCATGCCCATGGTCATCACCCCAGCTGGTGACCCCTTGCTCTGGCTGTTTGTGGGCTCCTCCCCACTGCTCTGCATCCCATGCCACTATGGGGGAACGCTGGGGACCAGAGGGACACCGGGGGGCTCAGGTGGCAGCATGGGCTGTCCCCAGTGAGCGTGGGGCACTGCCTGGCCACCAAGGGTGGAGGGGAGTGGGACAGCACAGTGGGACCCCTCCAGGGAGACGTGGGACCCTCGCTGTGGGCAGCAGGTTTGACTCTCTGGAAGCAGGGCCAGGCACAGCCCTCGCTCTGCAGATCCCCCGTCCCCACCGCCTTCACCGCCGTCCCCCCGGGCACTGCCAGGGCCTCTCAAAGGCTGTTTGTGTGCAAAGTGTTCCGGGTGGTTTTGGGGGGGGGTTGGCAGAGCTCTGCACCATCTGGGTCAGGGCAGGGGCTGAATAACAAGTGCTGCCCTGACCCAGATGCGCCGCGGAGCCTTTGCCAGCACAAGGTGGGGGTGGTGGGTGCTGGGAAGGGGTCTCGCTCGTGCCCCACTGCAGCAGGGCAGGACCCTGGGACAGGCTGTGCCGGGGGTTGCAGCCCCCAGAGAGGTCTGTGCTGGGCCTGCAGAGCCCTGCCAGGGCCATGCTCCTCCCCTGTCACAGTTTTCCATGGTGGAGGGACAGCCTGTGGGTTTTGGGGTGTGTCTGACTGTCCCTGCACCTGTGTCACAGGTGTTGGCTCCTTCCTCCTGTACTCGGTGCACGAGGGGATCCGGGGCATTCCCCTGGACCCCAATGACAAGTCAGATGCTCTCGTGCCGGTGTCGGGGACCTCCCTGGCTGTGGGAATCGACTTCCATGCAGGTAATGCAGGGCTGGGAACAGGTTGGGGGGGCTGGGAACAGGAGAGGGGACAGGGAGCACGAGGGGGCCATCACCTGACCCCCCTTTGGCAGCGCTTTGCCCTGGAACACCCCCTTGGCAACGCTGGGTGAGGGAGGATTTTGGGGCCCTGGGGTGCAGGTTTTTACCGTTCTGGAGTGACCAGAGGTGATCACTGACTCATCCCCTCCTGCTTCCTTGTCCCTCTCAGAGAACGACACGATTTACTGGGTGGACATGGGCCTGAGCACCATCAGCCGAGCCAAGCGGGACCAGACGTGGCGCGAGGACGTGGTGACCAACGGCATTGGCCGTGTGGAGGGCATCGCCGTGGACTGGATCGCTGGTGGGATGGGGTTCTGGAGCTGGGGGCAGCGGGGGCAGCGGGGTTTGTGTCGGGGTTGACCGTCCCCTCTTGCAGGAAACATCTACTGGACGGACCAGGGCTTCGACGTCATTGAGGTGGCCAGGCTGAACGGGTCCTTCCGCTACGTGGTCATCTCACAGGGGCTGGACAAGCCACGGGCCATCACGGTCCATCCAGAGAAGGGGTGAGACACCATCCCAGGGAGGGGCATCACCTGTCAGGGGGTGGGCACAGGGTGAAACCCCCACACCTCCCAGCAGGGCTGTATGTGCACACACAACAGGGAAGGACTTGCAGGTCTCCTGCCACAGCAAGGAGTCCAAAGCCTGGATTTAACCCTCCTTTCACTGGTGGGCTGAACTCCCTGGGAGCCTCTTGGGGCCTGGTGGGTGCCAGCACCTCAGAAAATCCCAGGCTGGCTCCAGCTTTGGACAGAGCCACAGGGAGAAGAGAGGAGAGGTGTTTGGATCTGGGGAGGGATGGAGATGCAGGGGATGTGATGCCAGGTCTGTGAGCGGGCAGGGTCTGGACTGAGGCCCCAGTGTGGGGGGATGAATGGGGTGGTGTCTGTCCTTTACTCCAAGGGCCCCAGGATGGTGCTCCTGGTGATGTCCCTGTGGTGACATCCCTGCTGTCCCCTCAGGTACCTGTTCTGGACAGAGTGGGGGCAGTACCCCCGCATCGAGCGCTCGCGCCTGGACGGCACCGAGCGGATGGTGCTGGTCAACGTCAGCATCAGTTGGCCCAATGGGATTTCCGTGGACTACGAGGTACAGTTGGCATCTGGGAGGGTGGTACCAAGGGTCCCTGTGGCCGTGTCCTGCTGGTGGGAACATGTTTACCCTCCTTGGGGCTCCAGAGTCTCAGGAAGGTTGTCCAGGGTGGTCTGAATCCCGGGATATCCTGCCAGAGGTGCAGAGGGTGCTGTAGTGCTGCCCCCCACACCAACTGGGGTGTTCTCCCATCCCCACAGGATGGGAAGCTGTACTGGTGCGATGCCCGGACGGACAAGATCGAGCGGATTGACCTGGAGACAGGCGAGAACCGGGAGGTTGTCCTGTCCAGCAACAACATGGACATGTTCTCCGTGTCGGTCTTCGAGGAATACATCTACTGGAGTGATAGGTGCGGTGCCAAGGGGGCTGGGGGCTGAGTGGAGGGTGGGGGAGCTGGTGGGTGCCATGGCAAGGTGGGGAAGGGTCCTGTGCTGGTCACTCGGTGACTCTGTCCTCCTTCAGGACTCACGCCAACGGCTCCATCAAAAGAGGCAACAAGGACAATGCCACCGAGTCGGTGTCCCTGCGCACTGGGATTGGCGTGCAGCTCAAGGACATCAAAGTCTTCAACCGGGCCCGGCAGAAGGGTAGGTCTGAGTTTGGGAGGCAGCTCCATGTGAGGAACGGGGATGGAAACAAATGGATCGCTGTGTCCCCATCAGAGCCGTGTTGCACCGTGGTCCGAGCCTGTTCCTTCCTCCGGGAGTGCTGAAAGTGGCCGAGCAGGTGCATCCTGCCCAGTGCCTCACCCAATCCCCCCTGTCCCCCCCACCAGGCACCAACATCTGTGCCCAGAACAACGGGGGCTGCCAGCAGCTGTGCCTGTTCCGCGGCGGCGGGCAGAGGACGTGCGCCTGCGCCCACGGGATGCTGTCGGAGGACGGCGTGAGCTGCCGGGACTACGACGGGTACCTGCTCTACTCGGAGCGCACCATCCTCAAGAGCATCCACCTGTCGGACGAGAACAACCTCAACGCGCCCATCAAGCCCTTCGAGGACGCGGAGCACATGAAGAACGTCATCGCCCTGGCCTTCGATTACCGCTACGGCTCCAAGGGCAGCAACCGCATCTTCTACAGCGACATCCACTTCGGCAACATCCAGCAGATCAATGATGACGGCACGGGGCGCAAGACCATCGTGGAGAGTGAGTGGCACAGGCTTCTCCCCTCTGTGCCCACCCTCAGACCCCTCTTTCTGTCCTCTCCCACCTCCTCCTGCACTCCCTCTGTTCTTGCCCAAGGCGTTTTGGTCCTTGGATAATGTGTTTCGGTGGGTTTGGAGGGGCAGTGGGTACAGACTCAGCTGTGAGGTTTCTGAGGAGCCTCTGGAAGTGGGCACAGGCACTGGGAGCAGCCTGCAGAGCTCGTTCTGGCACGGAGAGTGTGTCACGAGGCTTGGGCTCCAGAAACAGGCACTGCAGCAAAGTTGGGATCGGCTCTGTGCTCACACTCCCCTCCCGAGGCAGCGCCCTGAGCCCTGACCCTCGGGGTGCCCAGCCCTGACCTCACCTCCAGCCCTCACCTTGCACTTGGTTGGTTTATGGGCACCTGCAGCAGCTTCAAAGAGCCGCAGTTGCTGCTCCAGGAGCTCCCCTGGACGTGCTGCTAATGAGGGAATTCACAGCGGCGCTCGAGGTGCTTTATCCCCGGGAGGGGAGAGCTCGGCTCAGCTCTCACAGCCGCCTCATTAAACCTTTTGCTGAGCGTTAATGAGGGGAGGAGGATGGGTGCATGGTTCAAGTTCCCAGCTGGGAAGGGCTCCCTTGTCCCCACCAGGCTTTGCCTTGTTACTTTGTGCCCCAGGGGCTCAGCTGTCCCCTGGCAGAGGGAAACCCTCCCCTTCCCAGCAATGCTGCTGTGGACCCAGAGCAAAGTCTGGCTGGTGTGGAGCTTGAGAGCCAAATTCAAGTCCTTGGTGCATTGAAGGTGTGCATTCCTCAGCCTTCCTGCAAGGGAGGCTCATTCCAGCAGAGCGCTGCCCACAAAATTCCCGAGTCTCAAGGGTCTCCACTCCCCCCTGAGCACAGCCCCCAGCCCTGCTGAGCCCCCACCTGCCAGCCAAAGCCTCTGAGGGATTTTTGGGCTGTAATTAAAAGCAAAAACTTCAACATCCCCGTGTCAGGGTCAGCACTGGCCATGCAGGGTGAACCACAGCTTTGCAGGGGTCGGGGCTGGGTGTGACCTTGCCCTGTCCCCGCAGACGTGGGCTCGGTGGAGGGGCTGGCGTACCACCGCGGCTGGGACACGCTCTACTGGACCAGCTACACCACCTCCACCATCACCCGGCACACCGTGGACCAGAGCCGGCTCGGGGCCTTCGAGAGGGAGACCGTGATCACCATGTCAGGGGACGACCACCCCCGGGCCTTCGTGCTGGACGAGTGCCAGAAGTGAGTGGCCATTGAGGGTCCGGCCAGCCCCACCAGGGATCCGTGTGGTCCCAGAGGACATCGCTCCACTGGGAATGCCAGCACAGAGAGGATTGGACCCCCAGGGAGGAAAGACCCTGTACTCCCCTCCCCACAAATCCTTCAGCACCCCAAAGCAGCTCCAGACCCCCATCCCATCCCCATCCAGGGAGTGCCACATTTCCCAGCTGCCTGCAGCAGCTTCGTTCAACCCCTTCCCACTCTTTTTACATGGGAATGATGTCCCCTTCATCCCCAGTCTCTGGAAGCCCCCCAGCTATGGAGGAATGGGCTGAGCCAGCCTGGATGTGGCTGAGCTGGGGCTCCAAAGGCATTGTGTGTCCCTCCCCTCCCAGCCTGATGTTCTGGACCAACTGGAATGAGCAGCACCCCAGCATCATGCGAGCCACCCTCTCCGGTGCCAACGTCCTCATCATCATCGACCAGGACATTCGGACGCCCAACGGCTTGGCCATTGACCACAAGGCTGAGAAGATTTACTTCTCTGATGCCACCCTGGACAAGATCGAGCGCTGCGAATACGACGGCTCCCACCGCCATGTGAGTCTGAGGCCAGTGAGATGGGGAGGAGAGTGTCCAAACTGGGGCTGGAGCGTGGTCAGAAGGGAACAGAGCTGTTCCTGGGGCTGGGTGGGTCAGACATCCCATTGGGGTGGACACTGTGCTTGGGGGGCTGTGGGGCTGCAGCCCACCGCAGGTTCCTCCTGCTCCCAGTTTGCCCTTAGAAGTGAGGACATGGCTTCAAGCTGCACCAGAGGAGGTTCAGGTTGGACATGAGAAGGAATTTCTTTATGGAAAGGGTTGTTAAACATTGGAAGGGGCTGCTCAGGTTAGTGGTGGAGTCACCGTCCCTGGAGGTGTCCAAGGAACAACTGGACCTGGCATTGAGTGCTCTGGAGGGGGTTAGACTTGATCTTGGAGATCTTTTCCAACCTCAAGGATTCTGTGAGGTGTCCAAGGCCAGGTTGGACAGGGCTTGGAGCAACCCTGGAAGGTGTCTCCACCCATGGCAGGGATGTGGGAACGGGATGAGTTTTAAGATCCTTTCCAGCCCAACCCATTCCTTGATTCTGTGCCTGGCAGGTGATCCTGAAGTCGGAGCCCGTGCACCCCTTTGGCCTGGCTGTGTACGGTGATTACATCTTCTGGACAGACTGGGTGCGCCGGGCCGTGCAGCGCGCCAACAAATACGTGGGCACCGACATGAAGCTGCTGCGCGTGGACATCCCCCAGCAGCCCATGGGCATCATCGCCGTGGCCAACGACACCGACAGCTGTGAGGACCCTCTACCGTCACTGCAGTGTCCCTGCCCTCTGCCCCTCACCCTGGTGACAGGCCCAGGGAAGGGGAACCCATCCCACTGTCCTTCATGGCCCTTTGGGAATTCGTCCCACGGTCCTTTCCTGGCATTTTGGGAACCCATCCCACTGTCCTTCATGGCCTTTTGAGAATCCGTCCCACCATCCTTCCTGGCCTTTTGGAAAGCCATCCCACCATCCTTCCTGGCCTTTTGGGAAGCCATCCCACCATCCTTCCTGGCCTTTTGGAAAGCCATCCCACCATCCTTCCTGGCCTTTTGGGAAGCCATCCCACCATCCTTCCTGGCCTTTTGGGAATCCATCCCACTATCCTTCCTGGCCTTTTGGGAATCCATCCCACCGTCCTTCCTGGCCCTTTGCGAACCCATCCCACTGTCCTTCACGGTTGTTTGGAAATCTATCCCGCCATCCTTCCTGGTCCTTTGGGAATGCATTTCTCTGTCCTTCTTATCCCTTTGGGAACCCATCCCACTGTCCTTCCTGGCCCTTTGAGAATCCAACCCACTGTCCTTCCTGGCCTTTTGGGAGCCCATCCCACCATCCTTTTGTGGTTCTTTGGGAATCCATCTCTCTGTCCATTCTGGCCCTTTGGGAATCCATGTCTCTGTCCCTCCTGGCCCTTTGGGAACCCATTCTACCATCCTTTCACGACTCTTTGAGAATCCATTTCTTTGTCCTTCCTGGCCCTTTGGGAATCCATCCCACTGTCCTTCCCAGCTTATTGTTGCTCCCTCATGACACTCACCTCAGAGTTGTCCATCTCCAAACCCCATGCAGGCTGAAGACAGAGAGGATTTGCCCTGTCCCTGCTCTTCCCAGGGCATGTCCTTGTAAAATCTGGGGAGACACCTCCAGCCCCCCACACCCTCCATAGCCCCATGGGAAGAGCCTGGGGATGGATCCCTACTTTTTGGCCCAGCAGGGAGGATGAGGAGCAGGGGCTGCTGGGTCCATCCCTGGTGTGACCGCTGTCCCTCTGTCCTAGGCGAGCTGTCCCCATGCCGGGTGAACAACGGTGGCTGCCAGGACCTGTGCCTGCTCACCCCCAAGGGCCACGTCAACTGCTCCTGCCGCGGGGAGCGCGTCCTGCAGGAGGATTTCACCTGCAAAGGTGAGGGGGGTGGGAGGGGCTGAGGAAGGGAGGGAGTGAGGCCGATCTCAGCCTGGCAGAGCTGACATTCCCGTGCTCTGCCCAGCTGTGAATTCCACCTGCAACGTGCACGACGAGTTTGAGTGCGGGAACGGCGACTGCATCGACTTCAGCCGCACCTGCGACGGCGTCGTGCACTGCAAGGACAAGTCGGATGAGAAGCAGTCCTACTGCAGTAAGGTTCCTCCTCTTGCTGCCTTGCTCACCCACACACACACCCCAGCACCCCCAGGCACCCCACCCGAGCTGCCAGCTCCACTCAGAGAATCATGGAATGGTTTGGGTTGGAAGGGACCAAATCAGGGGCTTCCCCTTCAAGGCGATCAAACACACAAGGCAGGTATCTTGCAAGGTCTGTCCCTCGTTAATTAGTCTTAGAACCTCTTCAAATTCGCCATTTAAACTTAAAGAGGATGGAGGCAAAAACGTAAGAGGATGGAAGATGACAGTGGCAGGACTCACAGTGCTCCAGTGAATCAATCCTTTTTCCTCTGTTCAAGATCATGGAATCATGGAGTGGTTTGGGTTGGGAGGAGCCTTAAAGTTAATCTCATTCACCCCCTGCCATGGGCAGGGACACCTCCCACTAACCCAGGTTGCTCCAAGCCCTGTCCAACCTGGCCTTGGACACTGCCAGGGTTGCTCAGCAAAGGGAACCAGGACTCTGGGGTGTCCTTGCATCCCTCAGGTGCTTGCAGTCCCTCCTCCCCTCCCAGAGCTGCACCCGGTCAGGCTTTAAGATCTCCAGACCTTTTCCAGTGTTAGAGACAGGCTGGAGAGCAGGGGACACCTGGAGCTGAGCCAGTGGCACCCTCAAACACCAGCCCTCACCCCTCTGCACGAGGAAGCAGTTCCCTGATCCCGCTCTGTGGTTTCTTCCTCTGCTGAAAGGTCCCCAAGGATCTGAGACTCTCGGGGGTGCTTGCCCTCCCTCTACTCACCTTCTCCTCTTCGTCTTCCTCCTCTTCCTCCCTGTCAGGCAGCCGCAAGTGCAAGAAGGGCTACCTGCACTGCATGAACGGGCGCTGCGTCGCCAGCCGCTACTGGTGCGACGGTGTGGACAACTGTGGGGACAACTCGGACGAGGTGCCCTGTAACAGTGAGTGTCTCCCTGGCACCCGGCCAGCCCCTGCCAGGGCTCCGTCAGCTGCCTGGGACAGGGACAGCGGCTTCAGGAGGGAGTTGCCATCAGCTTGACAGGAGCAGAGCAGAGCCAAGGCTTAACGGAAAGTCAAGGTCGAGCTTGTGCTGCTTTGTAAAGCTCACGGAGTGACAGCTGAGAGGAAAAACTCCTGAGCATGGGCACGCAGCACCCAGAGCCTCCCAGTGAGAGTGGTTTGACACCCAGGAAGGGGCACAGGGCACGGTGTCACTGCTCCTCATGGCTCCCAGGCATCCCCAAAGGCAGCATCCCCTTAGAGCTGCTGGATGGATCTGCTCAGTTCTGAACTGACAGGGGCGGTCAGGAGCTTCTCAGGGTCCTGTCCAGGCCTGGTTGTTCCAGGGAGAGAGGCTCAGCCTGCCAGGCAGAGCGTGAGCCAGGACGCTCTGAGTCTCATCCAGAAGGGAATGGGGTCTGGGAGCACTCTGGGCAGCCCAGAGCTGTGTGAGCAGTGGGGGGTGTGTGGGTGCCCCTCCACAGCACCAATGGGTGCCATGGGGTGGGTGTGGACCCTGTCTCATGCACTGTGGGGGCTTCTTCCCCCTGGCAGAAACCAGCTGTGCCGCCACCGAGTTCCGCTGCCGGGACGGGACCTGCATTGGGAACTCCAGCCGCTGCAACCAGTTCATCGACTGCGAGGATGCCTCGGACGAAATGAACTGCAGTGAGTGCCCAGCTGCTGCCCCTGGCCCCTGATCAGCTCTGGAGATGCTCCTGCCCTCGCTGCCAATAGCAGGGACCTGGGTTTTTGGGATTTGTGCTGGATTGGGAAGGGAGGAGGCTCCTGCTCCCGCCCCGCAGCCCTGGGGTGAGGGGTGGGGCAGCCCCCCCCACCCCTGCAGCCCCCCCACCCCTGCAGCCCCTCTCTGCCATTGCCACCACCCAATGGATCCCTGTAGTTCTGGGCATGTGTGGGGCACATCTGGGGGTGTGTGGGGTGTGATGGGCTCCAGCAGCCAGTGCCACATGGTGGAGCCACACCAGGGGTCTCCTGCCATGGTTCCTGCTGTGTCACCTGAGCTCCTGCTGTGATTCCTCGCAGCCGCCACCGACTGCAGCAGCTACTTCAAGCTGGGGGTGAAGGGCATCACGTTCCAGAAGTGTGAGCACACGTCCCTGTGCTACGCGCCCAGCTGGGTGTGCGACGGCGCCAACGACTGCGGCGATTACTCGGACGAGCGCAACTGCCCCGGTGAGAGCGGGAGGGCAGAGGAGGCTCTGGGGACAGGGATGCCCCTTTGGGGTCTGCTTGGGATGTGGATGCTTTGTTTGCCCCTCTGGGACTGTTGTCCTCTGCCCATGTGGCTCCAGCACAGAAGGTGCCGCGGGGATCCGGGATGTGCGACCTCTGGGGGATTTTGGGGAGGAATCCTTCCCTTCTTGGCTGGAAGGAGGCAGGATGTGGCCATGCCATTGTCCTCACTGATGTTTCCTTCACAAAGTAGGTGGGAGGAAGCCCAAATGTCCATCCAACTACTTTGCCTGCCCGAGCGGGAGGTGCATCCCCATGACCTGGACCTGTGACAAGGAGGACGACTGCGAGAACGGCGAAGATGAGACCCAGTGCAGTGAGCGGCAGGGTGGGGACAGTCAGGATTTGGGATGGGGCACGGGGCGGTGCTGCAGGGTGGGCAGGACCCTCTTCTCTCCCTGACATCCCTTTGCCAACAACCAGACTCCAGATTCTTCCTCCTCTGTGGTTTTTCTCCACAATCTCAGGCTTTTAGCTGTGACCCGTATAAATGTCCCTGTGTGCTGGTTTGCTCAGCACATGCACAAGTGTCTGTGGCCCTTTTGAACAGTGCCATTTATGGCTCCCTTCAGCTCCATTTTTAGTTCTAACCTCCTGGAACAAGCCCTAAACCGTGCTCAGGAGCTGGGGATCTTCCCCAGCTCCAGGAGTAGGGACTCCCCCAGCAGCCCTGTATGAGCAGTACCCCCAACACCCCCCTGCACTCCTGGAGCCTGGCTGGTCCAGCCTGGCTGTGCTCTGCTGGTGTCTCTTCCCTTTATCACCTTGCTCTGACCCCCATCTCCTCCTCTCCTCCTCTCCCAGACAAGTTCTGCTACCCCGTGCAGTTTGAGTGCAACAACCACCGCTGCATCTCCAAGCTCTGGGTGTGTGACGGGGCCGATGACTGCGGGGACGGCTCTGATGAGGACAGTCGCTGCCGTGAGTCTGCTCCAGCCCCTCTCCCCTGTCTCAGTCCCTGCCTGCTCCATCACCATTTTCCTGCACTCATGTTCCTGCCTCTCCCCATCCCATGGTCTCCTGGGCTCTGTGTCCTGGAGCTCCCCAGAGCCTCCATCAGTAGGGTGACCAGACTCCATCCTGCTCCTCCCTTCCTCAGGGCTGACCACGTGCAGCTCAGGATCCTTCCAGTGCCCGGGCACCTACGTGTGCGTGCCGGAGCGCTGGCTCTGTGACGGGGACAAGGACTGCGCGGACGGGGCCGATGAGACCCTCGCTGCTGGCTGCTGTGAGTGCCCGAGGGAGGAGGGCTGGGGGTGGCTGGGGGATGGCGGGGGCTGACAGTGGTGGTGCCCTGTTGCAGTGTACAACAACACCTGCGACGAGCGGGAGTTCATGTGCGGGAACCGGCAGTGCATCCCCAAGCACTTCGTCTGCGACCACGACAACGACTGTGGCGACGGCTCCGACGAGTCCCCGGAATGTGGTGGGTGTCTGTGGCACCTGGGGGGATTGACCTGGCAGCCACGCTGGGTCTCCTGGGCTTTGGGACAGCACCCTGGGAGGGTTTTCGTCAACCCGGAGGGGTTTGGTGGGAGTGTGGTAAGAGGGAACCCGGAAAGGCAACAGTAGGTGGAGAGCAGCCCCCCAGCCCACACAAAGGGATCCAAACCCATGGGGGAATCCAAACCCACAGAGAGATCCAAACCTACAGAGGGATCCAAACCCATGGGGAGATCCAAACCCATGGGGAGATCCAAAACCACAGAGAGATCCAAACCTACAGAGAGATCCAAACCCACGGGGAGATCCAAGCCCATGGGGAGATCCAAAACCACAGAGAGATCCAAACCTACAGAGAGATCCAAACCCACGGGGAGATCCAAAACCACAGAGAGATCCAAACCCACAGAGAGATCCAAACCCATGGGGAGATCCAAGCCCATGGAGAGATCCAAACCCACGGGGAGATCCAAACCCACGGGGAGATCCAAACCCATGGGGAGATCCAAACCCACAGGGAGATCTCTCTGTGCAGAGCAGCCCTGTCCCAGGCCAGCTGCTCTGTGGTGTCCCTGTCACTCCTGTCAGCTCGGGAAGGTTTGGCTCCATGGTGCCTCTCTCTCCGAGTGGCTCCACGGTGCCTCAGGAAGTTTCAGGAGGGTGGGATGCCAGCTGAGCCCCTCACCCTCCCTCAGAGTATCCCACCTGTGGCCCCCACGAGTTCCGCTGTAACAACGGCCGCTGCCTCAGCAACCGGCAGTGGGAATGTGATGGGGAATTCGACTGCCACGACCACTCGGACGAGGCGCCCAAGAACCCACGCTGCAGCAGCCCAGGTACCTGCTGGGGTCACGGTGGGGTCCTGGGGGGGATAATGGAGCCCCAGCCATCCCACTCTGACCACTGCTGCCTCCTCTCCACAGAGAACAAGTGCAACGACTCCTTCTTCCTCTGCAAGAACGGGAATTGCATCTCAGAGGCGCTGCTCTGCGACAACAACAACGACTGCGCCGACGGCTCCGACGAGCTCAACTGCTTCATCAACGAGTGCCTCAACAAGAAGCTGAGTGGCTGCTCCCAGGAGTGTGAGGACCTCAAGATCGGGTACAAGGTAGGGGGCCATAGGGTGGGGAACCATCCTGCAGGGATCCTAGAATTTACAGAATGCCCTGGGATGGAAGGGACCTACAAGGATCATCGAAGTCCAACTCCTGCCCCTGCACAGGGGCCTCAGCAATCCCACCCTGTGCCTGAGAGTGTTGTCCAAATGCTCCTGGAGCTCTGGCAGCCTTGGGGCTGTGCCAGCCAACAGTGCCTGACCACCCTCTGGGGGAAGAACCTTTTCCTGATATCCAGCCTAAACCTCCCCTGGCACAGCTCCTGCTGTTTCCTCTCCTTCCTCCTCCGCAGACGTGAGGGTTGTGTCTGTCCTGTGCCAGCTGGGCCAGGGATGTGACACGGGCGCTTCAGGCACTGTTTGTGCATCTCAGCTGTCCTTGCCGAGTCCACGTGTCCCACGGTGACACTTGTCACCTCCCAGCACCTGCCACCTCCCGGCGCGCGGGCCTTGGAGGTGTCTGACAGCTCCGGGTTGCTCCTGCAGTGCAGATGCCGTCCCGGGTTCCGGCTCAAGGACGACGGGAAGACGTGCATCGACATCGACGAGTGCTCCACCACCTACCCCTGCAGCCAGAAGTGCATCAACACCCTGGGCAGCTACAAGTGCCTCTGCACCGAGGGCTACAAGCTCAGACCTGACAACCCCACCAGCTGCAAGGCTGTCACAGGTGAGAGCCGGGTGTGGGCGCAGAGCCCGGGATGCTCCTGGTGACCATGGGATGCTCCCGGTGCTGGATTTGGTCACAGGGTGAAGTGGCCGCCCCCAGCTCACGAGGGAGGGGGGCAGGGAGAGTGACAGATCTGCAGGGTTCTGCCCACGTCCCAGCAGTGCTTCCCTGATACTTTTCCCTCTTTCCCCATGCAGATGAAGAGCCTTTCCTCATCTTCGCCAACCGGTACTACCTGAGGAAGCTCAACCTGGACGGTTCCAACTACACTCTGCTCAAGCAGGTGCGGGGTGAGCTGGGAGCAGGAGGGACACCAGCCCCATCTGGCTGGGATTTGGGGATAGGGGAGGCCTTGAAGGACATGGGAGCTGCCAGCTGAGGAGTTTGGGCTTTTGGCTTCCCAGGGGAATGGTAGATCCATCTAAATGTCAGGAAGTCCCTGTGGGCGAGGAGCAGGCAGTGAGTTTGTGGGCTCTGTGAAACTCCCCAGAGCCCATCCCAGCTGCTGAGGCTGCTGTAACCCTCCTCCCTCCCTCCTTCCCAGGGGCTGAACAATGCTGTGGCTCTGGATTTCGACTACCGGGAGCAGATGATCTACTGGACAGATGTCACCACGCAGGGCAGCATGATCCGCCGCATGCACATCAACGGCAGCAACGTCCAGGTGAGGGCATGGGCCAGCCCCTGGAGCACCCCTGGGCTGGGCAGCTGGGCCTCACCCACCTCCTGCCCCACTGTGGGGTCATCACTGGGCTCTGGGAATCAGCCCAGGTTGCTGTGGGATGTTTTGCAGCCCCATCACAGGCAGGGGTGGGCTCCACTCTGCACTGAAGTGCAGGACAAGGAAGGTTGGGGGAAGAGTCAGGGAATCGTGGAATGGTTTGGGTCAGAAGGAACCTCAAAGTTCATCCAGTTCCACCCTAGCCATGGGCAGGGACACCTTCCACTATCCCAGGTTGCTCCAAGCTCCATCCAGCCTGGCCTTGGACACTTCCAGGGATGGGGCAGCCAGCTTCTCTGGGCAACCTGTGCCAGGCCCTCACAGGGAAGAATTTCTTTCCAATACCCCATCTAAACCTAAGAAGGGAGTGAGGAAGGAGACCTGGGCTGGGAGGGGGAACATTGTCACCCCCGAGAGATCAGGGTTCGGTTCTCCCTGCTCAGCCCTGTCACCTCTGATTCCTCCCGGCAGGTCCTTCACCGCACGGGGCTCAGCAACCCCGATGGGCTGGCTGTGGACTGGGTGGGAGGAAACCTGTACTGGTGTGACAAGGGTCGGGACACCATCGAGGTGTCGAAGCTCAACGGCGCGTACCGCACCGTGCTCGTCAACTCGGGCCTGCGCGAGCCCCGCGCGCTCGTGGTGGACGTGCAGAACGGGTGAGAGCCTTGGGGACACTGGGGACATGGACCTGCCCCTCTGCGCTGGCAAGGGGGCTGTGGTCATCTTGCCGTAGTCCAGAGGTTGGGAGATGGGATGAAGCCTTCCCTCCTGGCCTCTGGGACACTGGGATGCTTCTCCCTACCCTGTGCCCACGTGCCTCTGATTATCACAGAGTCACGGGGTGATTTGGGATGGGAGGGACCTTAAAGACCATCTCGTTCCACCCCACTGCTGTGGGCACTCACCTTCCACTATCCCAGCTTGCTCAAGTCCCAACCAACCTTGGACACTTCCAGGGATGTGGCAGCCACAGCTTCTCTGGGCAACCTGTGCCAGAGCCTCACCACCCTCACAGGGAGAAATTTCCGTGGTTTCCAACTCAGCCTCTCCCTGCTCTTCTGTCTCACCCCCAGCTACCTGTACTGGACAGACTGGGGGGACCACTCTCTGATCGGGAAGATCGGCATGGACGGCACCAACCGCAGCGTCATCGTGGACACCAAGATCACGTGGCCCAACGGGCTCACCCTGGACTACATCAACAGCCGCATCTACTGGGCCGATGCCCGCGAGGACTACATCGAGTTCGCCAGCCTGGACGGCTCCAACCGGCACACGGGTGAGAGCCCCGGGATCCCGCCGTGCCAGCGGGCCTTGGGGGTGTCCAGGCTGTTGGTCAGACACTGGAGTGGGAGCCAAGGCTGCTGGGGACAGTCCCCAGCTCTGGCCACTCTGCGGTGTCCAGGGAAGTGGGAGGGGGACGTGGCACAGCCCCTCGCTGAGCGCCCGCTCCCCTCACAGTGCTAAGCCAGGACATCCCACACATCTTCGCACTCACCCTCTTCGAGGATTTCATCTACTGGACTGACTGGGAGACCAAATCCATCAACCGGGCCCACAAGACCACGGGAGCCAACAAGACATTGCTGATCAGCACCTTGCACCGGCCCATGGACATCCACATCTACCACCCCTACCGCCAGCCCGACGGTGAGCATGGCATGGGGGTGCCGGTGCTGGGGAGCCACCCTGGGAAAGGGACATGGGGAGACAGCAGGGGGAGCAGGGTGACAAGGGTCTTGCTGCTCCCACGCCACCCAGAGGGTCCCCAGATTGGTCTGAGTCACCGTTGTCCCCCTGCTCTCCCCAGTTCCCAACCATCCCTGCAAGACCAACAACGGCGGCTGCAGCAACCTCTGCCTGCTCTCGCCGGGTGGGGGGCACAAGTGTGCCTGTCCCACCAACTTCTACCTGGGCAGTGATGGCAAAACCTGCGTGTCCAACTGCACAGCCAGCCAGGTAACCCCCTGCCTGCCTGTCCCTGCCTGTCCCTGCCTGTCCCTGCCTGTCCCTGCCTGTCTCTGCCCACCCCTGCCTGCCTGGATATTCCCTGTGCCCATGTCCCTCCTGCCGTGGTCTCCCTGGGGGTGCTGGGGTGCAGCAGGGTCTTCTATGGGTGCAGGTAGCACCTCCCTCCTGTGGCACTTCATGTTTGGGGGTGTCCAGAGACCCTCCAGCTCTGGAATATTTTTCTGCCCCTCTCCTCAGACCTCAGGGCTTGGGTGGGGTTAAGGCTTTGCTCCAGGTTGGAATTTGGGAGTCCCTGGAGGGAACAGCACAGGATCGGTGCCCTTGGCTGAGCTCGCTGGGGATGAAATCTTTTGGGATCACCCCTCCCCATCCTGAACCACCCCACGAGCTCCTCTCTCCATCAGTTTGTCTGCAAGAACGACAAGTGCATCCCTTTCTGGTGGAAATGCGACACCGAGGACGACTGTGGGGACCGGTCGGACGAGCCAGAGGATTGCCGTGAGTGCCCGGGGGTGACACAGCCCCCCGTGTCCCAGCACCCTTGGGCTGTTGGGACAGCCCTGTGGAGGGGAGGATCAGTCCAATAACGGGGTTCAGGGAGCAGTGGGACACACCTGTCCCAGTGTTGGGATTGTCCCATGGAGCAGTGCCCAAGCCCAGAGTTGGATGCTGGGTCCCTTCAGAGGATCCCAGAGGGATCGAGCGGGGGTTTGAGGTTGAGGTGTGCCCTAAAAATGTTTCTCAGAGCAAACGTGTGGCCCTGTGTTACCCCACAGCTGAGTTCAAGTGCAGGCCGGGGCAGTTCCAGTGCTCCACTGGGATCTGCACCAACCCCGCCTTCATCTGCGACGGCGACAACGACTGCCAGGACAACTCGGACGAGGCCAACTGTGGTAGGTTCCCTGTGTCCCCTCGTGACCCCTAGGCCCCCACAGCGTGGAGCTGCAGCCTGGCACCCTCTGACCGTGTCACCTCCTCCCCAGACATCCACGTCTGCCTGCCCAGCCAGTTCAAGTGCACCAACACCAACCGCTGCATCCCTGGCATCTTCCGCTGCAACGGGCAGGACAACTGTGGGGACGGCGAGGATGAGAAGGACTGTCGTGAGTGGGGGGCTCAGGGTGTTGGATGGGGGCGAGCGTGGGCCAGACTGAGGGGCTCAGGCCCATGTCTTGGGGTGTTTGGCTCCCTGGGGTGTCCCAGGGCTTTTCCTGTTCTCCATGGACCCCCTGTTACCCGCTCCCCCTACAGACGCTGCTGTTTCCTAGTGGAAATGAAATCCTAAAATCCCTTGAAGTGGATTTGGGCTGAGCTTGTTGCCCAGTTGAGGGATCTGGTGGCCTCTGTCCCCCCATGGCTTGGAGTCTTCTGGGCCATTTTATGGCTCTGCTCCATCCCCTCTACAGAGCACACCAGCCCCTTGTGATCCCTGGAGCATCCACACACCTCTCAAGCCCACAGCTGGTTTTTGGGAGAAGGGATGGCTGGCCCCTGCCTGCCCTGCTGCCCCTCCTGACACCCCTTCCCCCTCCTGCAGCGGAGGTGACCTGTGCCCCCAACCAGTTCCAGTGTGCCATCACCAAGCGCTGCATCCCCCGTGTCTGGGTCTGTGACCGTGACAACGACTGCGTGGACGGCTCTGATGAACCTGCCAACTGCAGTAAGGAGCTTGTGTGGGGAGGGAGGGGGGTCTGGCCACGTGTAAAATGGGACCTCACTGCCACCAGTCACCTCTGTGTGCTGGCAGGATGGCAGGTCCCTGCTCAGATCCTGCTTAATCTCTCCTCGGTCCCTGCTTAGTCCCTGCTCAGTCCCTGCTCAATCCCTCCTTGGTCCCTTCTCTGTTTCTGCTCAGTCCCTGCCCAGTTCTACCCCAGTCTCTCCTCAGTCCCTGCTCAGTCCCTGCCCAGTTCTACCCCAGTCTCCTCATTCCCTGCTCAGTCCCTGCTCATTTCTACCCCAGTCCCTCCTCGGTCCCTGCTCAGTCCCTGTGGGCAGTGGGGGATGGTGTTGGTGGCTCTGCCTGGATCTGTCCTGCTGGGATCCTCCTCCCCCTGACTTCTCCCTGCAGAACTGCTTGGAAGGGAGGGGGATCTCACCCAGCTCTGGGCTGTTCATCGGCCCTGCAGAGAGCAACACGTGCCTGACCGGTGCTGATGCCTGCCCTGTGCCTGTGTCACTTTGTCCCCTCCAGCCCAAATGACCTGTGGTGTGGACGAGTTCCGCTGCAAGGACTCGGGCCGGTGCATCCCGGCGCGCTGGAAGTGTGATGGGGAGGACGACTGTGGGGATGGATCTGATGAGCCCAAGGAGGAATGCGGTGAGCAGGGGCTGTGGGGACAAGCCAGTGTCATCCTGTGTCCCTGCTCCCCGAGGGACAGGCTGGCCTGGCACTGCCTGTCTCATCTGGGGTGCCCCAGGAGTTCCAGCTGCTCCTTTTCCGAGTGGCCTGGGCCGGGCTGGGTCAGAGAGGTGCAGGGCAGTGCTGACCCCTGACCCAGTCCTGTCCCTTCCATCCTGTGGAGCATTGCTGACCCCTGTCGCTGTCCCTGTCCTGTCCCTCCCTGTGTTCAGGGCAGTGCTGACACCTGTCCCTGTCTCATCCTCTCACCATGCTAGGCAGCAGTGACCCCTGTCCTTGTCCCATTCCTCCCCTCATTTGGGGCAGTGCTGACCCCTGTCCCTGTCCCATATCTCCCATTGTGCAGGGCAGTGCTGACCCCTGTCACTGTCCCTGTCCCTTCCTTCCCCTTGTTTGGGACAGTGCTGACACCTGTCCCTGTCCCTGTTGTGTCCCTCGCCTTGCTCGGGGCAGTGATGACCCCTGTCCCTTTCCTTTCCTTGCCATCTTGCAGGGAAGTGCTGGCACCTGTCCCTGTCCTGTCCCTGTCCCTCCCCTTGTGCAGGACAGTGCTGACCCCTGTCCTATCCATGCCCTCGTGCAGGGCAGTGCTGGCACCTGTCCCTGTCCTGTCCCTCCCCTGATTTGGGGCAGTGCTGTCCCCTGTCCCTGTCCCATCCATGGCCTTCTTTGGGCAGTGCTGACCCCTGTCCCTATCCCTGTCCTGTCCCTCCCCTAATTTTGGGCAGTGCTGTCCCCTGTTCCTGTCCCATCCATGGCCTCCTTTGGGACACTGCTGACCGTGTCCCTGTCCCCTGCTGTCCCTGCCAGACGAGCGCACCTGTGAGCCGTACCAGTTCCGCTGCAAGAACAACCGCTGCGTGCCGGGCCGCTGGCAGTGCGACTACGACAACGACTGTGGGGACAACTCTGATGAGGAGAGCTGCAGTACGTGCCACCCCCGAGCCTTTGCTGTCCCCAGGGCGGAGCAGTGGAGAGGGGAGAGCTTTGGACCCCCCCAGCCCCTCTCCTGCTGCCGGCTGGTGGCCAGGAGAGCCACTGTGTCCCCCAGCCAGGACACCCCTGACTCCACCCCTGAGCCCACAGAGGGGAGGCTGTGCCAAGGAGACACCCCAAGGGTGATGGGTGACAGGGAAGGGGTGACCCCAACATTCTCCCCGCAGCAGTGGGGGCCCAGTGTGGCCGGAGTCACCCGAGGGTACCTTGTCCTGCTTTGCCACCAAGCATCACCCCGTGTGTCACCCCCTGCCTGGCAGTGGCGCCTGGGATGGTGGTGGGGACACACAGAGCTGTCAGGAGGGACCCGGGTCACAACCTCAGGCCTGGGCCAGTGTGTGGGGAGATGGCTGACCCCCAGAGCTGGGGCAGAGAGTCCAGTGCTGCCCCTTCATGAGCTCCCACTCGTGCGCCAGCACTGGCTTGGATTGAGCAGCCAAGGAACACGAGTGTCCTCATGGACAAGACTATTCCCATGGCTCCACTGTGGCTCTGTCCCTCCAGAGGGGTTTGGGCTGCCTGTGGGATGGCACCAGGGTCTGCTGCCAGACCCTCTCCTACCCCTCAGTGCCCACCGGGTCCCTCTGTCTTCCTGCAGCTCTTTAGGGTGCAGCTTTTGTTTTCTTTTCTGTTGATTTCCCGTCGTGTTTTTGAGTTTGTGCCATTTCACTTCATCTTATGTTTTTCTCCATTTTCACACTGTCGTTATGGGGCGCTCAGAGGTAGGTTCCTGCCAAAATCTTTTAATTCCATGTACAGTCTCTCTAAAATCAATGAAGACAATAATTTCTAGGTGAGGGCAGAGGGGTCGGGACTGGACAATCCAGGTGGATTTTCTGAGCATCAGCACCAGCATCTCCCTCCACGGAGCCGCATCCGGGGAGGGTCCGACCCTGCTGCTCTGCAGGGCCCGTGCATGGCTTGGACTTGGCTCCAAAACCCATCCCCACTGTGACTCTCCCTGCTCCACCTGGACACTCCCTGTCCTCCTCTTCCCGCACAGTCCTGTGCCGTGACCCGAGGGTCCCTGTGCCCCAACACCCCGGGGCTGTGGGGAGGGGAAGGGTCATCCCAGGTGGGCAGCTGTGCCATGTGCCATCCTCCTGGATTTGGCACTGGCTGTGCCAGTGAGCTGTGAGAGGGCGTCTGTCCCCGTGCCCTGTGAGGGGGGACGGGGGTGAGGCTCTGCCAGGGCACTGCTGCAGTTCCTCCTGCCTGGGGGGCAGCTGGGGTGGGCAGCGAGTGGGGCTGGTGCTGCCCTGTGGAGAGTGAGTGACCTGGGGGACAGCCAGGCTGGGTGGCCACAGTGGCCCCCAAAACCCCCGCAGGGAGCTGGGAGCCCTGGAGTGGGGTGGGAAGGGGCTCTCTGGCAGCTCCCTTGGCTCTGCCTGCACCCTCTGTCCCCAGTGCCACCAGCCGTGTGTCCGTGTCAGCCTGACCCCCCCCAGCTGTTGGCCAGGGACACCCTCTGCCCTCACAGGCTGTCCCCACGCTCAGGGCACACCCTGTGTTCTCTGTCCCCAGCGCCCCGGCCCTGCTCCGAGAGCGAGTTCTCGTGTGCCAACGGCCGCTGCATCGCGGGCAGGTGGAAATGTGACGGGGACCACGACTGCGCCGACGGCTCCGACGAGGTACAGGAGGGGGACACATCCCCGCCTCTGCCCCCGCCGGTGGCCCTGGGGCTCAGAGTGTGGCAACAGGACAGGGGCCTGCCATGGCCACCCTGTCCCTGCTGATCGTGCCCATCCCCTTGCCCATCCCCTGCAGAAAGACTGCACCCCCCGCTGTGAGTTCGACCAGTTCCAGTGCAAGAACGGGCACTGCATCCCCATGCGCTGGCGCTGCGACGCCGATGCCGACTGCATGGATGGCACTGACGAGGAGAACTGTGGCACCGGGGGTAATGGCAGAGCTGTGTGTCCCCTCGGGGTTGGGTGTGTCCCCCCTCCCTGCCCTTGTGTCACCTGTGTCACCGCTGCGCTGCGGGTGGGAGCGCTCCCCTGTGTGTGTGTCCACCCCTCTCTGCCCCACCCTGGAGCATGCACAGACACGAATCTCAGCCCTGGAAAGCCCCCAGGCTTGGAGACCCCCTGTCCCTGCTGCAAATTGGAATTGCAGCCCCCGGCCGGGGTTTTGGCTGCAGGGCAGCACGAGCTGAGCTGACGTGTCCCCTCTTGCGCTGTCGCAGTTCGCACGTGTCCCCTGGACGAGTTCCAGTGCAACAACACCCTGTGCAAGCCCCTGGCCTGGAAGTGTGATGGGGAGGACGATTGTGGGGACAACTCGGATGAGAATCCCGAGGAGTGCTGTGAGTGACACCGCGGTGCCTCTGCTCTGAGCCCTCCCATACCCCGGCATGGGGGGGCACTCCCGGGGCTCAGGCACCGCTGTGGGGACCGGAGGGTCTGGAGGGGACCTCTGACAGCTCCTCTCAGGGGTGGCTGGTGGGGCCGAGGGGTTGGAGGTGGCTCCGATTGAGGGAAAGGAGTCGCAGAGGGGCTGAGCGGGGTGAGGGGCTGGCGGTGGGGAGGGGTTTGGGGGGGCCGGGGCTGGGCGAGGAGAGGGCTCACAGCAGCCGGGCGATTGTCTTTGCTTCAGTCTCTTTGCTTCAGCCTCCGGAGCCCGCTCGCCCGCGTGGGACAACCCCCCCTGGAGAGCGGGCAGAGGCCGAGCAGCAGCTCGTGACAAGTGTGACAGCCTGGCTACGGCGTCTCCTTTCACCGTCACCGTTTGTTTCTGTTTGCTGGTGCAGTGAAATTCCAGTGTCCCCCCAACAGACCGTTCCGCTGCAAGAACGACCGGGTATGTCTGTGGATCGGTCGACAGTGCGACGGCATTGACAACTGTGGAGATAACACGGATGAGAAGGACTGCGGTGAGTGGGGCTGCCCGTGGGCACAGCCCTGAGCCTGCCTGGTCACCTCGTGGTCACTGTGGCCCTCGGGATGGTCCTCCCAGAGCCCAGGGTTCAGCCCAGGTGTTGGGGTTGGCTTTGTCCGGTCTTTCGTCCCAAGATCGGGGTGCGGATGCAGGGTCCCAAGTCCCTGCCTGCTCCCAGAGGGTCCCATGGGGATGGGTGCCCGGGACATGGGGGTCACAGCTGCTGCCCCTCACCCGCAGAGTCACCCACGGCCAAGCCCAAGAGCTGCAGCCAGGACAAGAACGAGTTCCTGTGTGGGAACAAGAAGTGCATCAGCGCCAACCTCCGCTGCAACTTCTTCGATGACTGCGGAGACGGCTCCGATGAGAAATCCTGCTCCCATGGTGGGTGGGGAGCCGGGGGCCCGGTGGGGGCTGGGGAACTCGCTGTGACACGCGTGTGACGGCGCGTCCCACCACAGAGCACAAGTCATACGACTGCATGACCAACACCACCATGTGTGGGGATGAGGCCCAGTGCATTCAGACTCAGTCCACCTCGTACTGCACCTGCCGCAGAGGCTTCCAGAAGGTGCCGGACAAGAATTTCTGCCAAGGTACTTCCTGCTGCTGCTGGAGAGGGCTCAGGATCGGGCTGTGGGGTTTGGCATTGGTTTTTGCCAGTGAGATGTGATTGCATAGCTGGGGTGGGGCTGGGGAAGCAGGAATGGTGTCTTTGGGGGCACCCTCCAGGTATCCCCCTGATCCCATCTCCTGCTGCCCAGACATCAACGAGTGCCTGCGCTTCGGGACCTGCTCCCAGCTCTGCAACAACACCAAGGGCTCCCACGTCTGCAGCTGCGCCAAGAACTTCATGAAGACGGACCACATGTGCAAGGCAGAAGGTCAGGAGGGAACAGGGCTCTGTGTGTGCCCAGGACCCGCCATGTGCCCCAGAGCTCTTGTGGGAATCCTTTGCTCTTCCCTCCCACACCCTGCAGCTCTGCCCACCCTTCTGGTACTGCTGGTGCCATCGGTCTGTCCACCCCTGGCAGAGCGAGCCCCAGGGTGATGACAAGCTCCCAGTGTCCCTGTCCCTGTCCCACCAGCGAGCTGGGCTGAGCCCCTGTTTCCAGCTGAGTCCCTAGTCCTGGCTGAGCCCCCCACTCCCAGTCCAGCCCTACCAACCTCTCTTCCTCCTCCTCCTCTTCCTCTGCAGGCTCCGAGCACCAGATCCTCTACATCGCGGACGACAACAAGATCAGGAGCATGTACCCCTTCAACCCCAACTCAGCCTACGAGCCGGCCTTCCAGGGCGATGAGAACGTGCGCATCGACGCCATGGACATCTACGTCAAGGGCAACAAGATCTACTGGACCAACTGGCACACGGGCCGGATCTCCTACCGGGAGCTGCCCGCCTCCTCCTCCGCCTCCACCGCCTCCAACCGCAACCGGCGCCAGATCGACGGCGGCGTCACCCACCTGAACGTAAGTGAGCTCCGCCAGGACACGGTGGGAGTGACGGGGACGGGCTGATGGTGTCCTCCCCCCTCACCTGTCCCCACTCTGCCCCGCACAGATCTCAGGGCTGAAGATGCCGCGGGGAATCGCCATTGATTGGGTGGCCGGGAACATCTACTGGACAGACTCGGGGCGGGACGTCATCGAGGTGGCGCAGATGAAGGGGGAGAACCGCAAGACGCTGATTTCGGGGATGATTGATGAGCCCCATGCCATTGTGGTTGACCCACTGAGAGGGTGAGAGACCTGAGCCTTTGTCCCATCCCTCTGCCCAGTCCTCACCACAAGCCCATTCATGGTGGCAGCTCCCCGTGTCCCAGTGTCACTCTGTGTGTCTGCTTGAGCTGCCCCAGAGTTACCTGGTGACTCCAGGATGCCAGGGGGACAATGTGGGATGGTTTCTCCTCCAACTGGTTGTTGTGGCTGTCCTGTTCCCCTGGGAATGAGCTGCCTTTGTCCTTACAGAACGATGTACTGGTCAGACTGGGGCAATCACCCCAAGATTGAGACAGCCGCCATGGATGGGACACTGCGGGAGACCCTCGTGCAGGACAACATCCAGTGGCCAACAGGTGAGAGAGACAGGTGACAGGAGGAGCACGAGGAGGCAAAAGCCATGATAGGGACATTTACAACCATTTGTGTTGGGGAGGGTTGTTCTGAGGGCTCGGAGCCCCACAGCAGAAGGGCGTAGGGGTGGTGGTGGGGCTGCTCTGTGGGACAGTTGGTCAGGAGGGGCTTGGGGTGGACTGGGGGCTCACTGAGGGCTCTGTCCCCTCAGGCCTGGCCGTGGACTACCACAACGAGAGGCTGTACTGGGCCGACGCCAAGCTCTCGGTCATCGGCAGCATCCGGCTCAACGGCACCGACCCTGTCGTGGCCATCGACAACAAGAAGGGTAAGGGGTGCCCCGTGGGGGTCCCCAGCCTCGGACCCACCCCAAATCCCTGCCTCCACATGTCCCCTCCTGGCTTCCCCAGGGCTGAGCCACCCGTTCAGCATCGACATCTTCGAGGACTACATCTACGGCGTCACCTACATCAACAACCGCATCTTCAAGATCCACAAGTTCGGGCACAAGCCTGTCACCAACCTGACATCCGGCCTCAACCACGCCACCGACGTCGTGCTCTACCACCAGTACAAGCAGCCAGAGGGTGCGTGAGGACCCGGGACCCCCACCCTGCTCCTGGGGTGGGAGGGAGGTGCCAGGGCCTGGTATCAGATGTGAGGTGCCAGAGGGTGAGGGGAGCATTGGCAGAGCTTGGGAAGAGGGGACTCAGACCCCCAGCTCCCTGCCCAAAGTGGGGGTGTTTGGGTGGGCAGAGCAGGGGGTTGCTGGGGTGGGTTGGGGGAGTCCAACTGCAGTGATGAGTGGTCAGGTGGTGACCCCAGGGCAGGGGAGGGACAGCACAGGGCTGTGGAGGGGAATGTCCTAGAGGGGCTGTGGAGCAGGAAGGGCTGTGGGTCACCATGCTGTCACCACCCCTGCTGTCCTCACCACCTGTGCCCTCCCCTCCCGCAGTGACCAACCCTTGTGACCGCAAGAAGTGCGAGTGGCTCTGCCTGCTCAGCCCCAGCGGCCCCGTGTGCACCTGCCCCAACGGCAAACGCCTGGACAACGGCACCTGCGTGGTCATTCCCTCGCCCACCGTCTCCCCCGTCGGTAGGTGACACCGGAGAGGTGACACCGCAGGAGGGCAGGATGAGGATGAGGAGGGAGATCGGGTCCTGCCAGCGTGGTCCTGCTCACCTCCATCCCCTCCATGCCTCCCTCGCAGTGCCCACCACCGACACGTGTGACCTGGTGTGCCTGAACGGCGGCAGCTGCTTCCTCAACGCCCGCAAGCAGGCCAAGTGCCGCTGCCAACCGCGCTACAACGGGGACAAGTGCCAGATCGACCAGTGCTGGGACTACTGCCAGAACGGGGGCACCTGCGCCGCCTCCCCCTCAGGTGAGCCAGGAGGGTCACGGATGGATGGATGGATGGACAGACGGACAGGTGGGCACGGAGCTAACGGGTTTTATCCCTAGGAATGCCGACCTGCCGCTGCCCCACCGGCTTCACCGGGCCCCGGTGCAACCAGCAGGTGTGCACGGACTACTGCCAGCACAACGGCAGCTGCACCGTCAACCAGGGCAACCAGCCCACCTGCCGCTGCCTGCCCACCTTCATCGGGGACCGCTGCCAGTACCGTGAGTGCCACCTGCAGCGCCATGGGGTGGGGACAGCAATGGGGGCATCGGGACGATGGGGGTCCCTCACCTGGAGATGTCTGGGGACAGCAATGGGGGATCAGAAAGGCGGGAATCCCTCACCTGGAGATGTCTGAGGACAGCAATGGGGGAACAGAAAGGTGGGAATCCCTCACCTGGGGATGTCTGGGGACAGCAGTAGAGGGTCAGGAGGGTGGTTGTCCCTCACCTGGAGATGTCTGGGGACAGCAATAGAGGGTCAAAAGGGTGGGTGTCCCTTACCTGGAGTCACCTGGGGACCTCCAGGGACCGTGCCAGGGGTTGGGCTCCCAACACTCTTTTGGGGGATGCTGTGTGGGAATTCCTGGGGACAGCATCGGGGTTTGGGCTCCCACGTCCCCCTCTTTTGGAGGTGCTTGGGGACCTCTGGGAACAGCACCTGTGGGATTGGATTTCCAGATCCTGCTCTTTTGGGGGATGCTGTGTGGGGAGTGGTGGTGCTCCATGGGGGTCTGGGGCCACCAGCAGCCCTCAGGAGGGGCTGCCCACCCTGACCCCCTCGTCCCCCACAGGGCAATGCTTCGACTATTGTGAGAACGACGGCGTGTGCCAGATGACAGCCAGCGGTGCCAAGCAGTGCCGCTGCCCCCCTCAATTCGAGGGCGCCCAGTGCCAGGAGAACAAGTGCTCCCGGTGCCAGGAGGGCAAGTGCAGCATCAACAAGCAGAGCGGGGAGGTCTCCTGCATGTAGGTGCTGGGCATGTCGTGCTGGAGGGAGGAAAAGGGGTTGTGGGCACAGAGACCCTGGAGAAAACTTGTCCCCCTGTGCAGGATTGGCCACAGCTGGGTTGGTAACTCGGGGCAGATAAATCCAGGGGACCTGGTGGTTCTGGGAGGAGGAGGTGGAGGTGTCTCAGTGCCTCCCCAAAGCCCATCCTGGTGTCCCAGCCGTGAGCTGTGCCTGTGGGATGAGCCAACAGCCGAGTCCTGAGGGGCTGGGGGGAGCACAGAACACCCGGGGGGGGCACAGGGCAGCTGGGGGTACCCATGGGGCTGATCCTCTGTGCCCCACAGCTGCCCTGATGGGAAGATAGCACCGAGCTGCCTGACCTGTGACAATTACTGCCTGCACGGCGGGACCTGCTCCATCAGCGACAAGACTCAGATGCCCGAGTGCCTGTAAGAGGGAAGGGGGGTCAGGGGGCGTGGGGGGGTGGGATATGGGGGCTGTTTGCCCCTCGAAACGTCACTGACACACCCCGATCTGTGTGCCCCCGCCCCACCCTGACCCCAGGTCTGTGCCCACCTCTCCCTCCCTCCCTCCCTGCATGGCCCTGCCCCGCTAATCCCGGTGCTCTCCCTGCCCTCCCAGGTGTCCCTCGGGGATGACGGGCACGCGCTGCGAGGATTTCATCGTGGGCGAGCAGCAGAGCAGCCGTAAGTGGGGGGACAGTGTGTGACCCCCTGGCCACACCCCGGTCGTTGTCGGTGTTTCAGAGCTGCCCAGTGCCCCTGTGCCACTCCTGAGCCCTGTTTTGTGGTGGAGGAGGGGGACAAGGCCAGCCCAGGGTGCTGGAGCTGGGGTGGGGACATCAGGCCCTCACTGTTCCCGTGCCTTCCTCCCGCAGGAACAGCCTCCATCGTCATCCCCATCCTGCTGCTCCTCATCCTCCTCACCGTGGTGGCTTTTGTGTGGTACAAGTGGAGAATTAAAGGGTGAGTCCGGTGGGATGGAGGGGACGGGAGCTGTCCCTGCTGGGTGGGAAAGCCTCGAGGGTGGGGGGCAGCTGGGGGGTGTCACTGCCACTGACCCTCTGCCTCCCCCACCTCAGTGCCAAGGGCTTCCAGCACCAGCGGATGACGAACGGTGCCATGAACGTGGAGATTGGGAATCCCACCTACAAGATGTACGAGGGGGAGCCTGACGATGACGTGGGGGAGCTGCTGGACGCCGACTTCGCCCTGGACCCTGACAAGGTGAGGGAGGGGCTGTCGGCTCTGCAGGGTCCTGCCCAAAGTAGGGGGTGCAGGGGGGACACGTGCTGGGGTGGGGGGCACATTGCTGTGGCTGTCAGGGCTCCCTGTGCAGCAGTCCTGGGGGGGCTCTGAGGGGCTGACCAAGCTTTGGGGCTGATGGAGCTCTGAGGGTCTCAAAGGGTGGGGGCTCTGAGAGGCTGCAAAGGCTTGGAGGGATCACAAAGCCTTTGGAGCTGGGTGGGCTCCAAGGGTTTGCAAATTTTTGGGACTAGGGGAACTCCGAGGGGTGAGAAAGGCTTTGGGGCTGGGGTGGGGAGGCTCTGAAGGTTCACAAAGGCTTTGGGACTGGGGATGCTCCAAGGGTGGCTCCAAAGGCTCACAAAAGCTTTGGGGGAGGAGAAGGGAGGGGTCTTCAAGGGGCTGCAAAGGTCTCAGGGCTTGGAGGTGTGTGAGAGGTCACAAAGGCTTTGGGGCTGGGGGGTTCTGAGGGGTCACAAAGGCTTTGGGGCTGGGGGGTTCTGAGGGGTCACAAAGGCTTTGGGGCTGGGGGGTTCTGAGCGAGTCAAGGCTTTGGGCTCGGGGGGTTCTGAGGGCGCACGACAACCGGGCGAGCCTGGGGGTTTGAGGGGTACAAAGGCTTGTGGACTGGGGCTCCGAGGGATCACAAAGGCTTTGGGGCTGGGGGGTTTTGGGGGGTCACAAAGGCTTTGGGGCTGGGGGGCTCCGAGGGATGACAAAGGCTTTGGGGCTGGGGGGTTTTGGGGGGTCACAAAGGCTTTGGGGCTGGGGGGCTCCGAGGGATCACAAAGGCTTTGGGGCTGGAGGCTGCAGGCAGGGCCAGCAGGGCTGTCCCATGTTCCGAGAGGAGGTCGCAGCTGGTGGGGGCTCTCCCCGAGTCACCCCAGGGCGGGGAACACCCCCGGGCACAGCAGTTCTGGGCAGGGGGGATGTCGGTGCCCCCTCCCACCTGCTCCCCCCCTCTCTGCAGCCCACCAACTTCACCAACCCGGTTTATGCCACGCTGTACATGGGCGCCCACAACAGCCGCAACTCCCTGGCCAGCACGGACGAGAAGCGGGAGCTGCTGGCACGGGGGGACGATGACCTGGCAGACCCCCTGGCATAGGGGCGTGGGGGCGAGGGGGCCGCGGGGCCGCGGTGCCCGGGCCCGGCACAGCCCCTGCCGCAGGGGCGGGCGGGGGGGCCGGGCCGGGGGGGCCACGAGCCGCTGTATAAATGTACAAATGAAGGATTATTACTTTTCTATGTGAGCAGTATTATTACCTGTATATTCCCCGGTCCCAGGCCTCGGCGTCTTCATTGCCAGACCCGGCTTTGGTTTATTTTAAATCTCTTTACATTGGGCCCCCCCCTCCCTCCCTTCCCTTTCCCTCTTTGCCCATCCTACCCCTTCTCACCCCCTCCTGCCCCCAGGACAGGCCATGGTGGCACCGGGGGAACACATCAGGGCTGGGGCTGACGGGAGGCGTGGGGTCACTGCTCCGGGGGGCACAGGTCGGGGGGAGGCAGAGCAAGGGCCACAGGCTTCCAACCCCCCCCCCCCAAACTGCAGCAGCTCCCCTCCCCAGGGACCCCATTTCCTTCCCCCACCGAAATCTGCTGCTCCCCAGGTTCCCCCTTCTCCTGCAGCTTGGCCTCTGCAATCCACCCCCAGCCCCCCATTCCCCTCCCTCATTTTCCCCCCCAATTCTCTCCCTCCCTCCCTGCCTTCCCCTCTCCAATTTTCCCCCTCCCTCCCCAAATTTCTCTCTCTGCCTCCCTTTCCCCCATTCTCCACCCGACTGTTACAGGGGCCAGGATGAAGCCCCCAGCCCCGCTGCGGTGCGGGGGGGTCCCCAGCCCCTCAGGCCCCTGCTCCAGCCTCTCTCACCTGCCCCTCGCCCGCTCTCCAACATGCACATTTTTTAACAGGAAAAAGAAAAAAAAAAAAAAAAAACCCCACAAAAAAACCTGGAAATGACCTAGCTTTTATAGTAGAAATAAATAAACGCATGTGGGGGGGCGGGGGGGGAACCCCATCCTTTTATTGGGGGGAAATGTTTTAATAATTTTTGCTGGATTACTTTACAACTAAACAAAACAGATATTGTTATAAATAAAATTTTTAAAAACTGAAGCACAGGCTGCTGGTTGGAGCGGGGGTGGGAGTGTGGGGGGGCAACTTTGGGAGGAGCCCGGGCACCGGGGGGTCACGGCTGTGATGCCCTCAAAGCCCAGAGGTGCCAGTCCTGGCCCCAGGCAGTGAGAAGGGGAGGTCGGGGGTTTTTGGGGTGTGGAGAGGAGGGGGATCGGGGGGGTTACGTGTAGAGGGGGTCACGGTAGGGGGGGGTCACAGGAAACTGCTGTAAGGCAGGAGAATCCCACCAAAACCATCGCGTGGCGTAGGGGGGGCTCCGGTGGGGTGAGGGGGGCGCAGGGATTTCTGAGCACCGAGTGCCGGCACCGAGGATCGCGAACCGGGAATCGCGAACCGGGAACCGGGAATCGCGAACCGGGAACCGCGAACCGGGAATCGCGAACCGCGGGAACCGGGAATCGCGAACCGGGAACCGCGAACCGGGAACCGCGAACCGGGAACCGCGAACCGGGAACCGCGAACCGGGAACCGGCACCGGCAGGGCGCGCGGTGCCAGGAGCCGCCACCAGGTGGCGACACCGCCATCGAGAAAGGAGCCCCCCGTGTCCCCCCCCCGTCCCCCCGTGTCCCCCTGAGTATCCTTACCGTGGCGCCCCATGTCCCCCCGTGTGGCCCCCCCATGTCCCCCGTGTAAACCCCCCGTATCCCCCCCAATCGTCCCTTGTATCCCCCCCGAGCTCCCACGTGTCTCCCCCCCTGAGCCTCCCGTGTATCCCCGATCCCTTCTGTTCTCCCCCATGTGTCCCTCGTGTGTCCCACCTCTACACCCCCATGGATCCCCCCTCTGAAAACCCACCCTGAGTATCCCCCATGTCCCCCCACTGTGTCCCCCATGTCCCCTGAGTATCCCCCATGTCCCCCCCACTTTCCTTTCCCCCCTCCAGTGTGTGTCCCTCCCACGTACCCTCCGTGTCCCTCCTCTGTGCCCCCCCTGTGCCCCCCACTCCGTGTCCCCCCGTGTCTGGCAGGACCGTGGGGCCGTCCCTCTCATCCTCCTGCCCTGCCACAGCCACAAGGGTGACCGGGACAGCACCGGGCGCTGCGGGTGGGGGGCTCAGTTTGGTCCCCCTCATGCCCAGGGCAGGGGACCAGGGGCAGGACCGGAGGCCGGGGGCTCGTGGCCGCCCTAGGGGGGGGGCTCAGGCCGGTCCCACTCGTAGCATCGAGCCCTCAGGGCGTCGAGCCTTCGTGGCATCTGCCACAACCGCTCCACGTGCCAGGTGCCTGTGAGGGACTGAGGGGACCCCCAAGGCCATGGCAGGTCCTGGTCCCCCCCCGGCTGGTAGCTCAGCGGAGCGGGTCGCCCCTCGCCCCCCCCCCCCTCCATCATCACCGGGCCCGGCGCAGCCCCCGGCCCCCCGCAGCCGCTGCCTTTGAGCCCCCCCAACCCCGCGCCGGGTGCCGGCGGCCTCAGATCTATTTCAATACCGGCTCTTTGTTCACTTATCGGTTCTTAAATCTCCTCCCGAGGTTTTTCCTCCCTTTCCCCTCTCTTCCCCCCGCCCCCCCTCCGCCCCAAACCCTTTTTATCTTTTTCCTTCAATATTTTCTATTTTTCACCCTCTTCCCCATTCATCCCCACCCTCCCCGCCGCCGGCTTCTGCCCCTCCCATCTCAGCCCCTGGGCTGTTAAGCTGGGATGGGGGGGGCTCTTCCAGAGTCCCCCAACCCCTCTCAGACCCCGGTCCTGACCATCAGGGATCCCCTCGGGGAGTTTCCTTGGCCATGTGGGGGGAGGTCCCGAGGGGTCTGGGTGTCCCCACAGCCCCCCCCAGGTTTCAGCCACCCCAACCCTCAGCAGGGTGAATGTGGCACCGGGGGGAGCAGCGCTGGGGGACCCCGGTGGGAGGCGAGAGGGGTGCGGAGGCTCCTGCAGTGCGGGAAGAGGGGGCCAGGGAGGAGCGGGGGGCTCTGGGGTTGGCAGTGGGTCTCAGCTCGCTCGGGCAGGGGGATTGGAGGGATTCTCCCCGAAGTGGGGGAGGCTCCTCTGAACCCCAGCTGCGGACCCTGGGCAGAAGAGGCCACTTGCCCACATTCCCGGAGCCCCCGTGGGGCTGTTTGGGGCTGGGTGGGACCCCCTTGATGCCAGGATCTCCGGGCGCCCCGCTCCTCGTGGCTCTGCTCTCTCCTCTCTCCTCCTCGGCTCCGTTTTCCTCATTCCTCGCCCTCTCCCTTTCCTTTTCCCATTTCTCCGTTACCTTTTATTATTCCGTCTCCGCATGTCCGCGCGGTTCTGCAGTGCCCTCCCCGCGTGGCCCCCACCACCCCCGAGTGCCCCCAGGCCCCCCGAGTGCTCCCAGCCCCCCCCGAATGTCCCCAGCCCCGCCGATTCCAAGTCCCCGCCGGCAGCTTCGCGTGATAATCACAGTAATAACAGCAATGATAGGAATAAGGATAAATTGATGGGGTGTGGAGGGGGCTGTGGTGGGGGGGTGGGTGGTGAAAACCCCTCGAGGGGATGAGAAGCCCTGGGAGAAGGGCCCGGCTGTGCGCTGGGGAATGAGCACACGCGTGTCCATGTGCACACACATGTGTCC
The DNA here is from genome assembly GCA_034509425.1 of Eopsaltria australis. NCBI lineage: Eukaryota > Metazoa > Chordata > Aves > Passeriformes > Petroicidae > Eopsaltria > Eopsaltria australis. The sequence continues at coordinate 366,809 of JAVTVJ010001200.1, read as the reverse complement.
GTGCAGGTGACGCAGGTGGCATGTCCAGCCCGACACGGGTGGGGGGGACAAGAGGACCCTCTCGGGTGTGGCAGAGTCTGGGGACCTTCAGTTGGGTGCCCCCCATCCCCTTCTGCTGAACTTTTGGGGGGCCAGGCAGGGGGGGAAGCTCTGCCCTCCCCAGGAAGGGCAGCACTGTCGGTCCCCCCGGTGCCTCCACCGGGTGTGGAGTCTCCGGGAGATGGGACGGGCGGGTGGCAGAACCGGGAGCATCCCGGCGGGCGGGGGGAGAGTGGGACAAGTCTGGGAGCATCTGGGGGAGAGGGGAAGATGGAGAAGAAGGGGGAGCACCCCGGGATGCTGGAGGATCGGGGGCCAGGACCGGGTCCTGGGGATGCAGGGTCTCCGGGATGGAGGGGCAGGACCGGGACATCCCGGGGTGCGGGGGTCGCCAGGAAAGGGGTGGGGGAGGACCGAGAGCACCCTCGCTGCTGGGGAAGATGTGGGGCGGGACCAGGGGCACCCCGAGGTGGTGGAGAAGAGGGGGGGTACAGCTGGGGATACCCTGGGGTGCGAGGGAAGGTGGGGGGGTAGGACCGGGGACACCTGGGGTTGATGGAGAAGGGGGGGTAGGATCGGGATGCTGAAGGAGGCGGGGGGTAGGACCAGAGGCACCCCGAGATGCGGGGGGAGAGGGGGAGTAGGACCGGAGGGACCCCGAGGTGTGGGGCTGTCCCCGCGTCCCTCGCCCCGGTCTGTGGCGGAGCCGCCGGTGCTCGCGGGGCCGGTGCGGGGTCCCGGCGCCCCCGGAGCCGCCCCCCCGGTGCCCCCCCGCCGGCCGGGATTGGCGGGGCCGCGGAGGCGCCGCCCGGCCCCGCAAGTCTCCAACTTTCTTCCCGCCGCCCCTCACCGCCGCCGCCGCTGCCGCCGCCGCTCCCGGAGCCCCGCGATGCTCCGCCGCCGCCTGCCCCTGCTCGGGCCCGGGCTGCTGCTGCTGCAGGTACGGGGCATCCGGGACCCCCGCCCGGCCGAGCTGCCGCCGCCTCGGGGCGTGCGGGGTGCGCGGTTACCGGGCAGGGGGGCGATTACCGCGGGGGGGGGCAGTTCCAGGAGGGGGGAGTCGGGCAGTTTTTGGGGGCGTAGGACAAATCCAGGGGAGAGGGCGGGGGGTCCTGACTGGGGTCGGTCCTGGGGAGGGGTCGTGCAGTGGGAGGGGTGCGGCTCGGGGGGTGTCGTGCATTGGGGGGGCTGTGGCAGTCATGGAAAGAACGAACGGTTGGGGGGGCAAGACCGACCCTGGGGGGGTCGTGCAGACACGGAGGGGGGGGGTCGTGGGGGGGGTGAATGGGAGAGTTGTGGGGGGGGCGGCTGACAGGGGTTGCGTATGGGGGGTCCTGCGCCCCCCAAGTTGGAGGGACACGGGGCTGTCCCGGAGCTCGGGCGGAGTTGTGGTGTCGGGGGGAGCCTCGGGGGGTCCCGTCGCCGGTGAAGCCCCTCCAGCTTCCCCCCCCCCCCCATTGCAGAGCGCGGGAGGCGCCGTCTGGCAGGTGCGGGGGGGGGAGCGAGACGGAGACGCGCGTGAGTGTGGGGGCGACCACGCGTGGATGGGTCGGACCCTCTGCTGGGGGGTCGGGGGAGCCCTTGTCCCGCACCCCGCACCTGCAGCACACCTGGGGAAGGGGGAGCTGGGTGACTTCCCCACGGCGGCCGTGCCGGGGAGCGATGGGGGGCCCCCACGCAGGACTGGGGGGGGCTCAGCTGTTCCGCTGCTCTGCCAAGGGCGTGAGCCCCAAAACCACCTGCAGAGGCGACGCCTCATTCCTGTCCCGACTCGATTCGGGCTCAGCCCCTGCACGGGGGGGCTCAGCCCTGCCGGGGGGCTTCTCCCACCAGCCCCATTCCCATCTCACCGAGTGCCCCCCAGCCATGGGGAGGACGCGCGGGGGCCTCAACCCCCGGGACAGGCCTGGGGTGGGGGGGCTTTGCCTGTTCCCCCCCTATGCCTGTTTGTGGGAGCTGAGGAGCGGCTGCAGCTGCAGAGACCCCCCCCCCCCGCAGAGTCCCCCCCACAACGTCCCCCAGTCCCAGATACTTAAAGCTTCCCAAGGCCACTCACCCCCGCGTGTCCCCCCTCTGCCACCTCCTCTTGGAGCCCCTCGGGGGGCTACAGCTGCATCTGACGCCAGCGCCGTGGTGGTCAGGAGGGGGGGGATGGAGCCCCCCCAGCCCAGCCGGGGGGGCCGGGCTCATCACCCAGCAGATCTGATTTCCTGACACTCCATTTTTACTTTCTGTGTTTCATGAATAAAATCAAACGAGTCAATTCCCTCTCGGGAATTGGATGCACATCAGGGACCCCCACCCCCCCCCTCCTGCACCACCCGACCCCCCCAAGGCAAAGGCTCCTGTAACTTGTCTCTCCCTGGCACGCTGCTCCCTGCGTGGGGAGGGGGAGACGTGTGCCCGCGTGTGGGGGTGGCTCGGCGTGACCCCCCCTCCCCGTGTCCATCCATTGCAGAGCATCTGTCGGTGCTGGAGCTGCTTCAAGACAAATGGGTTTGTTTTGATGAAATCCGGAGCAGGGCGCTGCCCTGGCCCCCCCCTCGCCCACGCAGGCGGCGGTGCTGAGGGGGGGCACGGGGGGCTCAAAGCCGGGGGGCACGGGCACGGCCTGAGGCATGGGGTGGGCATGAGGGTGCAGGAGCCTCCTGCCCAGGGATAATCCCGGGAGGTGTCCTGAACCCCGGCCCCTCTGCGGAGGGGGTCCAGGATCCTCCCCCACTCCCAGGGCTCCGGGAGGGGCCGGGGTCTGCCCAGCCGTGAGCCCAGCAGGTGCCAGGGAAGGGTAAGAGAGCCATTTGTGCCCCTCGGCTCTTTGGGCCTGTTGGGGAGAAACTTTCCCGGTCTCTTTTGGGGATCAGGAGGCAGCTGGATGGGTGGGGGGGGTCCCACTGGCTTCCCCCCAGCTCCGAGTGGGCGCCTTGGACTGGGGCTCCCAGTGCCGCATCCCAGCAGGGCTGTGGCGGGAGCACTGGGGGAAGGGGCAGGCGGGGCTGCACCCCCCAGGGCAGAGCCTTGGCCCTGAGCGGGAGGGGGGGGACCCCCAGTGTGTGGGACCCCCAGTGCGTGGGACCCCCAGTGCGTGGGACCCCCAGTGCGTGGGACCCCAGAGTGTCACCCCCAGGCGCGGGTTTGCTGACGGTGCCTGCTGGGTGACACTGGTGTGCTGGGATCGATCCCTGCTGGGATGGACAAACTCTGCCAGCCCAGCGGGTGCCTGTTCCCACTGTGGGGGTGCAGACCCCCCTCTCCCCGGCCCCCCACCCTTCGTGGCTGCAGCTGCCCGGGCTTTGCTGTGCTGGCAGTGCTGGAACAGGCAGGGGGACGAGCCCACCTCTGATTGCAAGTGACACCCCCCCCTCCCCAGCCTTTCCCAGGCTCCTGCGTTATTTTCATGCATTCCATTATTTTCTGATCATTGAGCATTAAATCCCGGGGGTCCCTCCGGGTGAGGCTGACCTGGCTCCTCACTGCTGAGGGTCCCAGCCAGCCCCCGGCTGCACCCAGGACCCTCGGCTGGGCACAGTCAGCCTTGGGTCGAGGAAGGGCAATTCTATCTGCATCCCCCCGGGTTTCTGGGAGGGAGATGCCACCCTTGGCCCTGGGTGCCCCATGCCCTGGTGATGGGGTGACCCCCGCCCAGTACTGAGCAAGATTCAGCAGTGGAGGGGATGGGCGATGCTGGCCCTGGATTGGGCAGGAACGGGCAGGAACAGGCACGAACAGGTCGGGATGAAGCCACGGTGGGGTTGTTGGTGCCACAGCAAGACCAGGACGGGGACAACGCTCAATCCTCACCCTGCTCCATCCCTGCTGCCTTTGCCAGAATGTGCCCCCCTCCACCCCCACCCTCTCCCCCCGCTCCCAGCACCCGTGCCTCGGTTTCCCTCTTTTCTGGCACAGGCAGGTGAGACAGCGTCTGTCTGTGAAGCACCTGAGTGTTGCTGGCAGGTTTTCCTTCTTGGATTAACCCTTCCCAGGAAAATGCTGCCTCGCTCTGCCGGTGGCAATGCCAGCCAGAGGCTGGTGGCCCAAGGTGCCAAACTCATCCACTTCGTCCCTTCCTTCGCCTTGCTGTCACCCAGGAGCTGTCTCCTGGGCTGCTGGCTGACAGATGGCTTTGCTCTCAGCAGCTGTTGCCAGCCCTTTCCATGCAAGGGCACCCCAATTCCCGCTTCCCCAGCTCCCGTTTTTAGGGGGAATTTACCCGGTTCTTGTCTCGGAGGTGTGCATCACGTTTGGGGCCAGAGGAGAGGATGTGGGGTTTGGGTGGTGGTGCTGCCCTGCAGTCCCATCTGCCCGGGGGTCCCCGGGGGTGCTGAGCTCCAGGGTCCGGCTGCGGCGGGTCGGTGCCCGGCCGGTGCCCGCGGGGCCGGGATGGGCTCCGTGCATCCCCCGGTGCCGTTCCTGCGGCTCCCCGAGCCGCCCGCCGTTGCGGCGGGTGCTGTGTGCTCAGCATGGCTGAGCTAATCTATCGCCAAACAAACACACACTGTTATTCCGAAAGAAGGTTTCCAAGCGACTCATTTCCCTTTTTTTAATAACTCTTCCCTCTGGTGCCCTTTGCACCCTAAGCTGGGAGATTCAATAAGGCTGGAGCCTGGAGCGTGACTGGCGCAGCCTCACCGAGGAGGGGGAGCAGCGGCTGGGGAGGGGGGGCACCCAGGGGTGCCCCCCAGCCAGACCCACCCACCCTTGCGCTTCTCGGTGCCGTTCTGGCTCCAAGCCGGGTCCGGTTTTATTGCTTTTTTCCCCTCTCTCCTGGTTTTAATTGCCAGCTTTCCGCTGGGGACTGGCAGAGGTGGCCGAGCCGGGATGGGGGGCAAGGCGGGCGCTCCCCCCTGCGACAGCAGCCCCCAGCTGAGCCCCCAGCGCTAATCACACCCTCGCCAATTAACACTCCCAGATTAATGACTTTGCCCACCCTTTCTGCATCCACAGCTCCTCCTCTCAGGGAGCCAAGGTCCCCGCAGCCGGTGGCCCAAGCGTGGGGTGACGCCGCGCTGAGACCCCGCAGCTGGAACCCCCCCACTCCCTGCCCTGGCCGAGCTCCAGCCTCGCCGCGGTGCCTGGCTCAGCCTTCGCGCTCGGGCGCTGGAGGTAAATGGCCCAGGAAAGATGAAGCTTCCTCTCCCGCCGCTTGGATTGCTGCTGAAGGAATAATCACGTCCCCGTGCCCCCCCTCAACCCCCCCTCCCCGCCTTTTTCCCTGTTGCAAAAGGAAAGTCATTGTGGAGGAACAGAGCAGGGACGCGAATCAATCCCAAATCAATTCCCAGCGCACCCCGCTGTGCACAGATCCCGTGTGACCCCCGTGACCGTCCCAGCTGCTGGGCTGATGTCACAGCGGGGGAGACCCTCTCATTGTCCCCCCCCCCGGGCCCTTCGGCACAGGGCAGCGGAGCCTCCGCCCGCAGCAGGCAGAGCAAAGCCTCACCTGGCACCTGCGAGAGGCCGGTGATGGGTGAAAAGCGGGGCTGAATCCAGCCCTGGGGGGCACGAGGAGGGTCCCAGGGGACGCTGGGCTGCAGGGACACGCTGTCCCCTGCTCCTGGCCACGCTGTCCCCTGCTCCTGGTGGGAGCCAGTGCCCGGCTGTGGTGGGTTATGGTCCCTGTGACCCCAGAGGAGCTGCGGTCCCAGCGATGTCCTTGAGGATCCCCGGTGCTCCTGGGGGTCTCTTGGGGGGTCTCAATCAAAGTTCGCTGCCCGGGGGGTACAGGGGACAGCCGTGACTTTGCTGCTGCCCCCACTTCCTGGGGGGAACAGATCCCAGCTGGCACCGGGGATGTCGGGGGGAGTTCTGCAGTGTGGGGGCCACAGGGGTGGGGTCTCACCGAGGGGACAGCCCGGCATTTCCCCCCTCTCTGGTGACCTTCGCACCGACTCTGTCTCATCCAGGAGGGTGGGGTGGGGGGGCTGGAAATGCGATTTATGATCCCGCCTGATACGATCTTATAAAATTTCCCGGGCACACTCGAAATTACATTTCCATAGCTCAGGAGCAGCGATCTCTGTGCGCGCCAATACCTGCCACTTTTATGGCTACATTTATTGCAATAATAAAGTGAAATGGTGAGGAGAGGGGTGGGGGTGGCTAGGGGGGGAGCAGCCGGGCAGAAGGTGGGGGTGCCTCGCTGCGGGCCTGGGATCCCCCTATTTTGGGGGGACTCAGGGGCAGCTGCTGCCTCTCTGCAGCCCTGGAAAACCCTGAAGAGCTGGAAGAGGGGTGGAGGGAGCCCCGCAGCCTGCTCTGCTGGGGGGAAACTGAGGCAGGGGAGACGAGGGGGAGTATCCCGGGGGGCATCCCTGGCACTGGAGATGTGGGAGTGACCTGGGACCCGTCCCTGCCAGCTGCACTTCCTTGTCCCCACACACCATCCCCGTGAGCTGCCCATGTCCCCACGTCCTGCTCAGTGTGACTGGGGGCGGCCAAGAGGAGCCCCCGCCCCACAAGGAGCTGGGTCCCTCCGAAGTCAATCAAGGGGGCTCCAGGCCTGTTGGCCTCCGGTGACCTCAGGGGGCTGCTGGGTGACAGATGCCCAACAGCCACATGTCCCTGTCCCCCGCCGCCCCCGTGTCCCCTCTCTGCTGGCTGCTGCCCACCCGCCCGCACCCCCTCTCCCCCTCCCGCTCCGTTTATCTCCTGTTTTCCCATTCATTCCCTTTTCTCCTCCAGCCCAATGAGTCACACAAGCCCCGAATCCTTTGCCTGCTGCCGTCTCCTCCCTTCTATTATATTTTTTCCTTTGCTCTTAACAGCACTTTCCTTTTTCACCCGTGGGGGGAGAGACTCGGGATGTACATTTTTCCCAGCTCCCCCCCCAGCCACCTCCCAGCTCCTGCCTCACCGTGAAACCCTTAAAAGTAATAAATAAATAAAACAACGGCTGAGGAAAGAAAAGGCAGGAAACGAGTGACAGGGAAAAGGAACCAAAACGAAAGAAAGAAGGAGGAGGGAGAAAAAAAGTCCTACTCGGGCTATGAAATATTTATTAGCCAGCGCGTGCCGAGCGCGTTAATAAAGCTGCAGCATTTGCATATTTTTTTCTGTCGGCGAGGAGCGAGGTGTCTGTTTGCGGGGTGAAGGCACAGCTGATCCAAAGCTGATCCCCCCGGCCCCGTGCGGGTCGTGGTTCTGCTCGAGGTGACACTGGCACGTCGGTGTCACCGGCAGCGGGTGACAGCAGGACCACGGGCACATGGCTGGGAGGCTCCGATGGTGGCTTTGGTGGGTTGTTCGGTGGATTTGGTTGGATTCGGTGGATTTGGTGGATTTGGCTTTGGTGAGCTCATCCAGGCTCTCCTCTGGCTGAGCAGGTGCTGGTGTCAGGTTCACCTGTCCCTGGGATGGGCACCCATCAGAACCAGCAGCACAGACTGGGATGGGGTGCCCATCCCAGTGTTGAGGTGCCCATCCCTGTCCTGGGGTGCTCATCCCTGTCCTGGGGTGCCAAGTCCGGTGCTGGGAGTGCCCATCCTAATGCTGGGGGTGCCCCTCCCAATGTTGAGGTGCCTCTTCCCAATGCTGGGGTGCCCATCCCAGTGTTGGGGTGCCCGTCCCAATGCAGGGGGTGCCCATCCCAATGCAGGGTGTGCCCATCATGGTGCAGGGGGTGCCCATCCCAATGCTGGGGTGCCCATCATGGTGCAGGGGGTGCCCATCCCAATGCAGGGGGTGCCCATCCCAGTGCAGGGGGTGTCATGCTCATCGGCCCACCACTCTGTCAGGGGTTGTGGCCGCAGCAGCACAGAAGAGGCATAGGAAGGACCGAGGAAGCCTTCGGGTGATCTCGCTGAGCCTCTCTCCCAGCAGGACCCGTCCAGCCATCACTGTGATCGTACACGTGGCAGGGTGGCCATGCATGGGTGTGTCCCGACTTGCCCCTGTGTGTCACCTCTTTCTCCGTCCTTTTGCCCTTGATCCCTTGCCTGGAGCAGCATCCTCGGCTGCAGCCATCCCGGTGTCACCTCCCCAGTGCCCCCAGTCCCCCGCTGCCAGCCCAGGGGTGTCCAGCAGCACATCTGTCCCTTGCTCTGGCACCAAGAGCTCCCCAGGACGGCCACTTGCAGCTCCGTGTGGCAGCAGCATGGCCACACCCTGCCTGTCAGGGAGGGATGGGGACAGCGTGGCTGTAAGAATGGAGACAGCGATGGGGACGGGAACAAGCTGGCGGTGGGGATGGGGACAGGCAGGACATAGGGATCGGGACAGGCTGGTGGTATTGATGGGGACAGGCTGGCTGCAGGAATTGGGACAGGCTGTCTGTAGGGACAGGGACAGCCTGGCAGTGGGGATGGGGGCAAGTTGTTTGTAGGGATGGGGGCATGTTGGGTGTAGGGATGGGGACAGTCCGGTGGCATTGATAGGGACAGGCTGGCAGTGGGGATGGGGATGAGTTGTTGGTAGGGATGGGGACAGCCTGGCAGTGTTGACGGGGACAGCCTGGCAGTGGGGACGGGGGCGGGCGCACATGGCAGAGATGGGGACGGGATGGCGGTGGGGACGGGGGCGGGCGCGCAGGGAGCACAGGGGACGCGCAGCCACAGCGAGCACCTCAGTCCATGCCTGTGTGTGTCACCGCGTGTGTCACCGTGCATGTGCTCGCAGGGCCACGCAGGACACGTGGAGGTGTTTGTGCACACCCAGCTGCATGTGCAGCAGTGCGTGTTCGACAGCACCCGCTGGCATTTGTTGCATTCCTCGGGCACCCGGCACGCACCTGCGGCACCCATGGGTGGACACGCTCACCCAGAGACTCGGCAAGAGCCACCCCGGAGCTCTCCGCGCTCCCTCGCCCACGCGCAGCCTCTCGGACACGCCTGGGCACGCCGGGTCCCTCCCGCAGCCCCGAGGAGCCCGGCGCGGCACCGCGGCACCGCATTAGCACCCGCGCGGCGCCGGGAGATAAATGGGAGCTGTCAGAGGCACCTTGTTTGCTGCTAACCTTTGGAAATGCCACGGCGCCCCGGGCTGCGCGTGCCGGGGGGAGCGGGCCCGCGGGGATTGTCGCTCACCACCTCCAATTAATCTCCCCGCGCTAACGAAGGCGTCGGGGTGACAGGGGAGAGAGAGGCTGGGTTGACCCTGCGCCCATGGGGAGAGCGGGAGACCCCCGAGCTGTGGATCAGTGTCCGTGCTGCCAGTGGACCCCACCGAGGTGTGGGGACAGGATGGTGACAGGGGATGGGGATGGGGACAGGGGATGGGGATGGGGACAGGCTGGTGGTATTAATGGGGACAGTCTGGTGGTATTAATGGGGACAGGGTGGCAGTAGGGACAGGAACAGGCTGACGGTGGGCATGGAGACAGACTGGCCTTGGGGACAGGGACAGGCTGAGCGTAGGAATGGAAACAGGTTGGCAATAGAGATAGGGACAAGCCAGGGACAGGGACAGGCTGGTGGCAGAGATCATCAAAGGCCCAGGTCTTTGTTGGGGGCTGTCATGGTGCTCTGCTCCCCCCCAGTGTTGGCGGGGCTGTTCTGCCTTGAGCCCACACCCCATCGTTCCCAGCCTTGCTCTCGGGGTGCTGGAGCTCATCCCAGCCCACACCGGGGCAGCCAGGCCCGCTGTCCCCCCCTGCTGCTCTGCTCCCCTCCACCAAGGTGACCGAGGGTCTCTGGGGAGCAGCTGACGGCACTTGGCCCCAACAGCAAATGGGATGTGAGCGGCCATCACCGCCGGGCCTGACAAACCAAATTGATGCCGGCACCGAGAGCCTTCCCGGTCCCTCTGCAGCTGCCTCCAGCCCTTCCCGCAGCCTTGCCTGGCTCCGTGTGCTCACGGGGGGTGGCACATGGTGCCTGCGGACACACGGCAGCCCCACACGGGTACAGAGGGGCACACGAAGGGTTTGAGAGCAGCTAAACCATGGAATGATGCCATGGAGATCATGATGAGGATGAGGAGGAGCACAGGCAGGTGGATGAGGAGGGGGACACAGGCAAGAGGATGAGGAGGGGCGCAGCAGGAGTGTGTAGATAGAGCGGTGTGTGTGACAGTGAAAATCAACCATCTCAGGCACACCGAGGTAACCTGTGCGTGGTAGCAGAGCCCCTCACGCCAGAGCCAGGCGTGGCCCTGCGTGGCAGCGGCCACAGGTCCTGTTGAGAGCAGGGACGGAGGGGGCTGGCACTGGGACCCCCCGAGCACCCACAACGCATGTCCAGGAGGTTCAGGGGCGCGTGCGAGCGGCTGCAACCCCGACGGCACAGCAGGAGCATTAATATTTAACGCGAGGTGTACGGGACCTGCCCTGAATGCCGACAGCGCTGCCAGGGCGCAGGGGTGTGACCTTGGCTCCCCTCGGCGCTGGCGTGGCCGAAGCGTCCCTGGCCCTGCTCATCCCTGCCCCGAGCCCGCAGGCTCCGAGCGGCCCGGCCGGCCCGGGCTCAGCGGGGGCTGCGGGCAGCGAGGGTCCCCCCGCGCTCCCGGACTGCGCTGGTGCCGCAATCGATCGCCCTGGCTGCATCGCAGCCGCTGCCCTGCTCTGCAATTCCCTTTCATCCCCCGCTCCCCCAGCAGCTCCTGCCGAGGGGCTGGAGGGGTTGGGGGGCTGCCAGTCCGGCTCCTCGCCCGCAGGGGCTGGGGCACCTCTGTTCCTGCAGGGATGGGGGATGTTTGCTCCGTCCGTGCCCGGCCTGTGCCCCCCTGGCTCTGTCCCGCACCAGCCTGGCCTGGGGATCTGCAGCCCCCCGGGGCAGAGTGGGCGCTAGCAGGGTCTGTCCGCCTCTGCTCTCACTGCGTCCCTTCCCCACTGCCTGCCCGTCCCTGTCCCTTCCCTGTCCCTCCAGCGTTGCCACCTCCAGCGATTCCCATCGCAGCCTGTTCCAACCCCCCTCACCCCTGCACGGGACCATGGAGAGGGGGGACTGGAAAGGGAAACTGAGGCAAGGGAGGAGGGCACGGGCACCTGCGGCACTGCCGGGGACCGGCCTTGGCTCCCAGCCCTGGCTGAGATGGAAATCCAGTGCAGAGCTCGGAAACCTCCAGAAATCCTTGCCGGTGGTGGGGGCTCAGCAGCAAGCGCTGCTGTGCGTGTTCCCCGTGGGCTGCAGCCCCCAGCCCCTCGCTGTGTGTGCGGAAGGATTTGGGGGGCTCCCAGCTAAGGGGTCACTGGTGCCCCTCGGCTTCCCCACGGTGGGGTGTGAGGGGTCCCAGGCCTGACGGATGGAGAGATGGAGCAGAGCTGGGGCACAGACACCACCCCCCTCCCAAAAATGCAGCTCTCCCAGCTGGGGGGTGCCCCTCTCCCCCTCCCCTCGTTATCTCACCATCCCGGTCCTGCCCCCCCTCTCCGGCTGGCGAAGGCGCCCGGCTTTGAAGCTGCGTTGAAAAATAGATAAGGGCGAAGGCAGCAGCCGCGCTCGGAAAGAGCCGGGGGGAGCAGGGGGCTGGCCGGGCTGGGGGTGCAGGGATGGATGCTGAGCTGCAGCTCTGCACTGCACACCCTGGCCTCCCACGATGGGCTCAAACACCCCAAATCCCTTTCCCACGGACATGGAGGGGCTGCATGCTCTGACCAGGGTTCCTCTCTCTGGTGCAGCACAACCAAAACAGATTTTGGGGCTCAGCCCAGCACAGCTCAGGGGGATCCCAGGGATGGATCAGATGGAGCCGCAGGCTCAGCAGTGAGTGTGGGGGTCCGTGGCTGGGCTCCCCTCATTGTGCTGCTCCATCTCTGCAGAGAGAGCCCGTGCTGAAACCCACCCAGCCATGGAGGAGGGGGCATGGGGGCTCACCCCTCTCTGATGGGGGTCACAGGACCCCCATCGTTCCCTATGGGGATCATTCCCAAGCAGGAAAATGCATCGAGCCATTCTGTGGGGTAGGTGATGCCAAAATGAGCCCCCAGCGATGACAGGAGCCATTCCCTGGCCGTGCCTCAACTTCCCACGAGAGCAGAGCCCCCCACGCTCCCCCCAGCCCCTCCAGCTGGCGCCTCTGCTCACCACCCCCTCCCCACTCCCCCTCCCTCGTTCCCCCCGGGATCCAGGTCATCCAGAGCAGAAGCTGCCGGAGCAGCCAAGCACCTGCCAGCTCAGGGCGACAGTGATTGACGAGGCCGGGGCTGCTGGAGCAGCATCCCGCGTGCCGGAGCAGCTGGCAGGGCAGGAGGGCACAGCGGGCACCCCGGGAGCAGTAGGATGAGGGATGTGGGGCACGGGGGGCAGGTGGGCAGGGGGATGAGGGACAGGGGACACGTCAGAGTTGGGGTCCCAGGCTAGGGCTGGCATCTGGCTCTGCTCGCTGGTGTCCGTCCCGGTGACTGGGGGAAACCTCGGGACGGGGCTGCTGTGGTCCCAGCCCAGCTGGTGCAGGCGGGAGGATGAGGAGGGTGCAGGCGGGGAGGATGAGGAGGGTGCAGGCGGGGAGGATGAGGGTGCAGGCAGGAGGATGAGGAGGGTGCAGGTGGAAGGATGAGAAGGGTGCTGGTAGGAGGTTGAGGCTGCAGGCAGAGGGATGAAGAGGATGCAGGTGGGAGGATGAGGAGGGTGCAGGCGGGAGGATGAGGAGGGTGCAGGTGGAAGGATGAGGAGGGTGCAGGTGGGGGGATGAGGAGGGTGCAGGTGGGAGGATGAGGAGGGTGCAGGCGGGAGGATGAGGAGGGTGCAGATGGAAGGATGAGGAAGGACACAGGCACAGCTCGTGCAGTCTCTGCCCTCTCTCCCCCAGACGGTGTGTGCTGGCGGTCACATCGCCAAGACCTTGGGGTACCTGGAGATGGGCACCTCCGGCCTCCTCAAGAGTGTCCCCTATGGCACCCTGAAGCCCCCAGTGCTCGACCCCGGGCGGCTGATCCCGGCAGAGCCCCCGCGGGGCGCGGGGACACCTGCGGGCACCGGCCGGAGCCCCTGGGACTGGCAGAAGAACCAGACAGCCGGGGAGCTGCTGAGCCCCCGCGCCCACCGCAAGCCCACCCTCAAGTCGAGCCGCACCAAGAAGATTTTCGGTTGGGGCGACTTCTACTTCAACATCAAGACGCTCAAGTTCAGCCTGCTGGTGACGGGCAAGATCGTCGACCACATCAATGGTACCTTCAGCGTCTACTTCCGACACAACTCCTCCAGCCTGGGCAACGTCTCGGTCAGCATCGTGCCCCCCTCCAAGGCGGTGGGTTTCGAGGTGCTGGTGCCCGGCCCCCCACCTCTGCCACAGCCACCGCCCCCTCCCCAGCAGAGCACCCTGCCCGAGGGGCGCCCGGCCAAGGCGCTCAACTGCCACGTGGAGTACGAGAAGACGAACCGGGCGCGGAAGAACAAACCGTGCCTGTACGACCCGTCCAAGGTGTGCTTCACGGAGCACACGCAGAGCCACGCCGCCTGGCTCTGCGCCAAGCCCTTCAAGGTCATCTGCATCTTCATCTCCTTCCTCAGCATCGACTACAAGCTGGTCCAGAAGGTCTGTCCCGATTACAACTTCCAGCACGACAATCCCTATTTCGGCTGACGGCACCGGAGCAGGGGGTGGGTGGGGGACGAGGGGGGGTTGCAGTGCCCCGTTGTCACTCGGAGCCCCCCGACACCCCCCCTCTGGTCCCCTCTTCATCACTGGAGCATCTCTGTGCTGGGTTTTGGGACAGCCGGTGCTGGGGGTCCTGGACCCCACCCAATGACATCACATCACTGGGATTCAGTTGGCTCTGAGGGTTGCAGGTCCCCCCCCCCCCCCCAAATGACATCCCATCCCCTCAGCATCCCCGCACCACAGTGGGGTACAGCCGGTGCTGGGGGTCTCACTCACCCTCTGAGTCCCCATCACTGAGTGCCCCATACTGGGTTAGAGCCGGTGCTGGGGTCCCAGCTCCCCCCCAGTGACATCCCAGAACTGCATCACTGGGGTACAGCCGGTGCTGGGGGTCCCAGCTCCCCCCCAGTGACATCCCAGAACTGCATCACTGGGGTACAGCCGGTGCTGGGGGTCCTGGACCCCCACCCACTGAGACCCATCACTGGGGTACACCTGTTCCTGGGGGTCCCAGCCCCCTCCCCCACTGACACCCCATCATTGCAGCACTGCCGGTGCTGGGAATTCTGGACCCCCACCCATTGAGACCCCCCCTCACCCACTGAAACTCCACCACTGCCCCACCCGGCGCCACTTCGGGTACAACTGGTGCTGGGGGTCCCGGCCCCCCCACCCACTGAGGACCCCTCCACTGCAGCTGGGGGGGGTGCAGGCACGGAGCACCCCCCCTTGCCGGGGGCTGGGCTGGGGTCCCTGGCAGTGTGGGGGTGCGATGTCACCTCCAGGGTGTCACAGGCAGCACAGGGGGCAGGTCAGGGTGTGGGAGGGGGGTCAGGGTGCTGGAGGGGGGGCTCAATCCTCACCCCAAACACTGGGGGGGCTTCGGTCTCTCTGCAGCCTCCAAGCTGTGCACCCGAGTGTGTGTGACACACACACACACAGAGGCCAGACCACGCGTGTGCAAGAGCCCCACCCAGGTATTTTGGAGTCCCCCCACCCACTGGCCAGGCTCCGGTGCCACATCTGAGCCCCCGGTGCTCCATGGACCCCCCCATCTCCATGGGGACCCCCCGGTGTGCAGCCCCTCCACCCAACGCCGTGAAGAAGTGCCAGGGGGCGGTTCGGGATGCGATGGGGGGGATCCCGGGGGGCTGCCCCCTCCTCTCGGGGAGGGGCTTCTTCATCTTATTTTTTTTTTTTTTTTTTAAGAAAATTAAAATGGAAAAAAAGTGGAAAATAAAGAAAAACCTGGGAAAAAAAAAAAAAAGGAGTGTGTTGATCCCTCCCCGACCGGGGATGGGGGGAGAACGAGGAGGCGGGACCTCGGGATTGGGGGGTGCAGGGAGGAGGGAGGCCCCGGGATTAGGGATTGGGGGGCTGCGGGGATGAGAGACCCCGGTTTGGGGCCTGAGCTGGGTTAGGGGACCCCAGGATTAGGGATGGGGAGGTGAAGGGATAGGGGACACCGAAATTAGGGATGTGGGTGCAGTAATAGGGGACCCCAGGATTAGGGATGGGGGCGGTAGAGGGTTAGGGGACCCCAGGATTAGGGATGAGGGGTGGAGGGATGGGGACCCCAGGATTAGGGATGGGGGTGCAGGGACGGGGACTCCAGGATTAGGGATGGAATTGCAGGAATAGGGATTCCAGGATTAGGGATGGGGGGTGCAGGAATTGGAACTCCAGGATTAGGGATGGGGGGGGGGAGGGATCGGGCTGACCCCAGGATTAGGGATGGGGGGTACAGGGATGGGGACCCCAGGATTAGGGATGGGGGTGCAGGGATCGGGCTGACCCCGGCTGGGGGGGGTGGGGGAGGTGTCGGACCTCCAGTTTCCCGTCGGCCCCGGGGCTCCGGTGGCTCCGCCCTCCCGGCAGCGCGCGCGTGGGGGCGGGGCCAGGCGGGGGCCGGGACCGGGACCGGGACCGGGGCCGGGACCCGGCCGGGACCCACGTGCAGCGCGGACCGAGATGTGGCCGCTCCGCCTGGGCAGGGTGAGCCTCGGGGCTGGGAGAGGGGCCCGGTGCCCGGGGAGGGGGGTCCCCGGTTCCCGGTAAGCGTCCCCGGTACAGATCCCCGCTTCCCGCATCCCCCGGTGCGCACCGGGCGCTCCGGCCCCGGGTGTCTCCCGGTGCTCACAGGGGTCCCGGTGGCCGGGGGGACAGTCCCGGTAGCCGGAGAGGGGACACGCACTCGGGCCCCCGGTGCACGGGAAGTCGCGGTGCCCGGGGGGGTGTCCCGGAACCCGGAGGGGTCCCGGTTCCCGGGAGACTTTCGGTGCTCGCAGGGTTCCCGGTGCCCACAGTGTGGTGCAGCCCCCGGTGCGCTCAGGGGTCTCGGTCCCCGGCATGTCCCGGTGCCGGGGAGGTCCCGGTGCCCGCTGCCGGGGGGGTGTCCCGGTGCCCCGCCGTTCCCCCCACCCCGGGTACCCCTTCCTCCGCCCTCCATCCCCCCCGGGGCTCTCAACTCCATCCCGGTTCTCCTCCTCGCCCCCGGTTGGGCACCGGGACCCCCATCCCGGTGTCGTGTGTTCCCCCCCGCCCCACGCCACCTCGGTCCGGCCTCCCCCTCCCCCCCCCCCGCGGACTTTGTGTCCATCCCAAAGTCCCCGGGGCCGGGACAGCTCCGGCCACCGGCCTTGGCCCCTGTCCGGTGCCCGCGGCCCCGCGGGTGATGCAATGGGGCGGCAGCGGTTACATCACCCGGCACCGGCCACCGGGGCGAGGGGGGCACTGGGGGTCCCCCTTGTTGTGCACGGGGCTGTGGCGGGGGATTCTGCGGGGGTCCCCCCACAGCCACCCCCTGGCAGCACCGTGTCCAGCGGGGGGGGGTCCCATGGGTGAGCACCTGAGCTTGGGGGGGATCCCCGAGTGCCATGTGGGGAACTTGGGGAGGATCCCCAAGTGTCTTGGGGGCTCCCTGTGTGCCCTGTAGGAAATTTGGAAGGGTCCCCATGTGCCCTGTGTGGAGCTTGGGGGGTCCCCATGTGCCTTGTGAGGACTTTGAGGGGGTCTTCGTGTACCCTGTGGGGTCCTTGGGAGTCCCCATGTGCCTTATGGGGGCCTTGGGAGGATCCCCATGCGGTTTGTGGGGTTCCCATGTACCCGGTGGAGAGCTTGGGGGGTACCCATGTGCCTTGGGGGGGCCTTGGAGGGGTCCCCATGTGCTCTGTGTGGAGCTTTGGGGGTCCCCATGTGCTCTGTGTGGAGCTTGGGGGTCCCCATGTGCTTTGGGGGGACCGTGGAGGAGTCTCCATGTGCCCTGTGGTGTCCTTGGGGTCCCCATGTGCCTTGTGGGAACCTTGGGAGGATCCCCATGTGGTTTGTGGGGTTCCCATGTACCGGGTGGAGAGCTTGGGGGGTACCCATGTGTCTTGAGGGGACGATGGATGAGTCTCCATGTGCCCCATGGGGTCCTAGGGGTCCCCATGTGCTCTGTGTGGAGCTTGGGGGGTCCCCATGTGCCTTGAGGGGACGATGGATGAGTCTCCATGTGCCCCATGGGGTCCTAGGGGTCCCCATGTGCTCTGTGTGGAGCCTGGGGGGTCCCCATGTGCTTTGGGGGGACCATGGAGGAGTCTCCATGTGCCCTGTGAAGCACATGAAGACCTTGGGGTCCCCATGCACCCACCTTGCGGGGTGACACCGGTGACCGGCGACAGAACACGGGGGTGTTGCACCTGCCACTGTCACCTGCAGGTCCTGGGACGGGCTAGAGGGGCTCCAGGGGTCACAGCCTGTCCCCCCCTCTGTGCACAGACCCTGCAGCGATGGGGGGGCCGGGTGGGCACCGGCAGCCAGCGGGCACAGCACGGCCCCGCTGCCGCCGCCGCTGCCACCGGCCACGTCCCCGGGTGGACGGGGCAGGAGAGCCTGGCCGAGAGCGACCCCGAGATGTGGAGCCTGGTGCAGAAGGAGAAGGAGCGGCAGTGCCGGGGGCTGGAGCTCATCGCCTCTGAGGTGGGGACCGGGGGGCTCGGGCACGGGTGGGGTCAGGCCTGGGGGAACCCCCTGTGTGTTGGGGGGGTTTGGATTCTCCAATTCCAATCCACCTTTTCCGCCCCCAGAATTTCTGCAGCCGGGCAGCGCTGGAAGCCCTGGGCTCCTGCCTCAACAACAAATACTCGGAGGGGTATCCTGGGAAGAGGTGAGGTGGGGAGTGGGCTGGGGGGGCACTGGGGTTCAGCTGCAGCAGACATCCAGGGGAGCCCCGGGGCAGGGCTGGGCGTTCCCAAGTGGGGGTTGCCTGCTGCACCAGGTCTCCCATGGGGTCGGGAGCCCCGGGTGACCCCTCCTGTGTCCCCAGGTACTACGGGGGGGCCGAGGTGGTGGATCAGATCGAGCTGCTGTGCGAGCGGCGGGCGCTGGAAGCGTTCGACCTGGACCCCGCGCGCTGGGGCGTCAACGTCCAGCCCTACTCGGGCTCCCCGGCCAACTTCGCCGCCTACACGGCCCTGCTGCAGCCCCACGACCGCCTGATGGGGCTGGACCTGCCCGACGGGGGCCAGTACGTGGGGAGCCGGGGGGGGGACACGGGACCTGCCACCCCCTGGGGGTCCCGGCCTCACCCCGTGCCCTCCCCGCAGCCTCACCCACGGGTACATGACGGACGCCAAGAGGATCTCGGCCACCTCCATCTTCTTCGAGTCGATGCCCTACAAGCTTGATGTGAGCTGGGGGGCAGGGTCCGGGGGGAGGGAGGGTTTGTGGGTGAGGGGTGAGCCCTGAGGTGTCCCCGAGGTGTCCCTGAGGTGTCCCCAAGGTGTCCGAGCTGCTCTGCCAAACCCCTGCCCTCCCTCCCCTCCATGTCCCAATGTGTCCCAGTGCCAAGGGAGGTGCCCAGGGTGTTCAGGTGGACGTGCTGTGCTCAGGGCTGGGGGGTTTCTCAGTGAGCTCTCTGTCTGTCTGTCCATTTGTCCATTCCCAGGATGACCAAGCTGGCTGGTTGTCTGTTTCTGGACTAACTGACCAAGCCCTCTTGTCTGTCTGTCTGTCCATCCCCAGGCTGACTGATGGAGCTCTGTCCATCTGTCCATCCCCAGGCTGACTGATGGAGCTCTGTCTGTCTGTCTGTCCCTGGGCTGACTGAATGAGCTCTGACTGTTTGTCCATCCCTCGTAGCTGGCCGTGGGGCTTTCTGTCCATTTGTCTGACCCTGGACTGACTGACTGAGCTGTCTGTCTGTCCATCCATCTGTCCCTAGGGCTGCCTGAACAAGCTCTATCTGTCTGTTCCTGGCCTGACTGACTGGGCTGTGTCTGTCTGTCTGTCCCTTGCAACCAGCCCCTGGCCTGACTGACCAGGCCCTGTGTCCATCCCTCACAGCCGGCCGTGATTGACCATGATCTGTCTATCTGTCCATCCCTGGGCTGGCTGATGGGGCTGTCTGTCTGTCCATCTGTCTGACCCTGGACTGACTGACTGAGCTCTGTCCCTAATTTGGCTGGCTGACTGAGTTCTGTCTGTCTGTCCATCCAGTCCTGGCCTGACTGACCCGTCCATCTGTCTGTCTGTCTGTCCCTGGCCTGACTGACCTGTCCATCTGTCTGTCTGTCTGTCCCTGGCCTGACTGACCCGTCTGTGCATCTTTCTGACCCTGGACTGACTGACTGAGCTGTCTGTCCCTTACAGCTGGTCACAGGGGTGACTGACCGAGTTCTGTCTGTCCGTGCCTGGGCTGACTGACCAATCTGTCTGTCTGTCTGTCCCTGGACTGACCAGTCTGTCTATCCCTGGTGACCTGTCTGTCTGTCTGTCCCTGGACTGACCAGTCTGTCTATCCCTGGTGACCTGTCTGTCTGTCCCTCACAGCCGGCCACGGGACTGATCGACTACGCCCAGCTGGAGGTGACAGCGCGGCTCTTCCGTCCCCGAGTCGTCATCGCGGGCACCAGCGCCTACGCCCGGCTCATCGACTACGCCCGCATCAAGAGGGTACGTGGGGGGTGTCTGGGGCCTGCCCACGGGGCTCTGGGGACAGCAGGTGACCGCGGTGTCCCCAGGTGTGCGAGGAGGTCAAGGCGTACCTGCTGGCGGACATGGCCCACATCAGCGGGCTGGTGGCAGGCAAGGCCATCCCGTCACCCTTCGAGCACGCGGACGTGGTCACCAGCACCACGCACAAGACCCTGCGCGGTGCCAGGTGAGACTCCCGGGAATGGGGGCCGTGTTTTTGGGGATGGAGCTGCCCCAGGGAGCCCGTGGGGGGTGGTGTCCCCTGGGGTGGCAGCGGGAGGAGCGGTGCCAGCGTCTCTTTGCCACCAGGTCGGGATTGATCTTCTACCGCAAGGGCGTGCGCTCCGTGGATAAGAAGACGGGCAAGGAGACCCTCTACGACCTGGAGGACAGGATCAACTTCTCCGTGTTCCCCTCCCTGCAAGGGGGACCCCACAACCACGCCATTGCTGCCGTGGCCGTGGCCCTCAAACAGGTCTGTGCCAAGTGGGGGGCTCGGGGCAGGGGTGACCTGTCCCCCCGGTGCTGATGGGGTGTCCCCCCTGCCAGGCCAGCTCCCCAGCTTTCCGGGAGTACTGCCAGCAAGTGCTGAGGAACGCCAAGGCCATGGCACAGGCGCTGCTGCAGCGTGGGTACACCCTGGTGTCAGGTAATGCTCTGGTCCTGCTGTTTTGGGGACAAGGAGGGGGGGGAGCCGTGGTGGGGACGAGTGGCTCTGCTCGGCCTCAGGACAGCAGTGGGGCGTGCAGGGGGATTGGGGGGCTGTGAGGATGAGGTGGAAGAAGCAGCACTGCAGGGCAGGAAAGGGGCGGCGAGAGGATCTGGGGGTGCTCAGGGGTCCTCACCCCTCTCCTTTGCTCCCCAGGTGGCACCGACAACCACCTGGTGCTGGTGGACCTGCGGCCCAAGGGCATCGACGGGGCGCGGGCAGAGCGGGTGCTGGAGCTCGTCTCCATCACCGCCAACAAGAACACGTGCCCGGGGGACAAGAGTGCACTGACACCGGGGGGGCTGCGCCTCGGTGAGGGACAGGCCCTGGCCAGGCTCCATCCTGGGGTGGGGGGTCCGCAGGCTTTCACCCCACAGCAGCCCCACTCTGATTCACCCTTCTCTGAGGACTCCCGGGCGGGAATTCTGAGCTGGTTTTGGCTGGGAAAGGGGGTAGGACCCTGTGGGGAGCAGGACTTGGGGAGCCCCTTGGTGGCTGGGACTTGGGGAGCCCAAATAGGGGGCTGGGACTTGGGGAGCCCCTTGGTGGCTGGGACTTGGGGAGTCTTTTGCGGGGCTGGGACTCAGGGAGCTCCTTGGGAGCTGGGACTTGGGGACCCCAAATGGGGGGCTGGGACTCAGGGAGCCACTTGGTGGGCTGGAACTCAGGGAGCTCCTTGGGGAGCTGGGATTCAGGGAGCTCCTTGGGAGGCTGGGACTTGGGGACTCCAAATGGGGGGCTGGGACTTGGGGAGCTCCTTGGGCTGGGACTCAGGGAGCTCCTTGGGGTGCTGGGACTTGGGGAGCCACAGTGGGGCCCTGGGACTCAGGGAGCCACTTGGTGGGCTGGTGCCCCCATGGTGGTCCCGTCCCTGATGGGCTCTGTCCCCAGGTGCCCCCGCGCTGACCTCCCGCCACTTCCGCGAGGAGGATTTCCAGAAGGTCGTGGAGTTCATTGACGAGGGCATCGCGCTGGCCCTGGACGTCAAGAGCAAAACCAGTGAGCGAGGGGGGACCCCTTTCCCCCCATTTCCCCCCATTTCCCCCCATTTCCCCCCATTTCCCCCTTCCTGGGTGCCCTCAGCCCTTCTCCCCTCGTGGTGCCAGCCTTGCTCCCCACACTGGTGCCAGGCTGCAGGTACCTGGGAAGGGATGGGGGTGCCGTGGGGTCCCCCCCTCCTCACCTGCTGCCCCCCACCCCCAGGTAAGCTCCAGGACTTCAAGACCTTCCTGCTGCAGGACGTGGAGACGCAGCGGCGCCTGAGCGACCTCCGCCAGCGCGTCGAGACCTTCGCTCGTGCCTTCCCCATGCCTGGCTTCAGCGACCACTGAGGGGGGGACACCCCTCCTGCCAGGCTGGGGTCACCGGGGGGGCAAGGAGAGGCTTAGACCCACCCTCTGCCTTCCCCCCTCCCCTTCTACCCCGTTATCACCCTTGGGTGCTGCGTCCCCCGGGGTGGGGGCGGCGCGCGCCCGTCCTGCTCTCAGTATTAGGGTACAGAGAACCCCCAGACCCTGCTTGGGGCGGGGGTCACCGCTTGTTTCAGCCTCATCTTGCACTTTTCTATGGGGAGGGATTGCTAATAAAAGTGGGGGCAGAGCCTGGAGGTGTTTGGGTGCTGTGCTGGGGGGCGGAGGGAGGTTGGGGACAGGTCCCTGGAGCCCCCTCAGCACCATGCCAGGACACCTGGGGGTCTCTTGCCTCAGTGTCCCCATCCTGGTGCTTCCCCCCATGGGCTCTGAGGGCAGGGGGTGATGCTGAGCCCCAGAACACGGCAGGGGATAGCCTGGGATCCTTTCCCTCCCTCTCCCTGCCCAGATGGGCACCAGCCGGACCCTGCCCCACGTCACGTATTCCAGAGGGTGCACACGCATCCAGGACATCGCTCACACGTGTGGGTGTGACCCCTCCACCCCTCCCAGCTCCTTCCCTCTCCAGAGGGGCCAGGGAGGGGATCCTGGGGCGTGGGAGAGCGGAAGCAGCACCCGAGGGCTTGTCCTGCTTCCAGCGGGATGTGAGCCCCCCCTGCCCCAGCCTTCCCGTGGGGGTGATAAAATCTCCTGCGTTAATGGCTCTGGGAAACCATAAAGAATCCAGTTTGCTGCTCCCCCATAATTTATTACTGTCCTACGAGTTTAATGCAGGCACGAGGTGAGGGTGAGTGGCACAGGGGATCCACAGGGATGTGGTTTTTTGGGGGCTGGGACACGACCACGCGGTTTGGGGGTGCTGGGGAAGCAGTGGGACCTGTGTGCAGTGGCTGGGGGGGGGCTGTGAGGGGGTTTCTGGGGGGGGTGAGCTCCCCCTTCACCCCAGCACGTCCCAGAGGTGGTTCAGAAGCTGGGGCGTTCCTTCTTGAGGTTCTTGTAGTCGGTGGAAACTGCCAGAAACTGGAGAAGGGAGGGAGGTTAGAGGGGGTTGTGGCCCCCCCCCCATCCGGTGTCACTGCAGCCTGGCCTCGGTGTCACACAGTGCCCCCTCCCCAGATTCAAGTGCAAGGATTTGGGGGGCTCTGCTGCAGGACTGGTCCCCCTTCCCCTTTCCTGAGAAAAGTTCAGTGTTTTGCCCTAAATGTGGCTGCCTCCTCCCACACTGCCAGCCCCCCAGTTCACCCAGTGCTCACTTTATACTGGTCTGTGGGGCTCAGCTTATTCCAGGGTTCAGGGTTATTCTTCCGGTCCCAGCTGCAAGGGGTGACAGGGACATCAGCACCTGTAAGGAGTGGGGGAGACACCCCCCACCCCATTGTAGCCCCCCCAGTTTGCCCCCAGCCCCAACACCACCATCCCCAGTTCTCTTTGAAGCCTTCCCAAACTGGACACGTCCTGTCCTGTCCCGGGAGGGGCTGTGGGAGGCCAGAGGAGCCGTGGGATGGGGTCCCTGGAGAGAGCAGCTCATTGCCTCCCCTTCTTCCATCCCCCCCCATCCGCTGGTGCTGGCCAAGAGCAGAATTTTCCATCTGGGAAGATGTTTGTGTGTGTGTGTGTTGGGGGATGGAGGGGGGGCCGTGCTGCAAACACAACCCCCCTGGAGCTGTTTAATGGCATGAATGTGTTTGGGGGATGGGGGGACCCCCAAACACCCCCCTGCACTCCCACCCTCCAAGCCGAGGTGTCTGGATCTGTTAATTGTGGAGCTGAGCTCAGCTGGTGCCAGATTAAATCCATGAGTGGTTTTACTGGGAGCAAACAATTACAAACGAGGTGGGGGGCACTGGGGGGCTGTGGGGACATGGCAAAGCCAGCCTGGTCACCCCAGCACGTGGAACTGTCCTGCCCATCCATCCTTTGTGATTCTACAGCCCTCTTTCCATCCATCCATCCTCCATCCCTCCATCCATCCTCACACCTCTCCCTCTGCTCATCCCTCCCTGCTGGTTTTGTCTGCCCCTTCCTCTCTCTCCCCCTCCCTCCTCCAACTATCCATCCTTCCCATCATTTCCCCCTCAATCCCACCCTCCCCACACCCGTCCATCCATCCATCCATCCATCCATCCATCCATCCATCCATCCATCCTCACACCTCTCCCTCTACTCATCTCTCCCTGCTGGTTTTGTCTGTCCCTCCCTCCTTCCCTCTCCCCCTCCCTCCTCCAACCATCCATCCCATCATTTCCCCCTCAATCCCACCCTCCCCACACCCTTGCCCCTTGCCCACCAGCCACATTCAGCTCTTACCTGGCTAAGAGGGCTGGAGGGGCCCTTCTCCCATCCCCCCAAAGCAAGGAGAGGGGATACAACCCCCCAACTTCCCTCGTGTCCTCTTGGCACCTCTGGACCCGCACTTTCCCCCCATCATTCACCGTGAAGGTGTGTCTGGTGCTGCTATCACACCTGGGCTGAGCCCCCCATGCTCAGGGTGTGGGGTGAGAGCCCGAGGGGTGCCCCAGGGGTGCCCAGGGCACCTCAACCCATACCTGACGTCTGGGCTGTACAGCGCCAGCCGCAGCAGGTACAGGACTGCACTGCCCAGGCCCACGCTGATGAAGCCAATGAGGGGAACGAGCTGCAGAGAGAGAGAGAGAGAGAGAGAGAGAGGGAGAGAAATGAAAAATACCCCAATAAAATGAATATTTATCAGGCAGACTGGAGAGTGAAAGGGAGAGCTGACACGCCGGGAGATTTACAGGGGGAATATGGCAGAGCAATCCTGTAGCCGGGCTGCGGTACACAGTGTAGCTGTCAGCTTGAGTGACTGAATTAAAAGAGGGAGAGAAAAATCGGCTCGTGTTGGAGAGGAATTGGATTTGGAATGAGAAATCGCTTCCCCCTCCGCCTGTGGCTGCCCAGCGCTGGCGCTGCTGAGGACCTGGGGACCCCATTCCCGGCATTCCCAGTGTTCCCAGTGACTCCACTCAGGGCTGAGCCTCAGGTTATGGTTTCTCATGAAGGATTTGGTCCTGGGCACCTCATTCCGGCGTCCCCAGTGTCCCTGGTCAGAGCGAACCTCGGCTTATGGTTCTTCCTTGGCGAATCCGGTGCTGAGCACCCCATTTCCAGCATTCCCAGAATTCCCACTGCCGCCTCTCAGGGCTGAGCCTCGGCTCATGGTTCCTCCCTGAGGTACTCGGTCCTTGTCCCCGAGCCACGCTGTGACCCCAGACAGGGTCCCCGTCCCCCCACAGCCCCCAGGCTCTGCACCCCCTCTGCACCATCTCCTGGTGGAGCACGAGACAAGGAGGCTCACTTCGTCTTACTGGGATGGACTGGGACACGCTGGGACTGAGCAGCCGGGGGTCCAGAGCAGGTCTGGGGGGGGGCGGCATTCAGTGACCCCAACCCCGCCACATCCGTCCTGCGAGCAGGTCCCCTCACCCCCCGCTCCGTGCCCACGGTGGCTCCCATCGCACCTTGACTCCATCTCCTCATCTCCGCTCCCGCTCCGCTCGCTCCGCCAATCCCCCAGTGCCCGGAGCGACGCGGCCTCAATCGGAGCCGAGCCGAGGCGGCTTTGACCTCCCCCAAATTGCGGCGGCCCCCGCGCCGGGGAGGACGCGGGGAGCGTAATGAGCGCGGCGGCAGCCCCGTGCCCCTGGGAGGGAGCCGCGTCCTGCCCATTAACGGGAGCGGTGCCGACGGATCCGTGCGGAGCCGCACCGCCAGCACCTGGGTCTGTTCGCAGCTCTGCTCGGCAGCCGCAGCTCGGAGAAAGTGCCCCCGAACCGTGACTCAGTTTCCCCACTGGGGTGACACTGGGGGTGGGGGGCACGACTGGAAAATACGATGGAAAGGGTCAGTCCGACCCCTCTGTTCGCTGCCAAGCGCATCCATGACCTGCACGAGGAAGGGGGGAAGCACAAGCATCTCCCCTGCCCAGCCTTTGCTCCCCACCGGATCCCCCCGTCCCCTCCCAGTGCTCCCAGTATGGCCCAGCTCCTGCTCTCCACTGCCGTGCCCAAGCCAGGCTGGAATGACGGAGCGCCCGGCAGATGCCAGCGCCCATCCGGGAGGTCAGGGCCATCAGCGGATGATGGTCCTTGGCACCGAGAGCCAGCAGGAGCTGGCAGCAGCCGCTGCCCAAGCGCTGGCGAATCAAGAACCCGCCGCAGCGCCGGGAATTGCTGTGGCTGCTGGAGAGGATTCGGGGCAGCGGGGCCGTCTCACCATCTGCTGCCGACACCGTCTGGGTAATTAATGGCTGGGAGGAATTAGGGGCAGGACGAGGCTGCCAAGCCGCAGGTGCCAGCGGTGGAGCCCGATTTCCCCCAGGCACGGGGTGGGTGGGCGGTGGGGCGCGGTGCCAGGCTCTGCCCGGTGCCCGCTCGGTGCCCACCGAGCCGTGCCAGCGGGTTCTGGTCTTGCCAGCGCTGCTGCGCCTCACGGCTGCGCGGCGTGGCTGGGACATCCATCACTGCCAGGCAGCCGGGCACGCTGCGGCGGAGGATCCATTGCCGGGTGAAAGCGCGGCTACACCTGCCCGGCAGCGCCGCACTGAGAGCGTGGGATGGATGGATGACGCCGCATGCAGCGGGTGACACCACAAAAATTGCCCCAACAACCTCTGCCAGCAGCAGCCGTGCTGTGTGCAAGCACCCAGGACCCCGCACGCCTTTACACCTCCAGTTTGGGGTCTTCTTTGTGCCCCCCAAGTCACTCACGGCTCCTCAGATGGGGAAACCGAGGGAGGGACAGAAACAACCCAAATCTCCCCGTTTTGCAGTGAGGATCACGCAGGAGCCTCGGCCTGTGCTGCCCATCCAAGGACATGGGAAACACCCCGAGGGTCCCAACTCCCCTGGCAGTGCCCAGCCCCGGGCTGGGTTAAGACATTTTTTACCCAAAACCCTCAGCTTGACATTTTGAGGGACAGATCTGGGGCTGCTGGGATGAGTGGGGAGGGGGCTTCATTTCCATTCCTCCTGACAGAGATGTCCCCAGACGGGGTGTAGTGGGTGGGGAGGGACACGGGGAAGGTCCCCTCGCCCAGCAGCTCCCTGTTGGGGTGTGGGTAAGAGTTGAGGTGCCCCAGCCCGGCTCGGTGAAGGAGCCCCGGCCCCTCGCCAGCGCTGGATGGAGGGAACGGGGTGGGAAGCACAGGGTGGTCTCACCTTTCCTTGGTGAGAGATAAGGACCCCCGGGACCTCCGCCTCCCCCTGTGAGAGCGGGAGGACAGCGGGAAGGGGAAGCCGGAATAACGCAGGACTGGGGGGCTGAGGAGGGTTTTGGGAGGGGGAGGAAGAGGAGGCTGAGGAAGGACACAGAACAGGAGGAATGGGGAGTGGGATGATGGGATGGAGGGAGAAGGACGTGGGGAAGCCCAGGGGCTCCAGGCATGTGGCGAGAGATGGGCAAGGACAAACCTGAGGGATGGGGGCTGCGCGGGGTCCCTGGGAGGAGGGGAGAGGGCAGGGCAGGGATGGGGGGTCCCTGGAGGAAGGGGAGGCCGGGTCACTCACTCCGGGGTGCCGTTTGACATGCCGGGAGAACATTCCTCCTCGCGGGGAACCCTCCATGGCCAGGGTGGGATCGGTCCGGCGGTGACGGCGGGTTCCGAGGTCCGACCGAGGATGGAGGGTGGGCAGGAGGCGAGGGAGGCGTCTGCGGCCGGGCTGGGAGGGACGGGGCGGGTCGGGACATCCCGGCCCGGGGACACGGCCAGGGGGGAGGGAGAGAGGGAGGCTGGGGACCGGATCCTGAGCCGGAGCGCCCTCCGCTCCTTCCAGCCTCCCCCGGGGTGACCCTCATGTCTGGGGGACTGATGAGCGCTGGGTGCGAACCCCGCTGTCCCCACATGGCCTCGGTGTCCCTCCCCACGCGGGGCCAGCCCTGTCCCTCCACGTGCAGCCCCATCACAGGTGGCTCCGCACTTCGGTGCCGGGGCGAAGGATGAGCCGTGTGATTCCCGATGACAACTTGGCCGGGGTTCGCCGCCCCCCTCCGCGCCCCCCCCCCTCCCTCCCGTTTATGATAAATGATAGAACACCCAATTTACATTTAGCGATGCAAATCTCCCTGGCAGGAACAGATGCTGCCGTGCATATGGAAACCGGCTATTAGTACCCAACAAAGGACCGGGAGAGGGATGGAGCGGGCGGCCAGAGGCGGCGGGATGGACCCAGCAGGGATGGGGACCCCCACCCTCGGTGAGGGGGGGGGGCTGGGCATGCTGTGGCAGCAGCGAGTGCCAGCACAGCCTTTCCCGTGAGCCGTGAGACCCCAGTTTGGGAGTCCTTGGAGTCCCCCAGGGATGCTCCCTTCTCCCACCCATGCGTGGGGTCCCCCCCACCACGGTGCCACCCACCCTCTGCACTTCCAGCCAAGTCTAAAGGACAACGGGGAGGAATTTCTCGGGAGTCCCTGGATACAAGAGAAGGCTGAGGCACATTCAGGGCCCCGGGTGATATAATTAGAGATTGGAGATGCGATTGATTAAGTGCCACTCCCCGAGACGGAGCATCCCGCCCTGGGCACGGCCCGCGTGTCCTTCGTCACCTTCCTCTGCCCAGGGCGGCCAGGGGGACACGGGGGTGGGGGGTACAGAGGAGGGGACATGAGGGATCCATGGGGACACCTGTGTCAGTGGTGGGACGCTGACCCAGCACCGGAGCATCGGGTACAGAGGGTCTGGGGGACCCCGGTCCTGTCACTCCCGGCTCTGATTTGGGGCACCCTGCACCCCCAGCCCCCCATTCCCTGCAGGATCTCCCCTGGGACGCCACGGGATTCCCTGCCCACGGAGCCCAACTGCCTCCACGCTCATTAATGACTGTAATTAAGAGTTTAATTCCGTGCGGTGCTTCCCTGTTCCGTGGGGGTGCCAGGAGCCCTCGGGAGCAGCCGTGAGGGGGAGCTGGGGGGGCTCCAAGGTGTGACACCATAACCACCAGCACAGAGGTGCCACCAGAGCTTCTCCTCCAGTTGGAGGTCAGGATTTTGGGGGAAAACCACACAAATCCTTCCCAGAAAGAGAAGAATCACGGCAGCCAAGCCCAGGACATGTGAACATATGTGAACATGTATGGGCTACACAGATGTTCACATCTGGGCGGCTCCACACCCACCCACACCAGGTCTGCCCATTCAATCCATGGGAACCCATCCAGGGAACGCAGGGGGCCGGGAAGGAATCCCCACCCCAAAATTTAGGGGTCCAGAGGGGACTCAGAGGTCTGGAGGGAACCCTCACCCCGGAATTCAGTGGTCTGGAAGGGACTCAGGTGTCCATTACAGGGGCACACAGGTGTCTTAAGGAGGGGCCAGGAGTCCAGGGATGACCCTCACCCCAAAATTCTGGGGTCCAGGGTAACCCAGCTGTCTGGGATGGGACTCTCACCCCAAAATCCAGGAGTTCAGGGGAGTGTCCATGGTTCTGGGCAGACCTTCACAGCAAAATTCAGGGATCCAGGGGGACACCCAAGGGCCTAAGGGGCTCCTCACCCCAAAATTTAGAGACCCACGGGAGGACTCAGAGCTCTGGGTGGGACAAAGCGGACCATGACCACAAAAATCAGGGATCCAAGGGAGCAACCAGGAGCCTGGGGGGCACCCAAGGGTCCGAGGAAATCACCTGGGGGGCACCCAAGGGTCTGAGGAAATCACCTGGGGGGCACCCAAGGGTCCGAGGAAATCACCTGGGGGGCACCCAAGGGTCCGAGGGAATCACCTGGGGGGCATTCCGAGGGCTTGGGGAGGGGGCACCCCGAGTCCCTGCAGTGCAGCTGCACATCCCTGCACACGCACACGTGCCCGGCCACGGACCTGCACACGCACGTGCACGGCCACGGACACACCTGCTCGGCATCCATATGGTCGCACACGTGAGACACACACACACACACAGAGGTGACACCGCCCGGGCGCCAGTGCAGGGGCTGGGGGGGGCCCGGGGGGCTCCGGTGGGGGCGGGGGTGGGGGGTTTGGAGCCCGCGGCTCCGCTGGCAGCTGCTGCGTTGGGTTATTTTACAACCGCTCCAAAAATATTATTCAAGATGAAGGAGAATCACGGCTGCTGCGAGAGAGCGAGGGCCGTCGCCGGGAATTTATCACCCGGAATTGGGTGCCCCCCCTGGCACGGCGCCGTGATGAAGTGCTTCATTAATGGGAGATGCTGCGGCTCGGGATGAACGTGCCTGCACCTGAGCACACGCTTCCTCTGGCTCCCGGCCTCTGTTCTGAGCCCCCTCCCGCCTCACAGAGCCCCCCCCGGCTCCCTCCAGATCCACACATCCAATGGAAAAATCCACAGCCCCCCCAGACCCCTCCCAATCCCCACATTCTGTGGATCAAGTGTAGAGTCCCCCCCAGATCCCTCGCAATCCACACATTTCATGGATCAACCCCACAGCCCCCCAGAACCCCTCCTGATCCACACATTTCATGGATCAAATCCACAGCCCCTCCCAAAACCCCTCCCAGCCACAATCCACGGATCAAGTTCACAGAGCCCTCTCAGATCCCTCCTGATCATCCCATGGGATGAGTCCACAGCCCCCCTGTTCCCATCCCAGCTCCACACATCCCATGGGACAAGATCACAAGAACCCAGACCGCTCCTGCTCATGGTCCATGGGACGAGTTCACAGCCACTCCAGACATTTCCTGGTCCACAAAGCCCTTGGGTGAAGTTCCAGCTCCTCCAGACTCCTCCCGATCCATACATCCCATGGATCAATTCCCCCAGACCCCTCCCAATCTGCACATCCCACGGATCAACTCCCCCAGACCCCTCCTGACCCACACAGCCCCCGGGTCAAGTTCCAGCCAACCCAGACCTTTCCTGTTTCATAAAGCCTGTGGGACAATTTTACAGCCCCCCTGAGCTCTCCCGATCCACACAGCCTTGGCGTGAAGTTTCTGCCCTTCCAGATCCTTCCCAATCCACATGGAACGAGCCCAAGCCCCCCGTCCCCATCCCAGCTCCACGCATTTCCTGGGATAAGGTCACAACCACCCCAGACCTCTCCCAGTCCCCACGTCCCCTGGGAGAAATCCACAGCCCCCCCAGCACTCCTGGCCATCCCACCTCGCACCCTCTGGTTGTGCTTCCCAAATTTTGGAGGACCCCCCCCGTCTCCCCCGTGTGACACAGGGCCACCACTCGCTGCTCACGGGCCCTTCCCCTCGATCCGGCTCCGCTCCCTCCAGAGCCGTGAATCCCACGGGATTTTGGCGTGGCGCGATGGAAACCGGCATAAAAAATTCATCCCGTGTAAAGCAAACAAACAATAAACAAACAGCCGATAATTAAATGGAGAATTAACGGGATGGATTCCATAACTCCAGGATCAGCCCAGGAGCAGGGAGAAGGGGCTGGATCCCGAGGGATCCCGTGCTGCTGCCTGGGACCCCGAGGGACACGAACGGGCACCACACAGCAGCACTATCGCGACATGTCGTGATGATTTGCACAGCCGGATGATGGGGGAGCAGCCAGACCCGCGGGTCTGCGGTCGGCGGCGCTGAGCCAGCCCGTGACGTCACACCTGCCCCGTGACGTCACCGATCTCCATGACATCACAGCCCTCTCTCTCCTCGCTCCCACCCTGATCGTGACGCGGCTCCGATCGCGCCCACCCAGGGCCCGGAGCCATCCATCACCCATCGGGGCGCGGCGCCTGCAACTGGCACCGTCATTTAAGAGCCATTATCGGCCTAATTCCCCACATTAATCACGGGAGCGGCGGGAGGAGCGCCGGGAGAGCCCAGATCCGACCCGCAGCCGCGGCGGGGGGCGGGGACCACCCCCAGATCCGGACACCCCCAGACCCCGAAACCCCAAGATTCTGACTCCTGCAGACCCCGATACCCCCAAACCCTGACACCCCCAGACCTTGACGCCCCCACATCCTGGCACTCCCAGACCCTGACTCCCCCAGACCTTGACGCCCCCACATCCTGGCACCTCCACCCCCTGACTCCCCCAGACCTTGACACCCCCAAACCCTCTCACCCCCAGACCATTATTCCCCTGGACCCTGACATCCCAGATCCCGATACCTCCAAACCCTGACACCCCCAGACCCTGATCCCTCCAGACCTTGTTACCCCCAGATACTGACACGCCCAGACTATTGTTCCCCCAAACCCTGACTCCCCCAAACCCTGACTTCCCCAGACCCTTGATACCCCCAAATCCTGACGCCCCCAAATCATTATTCCCCCAGACCCTGACTCTCCTAGATCCTGACACCCCCAGACCATTGTTCCCCCAAATCCTGGCTCCCCCAAACCCTGACTTCCTCAGACCCTTTACACTTCCAGACCCTGACTCCCCCAAACCACGACACCCCTCAATAATGCTGCAAAAGCCTCCCCCCAGCTGCCGAGGGGCTCTTGGGGAGCCAGGGAGGATCCTGGGGAGCTGGGGGTGGTCCTGAGGAGCCGTGGGGTTCAGCTCAGCCTTGGCAGTGAAGCGATTGCCAGAACCTACCCCACAATTCCCCATCAGCTCGGCCCCAGCCCGCACTATCGATTCTCTTTTCCATAATTCTCCACAGAAAAGCCCCAGCCCGGAGCTACGATTTCCCCGCCCGTGTTATAAATAACCGGGGTCAGCGGCTCCGAGGGCTGCGCCGCGCCGCGCTACAATTTAATAAACAGAATGGCCTCGTCCTTCATCGTGACAAAGACACCGGTGGGGCCGGGGAGCAGCACACGGCTGGGACACGGCTGGGACATGGCTGGGACACGGACACGTGGTTGGGACACAGACACGGACACACGGCTGGGACACACACACGTCAGACATACTCACAGCAGGGATACACACACACGCCTGGTGTAGCTGTGCACAGGTAGGGACACGCACACAGAGCTGGGACATGGACACACACGGGTGGAACAGGGACACACGGCATGGACACACGGCTGGGACATGGACACACACGGCAGGGACACACACGGGTGGAACAGGGACACACGGCATGGACACACGGCTGGGACATGGACACACACGGCAGGGACACGTATGGCTCAGACAGGGACACATGGCTGGGACACACGGCTGGGACACGCATGCACAGGCACACACACATCAGATGTGCACACGGTTGGGACACACACACACATCAGAAACACACTGGGGACACGGACACACCTGGGACACGCACACACGGCTGGGGCACGCGTGAACTCACCAGACACACCTGCACAGAAGAGAGACACGTGCATATGTTGAGACACGCGTGCACAGGAGGGGACGCGCACACCTGCATCAGTCACACGCACGGTGGGGACACACACACGGCAGGGACACACACACGGCGGGGACACACACACGGCGGGGACACACACACACGGCAGGGACACACACACACACGGCAGGGACACACACACCGACAGGCGGACACACACACACGGCGAGGGGACACACACACGGCCGAGGCGGACACACACACGGCGGGGACACACACACACGGCGGGACAACACACACCACACGGCGGGGACACACACACGGCGGGGACACACACACACGGCAGGGACACACACACACACGGCAGGGACACACACACGGCAGGGACACACACACGGCAGGGACACACACACGGCGGGGACACACACACGGCAGGGGCACAAGCACGGCAGGGACACACACACGGCGGGGACACACACACACGGCGGGGACACACACAAACACGGCGGGCACACACCACACGGCAGGGACACACCACACACACGGCAAGCGGACACACACACACACGCAGCGGACACACACACACGCAGGCGACACACCCACAACGGCAGGGACACACACACACACGGCAGGGACACACACACGGCAGGTACACACACACGGCAGGGACACACACACACGGCGGGGACACACACACACGGCGGGGACACACACACACGGCGGGGACACACACACACACGGCAGGTACACACACACGGCGGGGACACACACACGGCAGGGACCCCGGCTCGGGGCGGGGCCGGCCCCGCGGGCTCTCGGCCCGGTCCCTCCCGGTCCCGCCGGGGCCGCCCCGGGGCCTGCGGGAGGCCTGTGGTGCCCTCTGGTGGCGGCGGAGGGGCGCGGCCCGGGGGCACCGGCACCGGACAGGGACCGGGAGGGGCTGCGGGGGGCACTCGGGAGCGTGGGACACGGCTGGGCCCGTGCCTTCCGCCGTGCCCTGCTGCTTTTCCTTCTTCTCCTTCCCTTCTCCTGCTGCTTCTGCTCCTTCTCCTTCATCTTTTCCCTTTATTCTTCTCCTCCTGCTCCTGCAGCTCGCACAGGGACGAGGAACTTCCTGCAGCCACAGCCCCCCCTCCACGAACCGCTCAGGTCCCCCTCAGCGTGGCCCCGGGACCCCCCAGTACCAGGGGTGGGACCCCAACAACAAAGGGTCCTGTGTCCCCCTCCATGGAGCTGTCACCCCCAGCACAGCGTGGGGACCACCACGAGCAGGTCCGGGGGTTCCAAATCTCCCACATCCTGGGGGCTGTGCCGAGCCCCCAGCAGCTGTCCCCTCTCCATCCCTCACATTTCCCCTGCCCCAGCCCTGCTGACTGATTCCAGAGCCTCCAAAATCAATTCCCATCCCCGCCAGGACACGCCGAGAAGGCAACAAATCACAGTGGCGGCTCCGCAGCCCCAGCGCCTCATTTTTCTTCCTGAACTCCATAATAAGAAATCAATGGCAGACGCTGAGCTCCCGGTGCGGCTCCCCTGGGATGGGCGGCAGCGGGTCCTCCCCCACCCCCCAAATCCCGGGTTCCCCCAGCAGACCCCAGTTCTGGCAGGGCCCACCCTGCTGGGCAGCTCCCTTCTCCCTGCAGATCCTTCCCTGGATCCTCAAAGGCTCCCCAATCCTGCACACCTCAGCTGCCAGGTGGGCTCAGCACCCTGGAGGTGTCTGGGAGGACTGGGGAGCCCAAAAAAATCCCTGAAAAATCGTGGGAGGGGGATCCAAGCCCACCATGGAGCAGAGCAGAGGACAGCAGGTATTTCAGTCTGTCCCGCAGCACCCAAGGGTGGGGTCCAGGGAGAGGGTGGGATCCAAGGGACAAGTGGAATCCAGGGAAGGGTGAGATCCAGGGGGAGAGCGGGATCCAGGAACAGGTGGGCTCCAGGAAGAGAGATGGATCCAGGAGATGGGTGGAATCCAGGGGGACAGGTGAGATCCAGGGGATGGGTTGGATCCCGGGGTACAGGTGGGATCCGGCGGGAAGATGGAATCCAGGGAACAGGTGGAACGCAGGGACAGGGTTGGATCCGGGGGCCAGGTGGCTCCAGGCATCCTGCGGGTGCCGATCCGGGGGGGCCCCGGGCCGCTGTCACGCGGCAGCACCAGCAGCTGCGGAAGGGTCTGGGCTGGGATTGCTGCTCCAATTAGCTGGAATCGTGCTTCCCCGCCGCGCCTGACACCGAAAAACCGACATAATTACCCGCAGCGACAGGGAAGGCAGGACCGCGGCTCCCGCTTAATTGAGTGTTTACAGCCTGCGCGGAGGGGGAAACAGCCCCCCAGACAAGCAAACCCCTCCCCCTCAGCCAGGGAAAACACGGGGGGAAAAACAACCCCATCCCCCCGCAGCGGGGCTCGCCCCATCCTCGCACCCCTCCCCCGGGCGTCCCCGTCCCTGTCCCCAGGTAGACAGGACAGGTGGCCCCTGCCAGCGCCGCCACCGCTCCTTCAGCTCCTGGTTGACTTGCAAATGCAGCCGCAGGAGCTGCAGGTCTCGCTCCTGTCAGCCGGGATGAAATCCCGAGGGGCGGCTGGGGGGGTCACGCAGGAAAGACACGTCCCCGAGGTGATGATGGGGCTCGGGGACACAGCCAGATGTGCCCCTGAGATGGTGATGGGGCATGGGGACGATGTGCCCTGGAGTGGTGATGGGGCATGGGGACACAGCCAGATGTGCCTTGGAGTGGTGATGGGGCAGGGGGGCACAGCCAGATGTGCCCCTGAGGTGGTGATGGGGCAGGGGGGCACAGCCAGATGTGCCCCTGAGATGGTGATGGGACATGGGGACGATGTGCCTTGGAGTCGTGATGGGGCAGGGGGGCACAGCCAGATGTGCCCGGAGGTGGTGACAGGGCACGGAACACACCCAGATGTGCCCCGAGGTGGTGATGGGACACGGGGACAACCTGCCCAAGGACTGGGTCCTCCTGTGGCGCGGAGACCCCAGCCCAGAGGGATGGGGCCGGTTTGGGGCTGGAGGGGCACACGGAGGCCAAGGGATCTGTGAAGTGACAGGCACCGAACCCCATCCCACGCCCCCCCAGCCTGGCACACCGTGCCACCCCCGGCGGACCGAGCTCCTGCCCAGCTGTTTTCTCCTCGTTAATTTTTGATGAGCGGGCTGAGAATTCAGCGCGCCGCCTCATCACGGACCCCATAACAATGAGCACCGGTGCCACCCCCGGGCCCGGAGCGCCGGCGCCAGGAGGCAGCCGGGGCCAGAGGGCTCGGAGGGGGCACGGCCGGGGGGACGGCCCCAGCTCCGGAAGGGGAATCTGCTCCTGCACAGCGCGCACGGGGCACCTGCGTGGGTACACACGTGCCAACACGCGCGTGGAGATGCCCGGGAATAGGCTGGCTAGGACAGATGTGGAAATACAGGGATGCACTCCAAATGTGGCACCCCGGGTCCCTGCAGCGTCCCTCACCCCAGCGGTGCCAGCGCTGGTGTCAGTCCTGCTCTTTGCTCTCCTCCCACCGTGCCCAGAGCCACCTGTGGGATGGGACATTCGGGGAAAAAATGTCATATGCCACAAATGCCACAACTGGGGGTACTGGGAGGGCACCTGAGCCCAACCCGGGCACCTGAGCCCATCCCGTGGGTGCTCCCCACCATCCTCGTGTCACCACCAAGGGACCCCAAACCGGGCTGGAGGGGGAGAGGAGGGGGGCAGCCCCTGAGCCCCTCCAGCCGTCTGCCACTGCCTGATGTGCCCAACTGGAATCACTAATTCCAATAAAGCCAAGCTAGATTAATTTTCATTTCCCCATGCAAATCAGCGCTAATTAGGATGGATTTAGTTCACCTCACAGGGGCTGTGGGGACAGAGGCTGCGGCGGCCGCGCGCCCCAGCCGGGCTTTGGGGGGTTCATCCTCCGTCAAGGATTCGGGAGGATGGATCCTACAGTCAGGGGGGTCAGGAGCCGGGAGCGGGGGCAGCAGGAAGGCAGGAATTGATCCAGACGCTCTGTCCCTCCCCAGGACCCTCCCAGGTCTCCCCCTGGTCCACCGGAGCCAGTGTGGGGACAGCAGGAGGGCAGGGATCGATCCAGGTGCCCTGTCCATCCTCCCAGGTCTCCCCCCTGGTCCCCAGGAGCCAGAGCTGCTCCAAAGCTCATCCCTGCCTCGATTCGTGCCCGAGGGGCGTCACCGGACCACGGCAGGCACACAGGGGTGCCAGGGCGACAAAAGGGGGGGGTCTCACCCCCCAAAGCCCCCGGCCCGTCGGGGGTCCAGGGCTGCTTTGCTCGGCTGAGAGCACAGCAGGGACAGGGGCTCCTCGGGGGTTCCTCTCCACCACCCGCCCTGGAGCTGCAGGGGTGGGGTCTGTGCTGCCCTGGGGGTCCCAGCAGGATGCGACCACCCCCGGGTGCCGGGGGTCTGCCCCGCGCTGCAGAGATGGGGGTGACAGCGCATCCCCCCCCCTCCCGGTTCTTTCAAATTCTGCTTTCGCCTCCTCCTTTGCCAAATATTGAACTAATTCCCGCTGCCCGCAGGCTCCTGCTTGCGCAGGTTGTTGTGCAGCCAAGAAGGACGCGGCTGCCTCAGAGCAGAGGCGCTGCAGACGGGACCCCCCAGGCTCAAAACTGCCCCCCCAGAAAGGACTGGCGCACCTGGAGCCTCCCCGCAGCTGAGCCCCCCCGGCCCTGGCACAGTCTCACAGCTGAGATTGGTGCCCAGGATTTGGGGTACAGCCAGGCTGGCCCCTCTGCCACCTCTACAGCTGGGACAGAGCCCAACACCGGCACCCCCAGCCCAGTCTGCGGCCCCCAAATCTGAGGGGGGGTGGTTCTGAGGGGCTGTGAGGAGCTGGGGAAAGCTGTGCAGGACTGTGAGAGGCTCTCTGCTTTGCCATGGGGGGACCCCCGAACCAGCCCCCCCGGCCCTGGCTGCAGCCCCCTTAGCCCCTGGTTCTGATGCTCTCCAAAATCTGCCTTTCCTGGTGCCTCTCATCCCCAACCCACAGCCCAAGAGCCCCCAGACTCTTCTGTCTGCCCCCCCCCCCCTCAGGGGCTGGAGCAGCCTGAGCAGGGGGGCCTGACCTGCTGGGGGCAGAGAGAAGAGGCTGTGGGGGGGATTGGGGGAGATCTGTGAGGTCTGGGGGGGCTGTGGGGGCTTCAGGGGGTTCTGAGGGGCTGAGAGGCCTGTGAGGGTTTTTGGGGGGCTCTGAGGGACTCGCTGCCGTGCCGTGGAGGGGACCGCCCGTGGTCCCCGCGCGCCCGAGGCCACTGCCAGTGGCAAACAGCCAGCGGCGGTGGCTGCTGCTGCCCTCATTAAATCCCCCGTAACGAGCTCCGAGCCCTGGGGCCCTGCCGGACTCGGGTCATTAGGGCTGACAAGGACCTGTCACAGTGGGAGACGTGGCGTGCGTGTGTCCCCAGCCAGTGGGGACCCCGGGGGGGGGCACCTGTCCCCCGGTCCTGCCCTCGGAGCCGGGCGGGACGGGCCGCGTGTCCCCCCCGGGGGCCGCAGCACGATCGGACCCTCTCCCTGCCCACGTTGGGGTGCAGGGGATTTGTGGAGACCTCGAGGCTCCCCCGGTCTCACCGGGGGGAGAGGGAGAGGAAGGGCAGGAGGAAAGGAACAGAAAGGAAAGGGGGAAAAGAGAATAAACAGGGGGAAAGGGAGTGGGACAGGAGCGCTGCCGAGCCTTGGGGCCCCCACTCCGAGCTCCTCACCCAGGACCCCCGGGGCCGCGAGCGAGGGAGGAGGATGAGGAACAGAACAGCCCCCACTCCTCCAGCCCCTCAGGAAGAGGATGAGGAACAGAACCCTCCCCGCCCCAGTCCTTCAGGAGAAGGATGAGGAGCAGAATCCCCCCGGTCCAGTCCTTCAGGAAGAAGATGAGGAGAGGAGCCCACCCCTCTCCAGCTCCTCAAGAGAAGGATGAGGAGTTCATCCCTCTCCAGTCCTTCAGGAGAAGGATGAGGAGCAGAATTCCCCCCTCTCCAGCCGCTCAGGAAGAGGATGAGGAGCAGAGTCCCCCCGCTCCAGTTCCCCGGCAGAGCCGCTCCTCCCCGGGAGCCCCCGGCACAGATAAGGAGCCCCGGTGCTCCCCGGGGCGCGTTTAATCTGGGACAGGACAGTTATTGGATAAATACCATGAATATGGAAATTGCATTTATGCTGATTTATGGCCGGGGGGGCAGGTGGGGAGCGCAGACGCTTTAGTTTACTTTAATCCATTTATTTCCCTGCCTGGAGATGGAGAACAAGCTCCGAGCGCTGCATCTGCTGCTCCCTGTCCCCCGTGCGCCCCAGAAAGGGGGTGCAGGAGGGGGTGTCCCCACCCTCACATCCCGGAGCTGCTCCCCTGGGATGATGTACCGATCTGGCACGAGACCGGTGGGATTTCAATTAATTCCTGGGCCTCGCAGACTCCTGACCTTTCATGGGATGCGGAGAGAAATGGAGGTGATTAATCTGGAGGTCAGGGGGGCTCCTCCAGCTGAATCCCTGCGTGTTCCGTGGGTGGGATGGGGAGCAGCCCTTTGGCCTAAGGAGGGGCAGGGAGATGCCGGTGTCCCCTCGCCAGGTCACAGCCAGACTGGGAGCACCAGGAATGGGAAAACCACGGGAAAACAGGAAAAAAAACCAAATCCTAAAGTGCTCAGCAGCCATAATATGGAGGGTGGAAAATCCCATCCACCGGGTGCCGGTGACTCCCCACCCCTGCCTGCCCCCCGCACCCATCCGGGAAGCAGCAGGAGCAGGGATGTGGGGAGGGGAATGCACATGGAGGGGCTGGAGGATGTTGGAGGGGGGGGGCTGCTTCACCTCTTAATTCCCTATTAACTGCTGATCAATCCAATTAGCTCCTGGCTGTAAGGGAGGGCAGCTGCTTGGCTGGGGCCAGCTCTCCCTCCCTCCATCCCAAAATACATCCAAAAACGCATCCCGAACCGCATCCCACCCTGACATCCCACCAGGAGCCGGCAGGGAAGGGGGCTAGGGGGTGGGAGGCTGATAGAAGGGGTTTTACCCAATTTTCCAGCTGACTCTAATTAAGTTGTTCTCTTCAGCTGTTAAATTAGCCGGAGCCCTCCCCCCTTCCCAGGGTGGTTCCCCCCCTTTCCCTCCCCACCGCCCAGATGCAGCAAATCAGCTGCTCCCCCCCCCCGCCTTTCCCCCCCCTCCCGCAGGGCTCCGCAAATAAATAAATAGACAATCCCGGGAAAATTAACCGTGTGAGGAGCCGCAAATGAGGTGGAAAATTTTAATGGTTCGGCATTTAAAGCTGTGTGACAGGAGGGGAGCGGGGGGAGGAGGGAGGGAGGTCAGTCCCGAGGACTGTCCCCCCCCCGCCGCCCCCACTTCGCACCCCCTCATTTCCATCATTCCCGGAGCAGCATCTCCGGTATTTGGGGTGCCGGGAATAGGAGGAGACCCCCAGTGTGGAGGTCGCGCATCTGCTTCCCTCTCCCCTCGGGGGTCCTTGTACCCCCATAACCCCCTCAGCAGCCCCGGCCCGGCCCCACGGAGAGGGGGGAACACGGGGACCCGTCCGCATTCCCCCCGTTCCCCATCTCCCCAATCCCGTCCCCGGTACCGGGGGGGGGTGCTGTCCGCCAGGGGGCGCTGCTGCGCACGCCTAATTTGCATATTTTTGCATACAGCGTTACCGGGCTGCGTGTCGGCAGCGCCCCCTCGCGGCGGAGCCGGGGAATCCCGGCCACACCCCCTTCCCAGGCCACGCCCACCCGGCCCGCCCGTCGCCGTGGTTACCGCTGACGTCACGGGGCCGTGACGTCACGGGGCGCAGCCCCCGCTCCGGGGCCCGGGCACCTGTTCCTGGCTCGGCGCCCGCCCCCGCCGCGCTCCAAGGTCTCGTCCTGTCCCCGCCACCGTCACCTGTCGCCCGCCGCCCCTATTCGGGCCTCGCCCGGCCCCGCGCCAGCGCCCGCCCCCCCGGGGAACGGGGTGGGGGGGTCCCGGTCCCGCCCCATCCCCTCCCACCGCCCGTGCCCGGCTGAGCCCCCGCTGGGGGCGACCAGTACCCCCACAGTGACCAGTGACCCATCCCCCCTCCAATGGAGGCCACCCGCACCCCCACAGTGACCAGTGACATCCCATCCCCAATAGGGTCACCAGCACCCCCACAATGACCAGTGACACCTCACCCCCAATGGAGACCACCGGCACCCCCACAATGACCAGTGACATCCCATCCCCAACAGGGTCACCAGCACCCCCACAGTGACCAGTGACCCACCCCCACTCCAATGGAGGCCACCCGCACCCCCACAGTGACCAGTGACATCCCATCCCCAATGAGGCCACCAGTACCCCCACAGTGACCAGTGACATCCCACCCCCAACAGGGTCACCAGCACCCCCACAATGACCAGTGACCCACCCCCACTCCACTGGGGGCCACCGGCACCCCCACAGTGACAGTCCCCAACAGGGGCCACCCCCACAGTGACCAGTGACAACTCCTCCACCGCCACCCTCCCAGTGCCACCCTCCCGCTGTGGGCACTGGCACCCGAACAGTGGCACCTCCCAAGGGATCATGGATGACCCCACAGTGACCCCCACAGGACCCACCCACTGCCCCCAGAGCGGGGTCCACCGGCACCCCCACAGTGCCCCCTCTCCCCCATTAAATCCACACCGGAGAGCGGGGGGTGGGCACAGCCATCTATTGCCAAAACCCGGGAGCAGCGGGGCAGGACCCCCCCGACCCTCCCCGCGGCACCCAGTGCCCCCCGCTCAGTCGGGGGGGGCTCCACAGCGAGTCTGGGGGTGCCCCTGCTTGCATCCAGTGTCTCTGGAGGCACCAAAACCTCCCACGGGGGAACAGCCCCTGGGGCACCTCCTGTCCCCCAATCCTGCCCCGGTCCTGGGGGGACAACAGTCCCCCAGGGACACCCCAGGGACCCCATTGCTGGAGGCAGCAGGAATGGGGGTGCCCTTCCCTGATCCCATACCTGTCCCGCAGCCAGGACCCCCCATCCCAGTCCCGGGGTCCCTCCACTCCCCATCCCGAGGGTCCCCCGTCCCCGTCCCTGCCCTGCAGCCGTTCTCTCCGTCCTTGTCCCCATCCCCACCCCGCAGCCAGAGTCTCTCTGCCCCCATCCCAGGGGTGTCTTCGTCCCTCGTCCCAGGGGTGTCTCTGTCCCCATCCCGGGGGTCCCCCCCGCTCGGCCCCCCTCAGATCTCCTCCAGGAAGTCCACAGGGAACAGCCCCACTTTGCGGCCGGTGAAGACTTTGACGTAACCGTTCACCTCCTCCCCTTTCTGCACCACGATCTGCGGGTGAGAGGGGGCCGAGTGAGACCCCCGGGACCCCCCCAGCGCAGGGGGAACCCCCGGGACCCCCCCTCCCCCCCAGAGCAGGGGGAACCCCAGGCGTGGAGGGCTCGGGGCAGAGCAGGTCCCATCCAAGGGGCTGGGGGAGGTGGGAAATGGGGGGTCGGTGATGCTGGTCGTGGGGTGCAGCTGGGATGGGGGGCTTGGAGGGGGGCTGGGGGTCCCCGGGTGGTGATGGGGGGGGTCGGTCCCGTCTCACCTGATCCTTCTTGAGCGTGATCTGCCCGATCTCGCGGTTGCCCACGAAGGATCGCGTCACCTTGTGCACCCGCTCGCCTGCCCGCACCCGGATGATGAAGTTGGGGGGAAAATACCCGATTTTCTCACCGATCTTCCCCTGGAAGGAGGCAGTGGGGGAGTTCAAGGGGGGCTCGGAGCCAATCCAGGGGTCCCAGATCCCCTCCCTGCCAGGCTGGGGGCTGACAGCAGGTTTGGGTGCCCCCCTTGCAGTGCCCCGTGCTGTCCCAGCCGAGCTCTCCCTCCAGCCTTACCCGCCACCATTCCTCGTTGGAGTCATCGACCACCGTGATCTTCTCCCCCGGCCTGGAAGGGAAGGAAGGGCTCTGTGAGGGGGGGACAGGACCCCCAGCCACAGGAGACCCCAAGGAAAATCACTTTTCCTGCAGAATCAGCTCCTCAAGCCCCGTATCTGGCATGGGACGCACGCAGTGCATGGGCTCAGGGACTGGCAGGTCCCAAGCAGCTCAGCCTTGGAAAATCCACAGAACCACATCAAGCCAAACCCCAGAAGCCTCGGGAAAGAGCCCAGGATATGGCTGGGAACTCACGGGAAGTCCAGGTCGTCCTTCTCCAAGGCTTTGAAGCGATAAAGTGCCACGAAATAGTGGGACTGCAGGAACCCCCCTGGCTGCGGCTTCTTGCTCTGGGGGGACACAGTGGGGTTTGCAGTCCCAGGGGCTGCAGACAGCCCTGAGGATCCCAGCAGGGAGATCCCACAGGTGCTGCCCAAGGCTTTGGGGTGCAGGGCGAGGCTGAGGGGTACCTTGTCATCTGTTGGGCTCTTCTCAGCCTTCTTGTCCCCTTCAGCGGCACCTGGGAACGGGAGGAGGGGTCACACTTCTCCTGGTGGTGCCTCCCGAGGGTCTCCTCAACCAACGTGGGGATGCAGCGAGAGCCCCAAGGTGGGGGACCTGAACTCGGGACCCTCTTTCTGCAGGGCAAACCCACCCCAAGCACAGCCAGGGGCTCCCTCCCCATCCCATGGGCTCAGCACCGCAACCCTCGGCCCCGCGCTCACCACCCTCGGCTTTGCTCCCCACCGGCTTCGTGGCCTCTGGCTCCTCGTCCATCATCGCAGCCAAGGGCTGGAAGGCAGAGAGAGCTCTCAGAGGGTGCAGAATGGGGGGCTGGGGGGCAGTGGGGTGCTGGCAGCGCACCCACAGGAATGTGGGGAGAGCCCGGCCCCACACTCACGTTCTTCTTGTCGTCCTGCCCCTTCTTGCGCTCCTTGTTGGCCATGATGACGCCCGTCCGCAGCGTCTCGAACACGGGGTCGCTCCTGTTTGCTGCGGGGCACGGGAATGGTGAGGGAGGCGCAGGGATGGGACACGAGGGGATGGGGCAGCCCGGGGTGGGGACCGAGGGGACGGGGCAGCCCAGCACGGCGACTTACCGAGCTGGTCCTTGGTGCCGGTGAACTGCTGGTCGCTGTAGAGCGGGGAGCTGTACGCCCGGCGGAACCCGGGAGGCTGCGAGGAGAGGGGGGGGTCGGAGCATCAGCCACCCCCGGGACTCACGGAGCATCTGTCAGAGCTGGGGGGACCCCGAGAGGGGGATGCCGGGGTCCCTCTCAGAGCCAGGAAATGACAGGGGTGGTGGCACCTGCGTCCTGCCCGCGGGGGCCGAGGTGGCCACGCCGGGGGCCTGGAGGAGGGGGTGACACTCACGATCTTGCCGAAACAACGCTGCATCTCCACGTAGGACTGGCAGTGGTGGTGGATGTTGGTCTTGCAGTTCTTGCACCTCAGGCCAAATTTGTTGTTGACTGGCAGTGGGGGGGTGGAAAGGAGAGGGAATGTGACACTGCAGCTGTGAAGCGGCCGGGACAGAGCCCTGGGCAGCCTTGGCCCCCAGCCCCAGCGCTGCCCGCGGCCCCCAGCCCTGCCCATGGCCCCCAGCCCCCTCAGCACTCACGGACGATCATGCGGGCACAAACATCGCAGAACTTGGGCTTTTTGAAGTAATGATCTTTGAACTTGTGGGGTTTGTCATTGACAAGTTTCTCGGGTTCGGGAGGGGGCTCAGGCTCCTCCTCCTCTTCCTCCTCTTCGTCATCCTCATAGATGTAGTAGATGGGTCCCCCCGAGGGGCTGACCAGCTCCCCGTTGGGCTGCGGCTCCGGCGCCGGCTCCTCCTTGGGCTTTCGCTGGAAAATTTGCTTCAGCTTCTGCAGCTGCTGGGGCGGAGAGGGCGGATGCTGCGTGGGGGTGTGGGGGAGGCAGAAGGGCTGAGACCCCGTGCCC
This sequence comes from Eopsaltria australis, assembly GCA_034509425.1. Taxonomy (NCBI): domain Eukaryota; kingdom Metazoa; phylum Chordata; class Aves; order Passeriformes; family Petroicidae; genus Eopsaltria; species Eopsaltria australis. Next base: position 322,215 of record JAVTVJ010001200.1, on the reverse strand, counting down.
CGCCCCTCGCCCCAGAGACCCCGCCACGAGCGGGAGGAGACCCTAGGAATGTTCTGAGGATGGGGACCTTCCTCCCAGTCCCGTGAAGTCCCCACGAAGGGGGAAACCGTGGCTCCTGGGCACCTCTCTGATGTGGGCACGCCAGGGAAATGCCAAGCTGGGAAATGCCCACCCAGCAGGATCGGGGTCCCACCAGGCACCCCCGGCCTCCCAAAGCCTCCTGGGGCTGCGGCAGGATGATGACAGAGAGGTGACTTCCCCCACCCACCCAAACTGCCCTGTGGGCACCCACTTACCCGGCTCTTGGGTTTCCCACCTGAAGCAGGTGAAGCTGGTGGCTCTGGCACTTCCTTCTCCGTCATGCTGCGAGGGCAAGAGACAGAGATGGCGTTGGCTGGGGCAGTTCCAGCTGCAGGAACCCGGCAGGGCTGAGGTGGTCAGACCCTGGCAGAGGCTGCCCTTCCCCTGCCCGTCCAGCAGCTCCTGTCCTGGCGAGGGCTGGTTCTGCCAGGGGAAACCCCGGGGTCACCCCCGCCGCCCACCCCGCAGCCCCTGCCCCGGCCAGGGCTGGTTCTGTCTCGGAGAGCCCCAGGGCCAGGCTGGAGGAGGTCGGTGCCCAGCCCAGAGCGTGGCACATCCGCTGACCCGGGGACGCGGTGCCAAGTGCTGTGAGCCAGCCCCGGGGCTACCTGCACGTGCCCACCCTGGCCTGGGCATCTCCATCTCGCCGCGAAACTGCGAACGGTGCCACTCCCGGCCCCTCAGATGAGCACATGGGGGACACTGATGGGCATCATCCGGCTGCCAGCGGGGCAGGACCTGCTCCCGCATCCCCCAAGCCATTCCGATGCCACCTTTGACAGCCCTCCCCGCAGTGCTTCCACCCAGACCTCACCATTTTTGGTGATACCCACTCCCCAAACCCCTCCAGCCCCCGTGGAAACCAGCCAGGAAAACCATCAGGAAGCAGCAATGGGAATGGGGAGCCCTGGGGCGAGGGGCGCTGCGGGAATGGGGCACCCTGAGGCCCGGCAGCAGCGGAGGGGCCCAGGGTGGGCACGGCCACGGCGAGGGGGGGCACACACGGAGCACTTACCCTGTGCTTGGAGGTCTCGCCCTGCGCTGAAGAACCCCCCGAAGGGCGGCCGGTGCCGGGGCCGCGTTGGCCGCAGAGCCCCCAGCCCTCCGTGCGGGGAGGGCGGCAGCCGCCCCGGTCCGGTGGCGAGCGGAGTGACAGGGCAGAGGGGGACGACAGCTGAGCGGTGGCGGGGGCTGACGCCGGGAAATTGGAGCCCCAGCGTGCGCCGGGCGGCAGCGGGCGGAGGAGCCACCGGCTATTTGCGTTAGTGGGTTGCTGGGCGTGCCAGGGGCCCCCCCAGCCTGGCCTGGGACAGAGAAGGAACCGGGCACAGCGAGGGCTCCAGGAATCGGGCACGCTGAGGGTTCCAGGAGCTCCAGCCTCGGTGTCTCCTTTGCTCGTGTGTTGGAGCCCCTGAGGCTGGGGGATCAGCGGGCAGAGGGGCAGCAGAGGGGTCTCTCATGGGGCAGTGGCTGCCCTGCACCCTCTGGCACCAAATCCGGCTGGTCCAGGCTCCGCTGGGATGGCAGGAGCTGGGATCCCACTGCTGCCAGGCTGCCTGTGGCCAGGGACAGGACCCTCAGGGTCCCTTAGGTCACTGCCTGGCTGTGAGTGGCAGTGAGGTGGGAGTTGGCACAACCCTGGGGTTGGAGCCCTCCCCTCCCTTCCTGGCAGCTCTTACCTGTCCGGCTGTACCTGCTCAGGAAGGTTGGGAGCATCCCACGACTGCCACAGGCTCTGCCTGTGCCACCACGGCTGTGCCACCCCAAATCCTGTCCCCACCTGCACCTGCCAGCTCCAGATGCTGCTCCTGTCACCAGGGATTTGCTGTTTCCTGGCAGGGCACACAGCTGGGGCCACTCCATGCTCTCATTCCTGCCCTGGAATTCCACAGCTGGATGGAGCTGGCAGCTGGTAGAAGAGGCTGTGAACATCTGCCAGGGGAGTACAGCCCCAATTGAAACGCTCTGATCCCAGCCTGGGATCCCCACTTTGGCACAGCACAGGCTTGTTAGCCCTCTGACATGCCAAGCTCAGGAGCAGGACCTGCCAGTGTCCCTTCTGCTGTCCCCTCACCTCACTGAAGCAGCACAGAACCTCTGGCACTGGCAGAGAACGGGAAGTTACGTTCAAGTGATGGACAATTTTCCTTTTTTTTTTTTTTATTTAAAAACAACCCCCCAAATAAAATAAAACCAAAAATTCCCCCTCCCCCCCCAGCAAAATAATAATCCGATTAAATAAAATGTGCAGTGAACATACCAATCAACACCTGTATGTGCGGTCCAACACAGTGCTTAAACAAAACCATAGACACAGGGGAGTGGGGCGGGCACGGGCGTCACTCCAAAAAATAATAATAATTAAAAAAAAAAAAAAAAAATCAACTTCTTGTCTCTTAATTATGTTCATATAAATATATCAAGGAAAGAGGGCGAGAGGAAGGGAGAGCGGGAGGAGAAGAGGCCCAGGGGAGTGCCCGGTGCCCGCGGGTGCCCTACTGGGAGCTCGCCCGCTCCAGCACCCGCAGGTCGTAGTTCTTTTTGGCCACGCGCAGCTTGAAGCGGCTGAGGGAGTTGTTGAGGCGGAGGGAGGCGTTTTGGGCAGCCAGCGGGCTGGGGAACACGGCCACGATGGTGTATAAGGCAGCGAGGTCACTGTGCCTGCCGTTCTCCGGAGTCCCGCTGTTGTCCCCGCCGCCTCCGTCCCCGCGGCGCCCCTGAGTCTCTTTGAGCCACTGGATTTTGGCACCGGCCATGGCGAGCTGGGTGAAGAGCTTGTCGGCCTCTGTCCGTGTGATGCCCTCGGGCAGGTCCGTCACCTCCAGCACCCGGCCCAGCACTGCGGGGAAGGAGCCGCGTGTCACCGGCCACGTCCCGGTGTCCCCGGAGCCACCCTGGCACCAGGCTGGAGCACCCACCTCTCCTGGGTACAGAAATGTGCAGTGCCAGGCTGCTCCCACAGAAGGAATCTGGTTTTTTAAGCCAGTCACTTCACCTCCAAAGCAGCCCCACCTGCTCCCTGGAATGCCCCATCCCAATCCTTTCCTGTGCCCACAACTCTGGTTCTGCCCAGGAGGAGATGTGGGTATCCCCATGGCTATAGGGACACCAAGGCCTCCTGGTGTCCTTTGGACAGCTGGGCAGTTCAGGCTTTCCCAGGGGCTCTGTCCTGTTTTCCTACTCCACACCTCAGGTACCAGGACTGGGAGCCAACCCCACACTCCCACCCTGACCCTGGGAGGGAGAATGGCTGCACCCATGGAGGATGGTGACACTGGGTGTCCCAAATCCCTGAAATCACCCAAATCCCTCTGCAGCTCCTAGCCACTGGCCACCAGTATCCAAATCTCTCTGCAGCTCCTGGCTCTGACCTCTGCCCCTGCCTGGTGGTCCCCAAACCCCTCTGCAGCTCCCAGCTCCAGCCCCAGCCCAGTGGTGCCCAAATCCCTCTGCAGCTCCTGGCTCCTGGTTGGCAGTATCCAAATCCCTCTACAACTTCTGGTTCCAGTTCCTGGCCCGTGGTTCCCAAACCCCTCTGCAGCTCTCAGCTCAAGCCCCTGTCCTGTGGTACCCAAATCCTTCTGTAGCTCCTGGCTCCAACCCTTGTCTCTGCCAAATGGTCCTCAAACCTCTCTGTAGCTCCTGGCGCCTGCCCTGGTGGTCCCCAAATCCCTCTGCAACTCCTGGCTCTGACCTCTGCCCCTGCCCCAGTGGTACCCAAATCCCTCTGCAGTTCCCAGCTCCAGCCCCTGCCTGGTGGTGCCCAAATCCCTCTGCAGTTCCCAGCTCCAGCCCCTGCCTGGTGGTGCCCAAACCCCTCTGTAGCTCCCGTTCCTGCCCAGTGGTGCCCAAACCCCTCTGCAGCTCCTGGCTCTGACCTCTGCCCCTGCCCCAGTGGTCCCCAAATCCCTCTGCAGCTCCTGGCTCTGGCCCTGGCTCTGGGCTTAGCAGAGCTGCTGAAGGGATTCTTTGCTAATATTAACGTGGCACGTACAGACCATGCCAGGGGCAGGAGGGGGGCAGGCAGCTCTTAAAGGGCCCCTGCAACCAGCTGCTGGTGGTGACACGGAGGTGACATGGGGGACAAGCCTGAGGCCTCCAGAGGGTCAGTGAGGGCTGCTCCATCCAAGCTGTTGGTCCCTCCCTTCCCGAGGACCCAGCAGAGACACCCCAGGCATGGAGTGTCCTTCAGGGAGAAATGACTCACTGTGACCCTCAGCCCTCACAGCCACCCTGGGAGATCCCAAATCCCAAAGATGAGGCTCTGAAGCTGCAGGCCCCATGGGAAAGGGAAGCATGGGTGGGAAGAGTGACTTGGGAAAGCAGTGGTGGGAATGAGATCTCAGTGTTTGGACACTCCCTTTCTGCTGATAAAGAGGAATAAAATCCCAGTTCTGCCAGCTCCACCTGCTCCATCACTTCCACCCTCTGAGAGGCAGGAATAGGACTCAGGTGTCCTTCTCAGAGGTTTTACTCCCTATTCTCCCACCTCCCTTGGGGCACAGCGGGCTGGGGCTGGATCTGCTGCACCCCCAGCCTGGACTCACCTGGGCTGGGAGGTGTTTGTGGGTGTGGGGAGGAGGGACTGGCAGGAACTGCTCTCCAAAACCAGCACGGGGTTCCGTGGGATGCTGGTGTGGGCAGGGATGGCACCTGGAGTCTCCAACATCCACATGTGGGGACATCAGAGGGCAAAGGGGCTCGAGGGGGTCACTTGCCTACGTCACTTGTCCCCAGGTCGGTGGACGCTGACTTAAGGGCCTGTCTCTTGCTCCGGTTTCCATGTTTCATTCCAGTCTGCCCCTTGTAGGATAAAAAGGGCACCATGTCACCTCAGGGGACACTGTGGCTTCACAGTGCCCACAGAGGGGCTGGGGAAGGGGAAGGGATGCCTGGCCTGGCTGTACCTGGTGTCCTGTGTAGCTGGGCTGGTTGTGGAGCAGCGGCGGGGGACACAGGGACAGGTTGTACTGCAGCGGTTGGCCCAGCAGCGAGTACCTCCCATCACCTGCGCGAGGAGCCCGAGTTCGTGGGGATCCCAGGAAATGTCACAGCATTCCTGGGCTGTCCCCACACCCTTCCCCTTACCTTGTGCCGGGCCCATGGGCCGGGGGAACTGCGTGAGGACGGGGAGGGGGCTCAGCCCCGTGCACACGCTGTTGAGGTTGGTGACGGGCGACGGCGTCGGGGACTGGGTGGGGGACGTGATGGGGCTGTTCAGCTGGGTGCTGGCCTGGGGGAGGGACAGTGTCAGACACCCCCAGGGCTTGTGAGTGCTCCCACACCCCTTGGGGTGACCCCCCACCCATCACCCAGCCCACCCCAAAGGCTGAGCTGCCCCCTCCCCGCCCCTCCCAGTCCCCCCAGTACCTGAGCACTGGTGTCGGGGTTGTAGAGGTCTCCTGGCTTCTGCCCCCGCTGCTCCAGGCTGTAGTACTTACAGTGGCTCCACTGCACCACGGGGGGGTTCTGGGGGGCCTGGGGGCCGTTGGGGACATTCAGCTGCATCACCACCACACCGGGGCCTGACGGGGACACCCCTGGGGACAGACACAGGGATGTATGGCCCAGGCTCTGCTGCTGTGGGGCACGGGGCACCTGCCTGTCCCTGCCACTGCACAACCTTCCCTGATCCCACTCTGGACTCTCTCCTCTGCCACTCCTGCCTTTCTCAGGCTGGAAAAACCCCACAAGGACCTGCTGGGGATTCCTCTCTAATATCAAAGGTTCCATCTGGGAGCGATGATGTTTAATCCAGGAGAAATGGGAGCACAGGGGCCAAGCTGAGGGATGGCAGCTCAGGGACTGCTCTGAGCATCTCCACAGAACTCCAGGCGAAGGCTCCGAGCACAGATCCAGGCACAGAGCTCCAGCATCCCAGCTCAGATCCTGCAGCTCACCAGGCCCAGACCTCCACCATCCCAGTTCAGCTTCTGCACCAGCTCACCAGTCACTCCCAGCAGCTGTGACAGGGAGTAGGAATCCTGAGGCTCCCCATCCACCGTTCCTCCTCCTCCCACCAATCCACAGCCCACCCAGCTCCCTCCACCCCACTGCCCACCATGGCAGGGAGATGCCAGGCACGAGCCAGTGCCACATCCTGATCATTCCCTGTGGGATTCCCAGACTAAGGAATCCCCTTGCACAGAAGCTGCCAGACGTGGCTGTGAAGTGGCAGCTCCATGATCCAAATGCTGATCCCACCTGTGGAGTGGATGCCAGCCCTGCCCGTGGCCCCTCGTACCTGAATACTGCTGCTGCATCTGGGGGGGGCTGCAGGGCGCTGGGGACTGCGGCATCTGGTACTGCTCAGAGCCAGGAGGCTGCAGGAACCCCACAGATGGGCTGTGGAGCAGAGGTGAGGATGAGGATGGGGATGAGGAGGAAGAGCTGGGGCATCTGCACAGGTAACTCCCAGCTCCCTCTTTACTGGGATGGTTGAACACACAGGGATCACAGAATCCCTAGGTTGGAAGAGCCCTTTAAGAACATTGAGTCCAACCCAGCCTCTGGAGAGGGCTGGGCACACAGGAGCTTGGCACGCGGGGGGCCAGGAAGCCCTGACCAAGGGAGCCAGGAATGGACAAGCTCAGGGAGGAGCAGCACCTGTGGTACCCACCCACCTCCAGATGCAGGAGCAGGATGCTCCATGCTCACAGCAGGATCATCATGGAATCTCCTCAGTTGGAAGGGACCCACAAGGATCATCAAGTCCGACTCCTGGCCTTGACAGGACACCCCCAAAACCCCCACCCATGGGCACAGCACCCCTTTCTCCCCCAGGCAGGCCAGAGCTGCTGCAGCTTTACCTGGTGCCGTTCTGCTGGGCAGTGGGGATGACACTGTAGTAGATGGGGACCCCTCCAGCCTGGAGCCCCCCCTGCACAGACTGGCTGGCTGGCACAAGCACTGGCTGCTGGAAGGGCTGCTGGACCACGTTCTGGGACTCACTGGCCATGGGAACCTGGGCAGGGAGGAAAGCAGGAGGTGACAGGTAACAGGAGCAGGGAGAACCGGATCAAGAACACACCAGCAGCATGAAGAGATTCCAGGTGTTTTTTTTCTTACAGCCCAGAGCAACTTCACCCAGGCACAGAATCCCAGAGATTCTCCCAGTCCTCCTGCACAGATCCCCACATGGATGTGCCCTCCCCAGGGTGGCAGCCATGCCCTGTGAGCAAATCCCCACCTCTGGCTCCATCCCTCAGGCACAGGAACGGGGCACAACCCGCACAGCCAGGGCCCCCTCCCAGCGCCCCTCGCTGGGGAGCAGCAGGTGCTCACCTGGTACGAAGGCAGCGGCGTGTACTGGACCATCAGACCTTGCATCTGGCTCCCCATGCCACTCCTCTGGCTGCTGAGGAGCCCGGGGGGCTGTGCCTGCTGCACCCCCATCACACTCTGCATCTGGCCCCCCATGTTGTTCCTCTGGCTGTTGAGGAGCCCGGGGGGCTGCGCCTGCTGCACCCCCATCACACCTTGGTATGTTTGCTGCTGGTTGGACATCATTGGCTGTAAACCTGCCAGAACAGGGTTTCAATGGAGCAGCTCCCCAGATGGACACAGGAAACAGCCCCAGATTTAGGATTCAGGGAATCAAATCTGCCCCCACCTCCCACTAAAGAGTGGGGAAAGAGCTTCCCTTAGAGCAGATGTAAATACACCCAAGGGAAGCTCCTGGTTTTAAATCCACCTGGCAGCCCCTCAGAGGAGCTTAAATCCACCTCATCCTCCCCCAGCAAGCTCAGAGTGAGGGGAAGGACTCAACAGCCTCTGCAGATAGAGGCATCCCAACTTCCCAGCCAAGAGGCAGGTCCAGCAAAGAGCGGGAGACGGGGAAGAGCGACCTGGCCCCACACAGTGCACAGGAGATCTTTGGAGCCAACAAAAGCAGCAGAAAAAGGAAAGTTGCCCCCCTTCCCCCCTCTGCACCCCCTTACCTGGCTGCTGGGACTGCTGGGGGAGCTGCTGCGGGCGCTGGGAGCTGTAGGCCACTGGGTGACTGAGGGGTCGGTATTGCTGGCTGGAGTTCGGGTACTGCCCGGGGGGGTAGTAAGAAACCTGAATCTATCAGGAGCAAGAAAACGCCGTGGTGAGAACACAGGAGGGAGCAGGACCAAGAAAGCTGGTCCCCCAGGACCAGTTTTCTCTCTGGCCTGGCTTCTGCCGAAGGGAACCACCCAGGGCTTTGGCTCTGGCCAGCTGGTGGCTCCTCGGGGAACCGCAGCCCCTTCCCGCGCCTCCCAGCCTCCTCATCCAAGCCTTTCCCAGCACAGTAGTGCAAGAGCACAGTAGGCACTGATGCCTTAGGTTCTAACTTCTTATTTTTTTTACATCAGGACTGCTCTAAAACTCCATAAATTGTCATCTAGTGTTCTGTTACTGTCATTTAGACGAAACAATTTCTCTCGGGGCTGGAGTTTCAAGGGCATACTGTTTTTTTCCAAAAGCCCAAAATGTAAACACCCATGGACAGCAGCGAAGAGAAGAAGGGAACAAGCTGGGGATGGGACTTCAGGACCCGAAACTGTAATTGGACAATGGGTTTCTGATATGCAGATGAACCAAAGGTATATCTGTCCCAAAAACACGTGCTAGGTGTCCATTTTGGGTGTAGTCTCTGAGAGACTCCTGCATGGCCCAAAGTGTACATTGTTTTAATAAATACTTCTTTTATTCTTTTAACTCTGTCCAGCTTCTGTTTCAGGTCAGCCTTTTGTAAGGCATCAGCACAACTCTCCTCACACAGCTCAGGGGGCAATCCTAGAGGTCATAAAGTCCTGCAGGACCCCAAAGAGAGCTTAGAGGTGTCAGCCCTGAGTCTGGCCACTGTCCCTCCCCCACTGCTGAGAGCCAGGAGTGGCCTGGGGGGTCCCAAGTAAGAGCCTGGTGGCCTCATAGGGACATGGGGATCATCCTGTGCCTAGCAGGGGAGTGTGAGACCTGGAGCCTGAATCCCTGTGGATGGATCCATCACCAACTAGCAGCAGAAAAAGAGGAACCCACTCCCCAGTAGCCCCTGGCCTGCCAGCTCTGGGGATGTCCCCTCGTGTCCTTACTTGCTGGGGAGGCTGAATGTAGCCCTGGGGCTGCAGCACCTGCTGAGTGGGGGCCGTGTGCCCCGAGGCGGAGTAGCTGGAGGTGGGAATGGGCTGCCCAGGGGTTGCCATGATGAATCCTGTCTGCTGAGGGTGCTGGGAGATGAGGGATGACTGGAACATCGCCGAGGAAGGATCCGGGGCCTCTGTGGAGCCCTGTCGGCTGAGGCTGATCTGCCCGAAGGGGCTGCTGAGCTCGTCGGCCTGGAGCGGGATAAGGGGAAGGATGGAGGAGCACGGCACGTGGCACAGCAGCAGGGAGGACACAGCTCTGCTGGAAAATGCAGACCCCTTCTCCCTGCTCTGGGAGAATCTCCCCCAAAAAGGCCCCCCACACATGAGCCACAGACCCAGAGCAGGACAGGGGGACATGCGAGCTGAGGGGGCCGAATGCTCAGCTGGGGACACATGGGGTCCCACGCAGGCACGGGGGACTCCAGCCCAGCAGCCACAATCCCACGGGGAACACCATTCCCAAAGGATCCCCGTGGAGACAACACAGGGGCTTGGCTGAGCCCACAGGGCAGCCTAACCCCCAGCACTGAGCACAAGCATCGCTGGGGAGCTCTGGGCTTGGAATTTGCTCTTCCCAGGCTCTTTCCAAGACCAGCACTCCCCAGCAGGGGCGGTCCCGTGGCCGCAGGCATCGCAGAGCTCCGTGAATCCCAACCCCGGGGGGTTGGTGTGAGGGACGTACCTGATCAGCACAAGCTCACACAACACAAACACAGCACAGAGCACAACAGACAGTGCAGAAGAGGAACTGGGGTTTATACCAGGTTGTACTGCTGGGGTGGAGAGACTGGCAAGAGGACTTGGGGGCAGGAGCTTGGAGAGTACGGAACAGGCTGCAGCGCCGGGACCGGCTACGACCAGCAGAGAAGGGATTGGAGAGAGATTGGGAAGGAGGGAAAGGAAAAGGAAGGAAAAAAGGAGGGAAGGAGGGAGGGAGGGAGGGAGGGAAGGAAGGAAGGAAGGAAGGAAGGAAGGAAGGAAGGAAGGAAGGAAGGAAGGAAGGAAGGAAGGAAGGAAGGTAGGAAGGAAGGAAGGAAGGAAGGAAGGAAGGAAGGAAGGAAGGAAGGAAGGAAGGAAGGAATTTCGGAAGGAAGGAAGGAATTTCGGAAGGATGGAAGGAATTTCGGAAGGAAGGAAGGAATTTCGGAAGGAAGGAAGGAATTTCGGAAGGAAGGAATTTCGGAAGGAAGGAATTTCGGAAGGAAGGAATTTCGGAAGGAAGGAAGGAATTTCGGAAGGAAGGAAGGAATTTCGGAAGGAATTTCGGAAGGAATTTCGGAAGGAATTTCGGAAGGAATTTCGGAAGGAATTTCGGAAGGAATTTTGGAAGGAATTTTGGAAGGAATTTCGGAAGGAATTTCGGAAGGAAGGAAGGAAGGAAGGAAGGAAGGAAGGAAGGAAGGAAGGAAGGAAGGAAGGAAGGAAGGAAGGAAGGAAGGAAAAGGAAGGAGAGAAAGAAGGAACAACAAGGTTAGTCAAGTGAGCCAACTGCAAACACAGAGGGGCGTTGCAGGGGTTGGGAAGCACAGAGACCATTCCAGGGCAGCATCCATCCCATCAGACACAGCCCAGGCGGAGGCTCTGCGGAGCTGGGGAGGAGTGACCTGCCCCAAAGCAGCTCTGGCCTGGCAGGAGGAGTGGCACACAGGGCCAGCAGCAGCAGGAGAGCCTCGTCTCCCAGCACAACCCTCGTGTCTCTCCCGTTTCCAGCACTCCCTACAGTGCTCCCTGGCCATGCCTGCACACTCACCTTCCACAGGGACCCCCACTTTGTCACCTGGAGCACCTGCTTTATGACAACCCCTCACTAAAACCCCCCACAATGTGCTGAACCTGTGATGGTCAGCGCTGGACAGGGGGTTTGGTCCTTTGAGTTGACCTTTGGTGACACGGAAGGGACACGGACATGGGGATGCTGCATTTCCAGACCCTTCACCAACAGTCAAACACTTGAAATCAATTTTTCCAGGACCTAAACCCTTGGATGAGACTGTAGAAGGTACAAACTGAAACCCCAGTACAACCCAGTGATCCTGCATGAGATCCCACCCAGGGACTCTTGCTGCTCCTGCTCCAGACACCCCAGAGAGTCCCAGAACCTTCCACAAACAGATCCACAACCCTGGAGCCACTCCAGAGCCCAAGAACTACCAGCTCCCCCCTCTCCTACAGCTGGGAAGGAGCTGCTCCTGTTACCTGCAGTAAAAGTTTTTCCAGGAGGTTCTTCCCTCCTCTCATTCCAGTCCAGTGAAAACACTGAGAATCATGGAACAGCCCAGCTTGGACAGGACCTCAGATGAACACCTGGTCCAACTTCTCATGGGAAAGGGAGCCTTGGTGTGATTACCCAGCGACCTCCCTGCCCTGCTGCACCTTGAACCCCTCCAGTTTAACTCCAGTAGCTCTTTGCTGTAGGAGACTCCATGACTCTGAGGTGATGCCAGGGGATCCCTACGGAGCCCCTGGGCAGGCTGAGCTCCAGCACCAACCTGGGACAGGAAGGTGCTGTGGATACCCCCCACACCACCACCCACTCCACATGAATTTGCTCCCCAAACCCCTCACTGGGATGTTTTCCCACCCCATCCCCACTCCTGCAGCAGGACAGAGCTGGGCTGTGGCTGGTCACAGCCTCAGGAGCAGAACAAGTACACAGGAATGTCACCCATGGGTGCTTCCTGCAGGGTTCTATCCCTGGAAACAGCCCAGCTGTGGCACATGGAACATCCCTGAGCTTTAATTCAGGGAGGGATGCTCTGGAGAACATCCCCAGCATTGCTTCAGGTCTGCCTTCCCCCAGCACTTCACAAGTCCAGTCCTGGGGAGCTCAGACCCAACACCCATTTGGGATGGTCTGGAGGGGAACTGGTTCCAGTTTGCCACTCATCCAAGGGCTCTGGACCCTTTTCCAAGGGGGAAGGTTGGATATCCCACGGAATCACTCAGGCACAGCAAAGCCCAACCTTCTCCTGCCCTGCCACGAGCACAGCGAGTGTGGGGATCCCCAACCCCAGGTGTGAACCCAGAGCACCCCGGGATTCCTCTGGCCCTGTGGGACTCACCTGGGACATCATGGGGCTGCTCATGGCCGGCTGCTGCTGGGCTGGGGGGAGGCCGGGGGCCTGCGGGGGCGGCTGCGGGGCCGTGCAGGGCAGGAGGCCACGGCTGGGCTGCGACGATGGGGACTGGCTGCAGGCCTCAGGGGCACCTAGCACCAAACCTGGAACAGACAGAGGCGTGCAGGGCTGGGATCCACGAGAAAAGGGGAGTATTGGGTGTGGGAAAAGATGTGGAAGCGGCAGCTTCAAAACCTGCTGAACAGTTACAAAAGGGACCCAAACAAAGCCACTCTCACCCTTGATCACCTTTGTGGGGAGGGAAATTCTCTGTCTGTGGAACATGCCACCAGAGGTCTTCATCCTCTGCAAGTCTATGGAGGGACTCTAATCCTTCCTGGTTCAGAATCACCGCTACAGGGGAGGGCACCTAGGGGGATCCTGTCACCGCTGGAGCTTCCATGGGGACACGCGAGGTGTGGGATCCCCAGGTGGTGGGAGATAAGGCAAGGTTTGTCTCTGCTCACAGCAAAGCAAGGTGCTGACACTCTAGGGGGTTGTACCTCCCTCCTCTCCATGGACAGGTGCACACACTGACCTGTTGGGTTACACTGTGTGTGTTATAGAAAAACAGGCCTGGAAGGCTCAGAGGGAGCCTCTTCCCTAGGCCCAGAGGTGACCAGGAGGCACATCCAGGTCACCAGGGATGGGCATGGGAAAGAGGATCATGGCTTTGTGGTCTTCTGCACTTATTGTGTGAGTATTGTAAGTTGTGACTTTATGAAGTATTGTTTATCTTTCTTGTTTCGATGATGGCACATCCTGCGTGTGAGATTGCATAAAGAGAATTTTCACTGCGTAGTAAGTGGCAGTAGCCATAAAGTAGCCATAGTAAGAGTCATAAAAGTAGTCTTAGCAAGTAATCATAAAGTGATCTGTAGTAGTCTCAATCTCTAGCTGTATAATAAAAAACTGTACAACAACATCACAGTCTCGTCAGAGAAGTCCTTGACCCTGCGTCAAATACTACACTGACCCCCCCAAAACTGATCCTGGGATCTCCTCCCTTGTCCCATGTAGCAAAGAGGAATCTGGCTGCCAACAGCAGCACCTGCCTGGTGGAGGCTCTTCAGCAGGGATCTCAAAGGCAGGGAGCTGCCAGGCACACCTGTGCCAGCTCAGGACCACGAGAGCCGGTGGGAAGGAGCTGGAGAGCTGCTCCCAGCCCCAGCTCAGCTCTGGGCACAGCCCCACCTGGACACCAACACTGTCATCACTTGTCTGACTGCCTGGAGCAGAGGGGAGTGGGGGGATCCCATTCCACGGCCTCACAGAGCCCCTTTTCTCCCAGGAAAAGGCTGGGAGATGGCAGGATGAAAGCAATCCCTTCCCATGGCAGAAAAAGCTGGGAAGGAGCATGAGCCACACTGCTGGCACCCAGCTGGGAAGTGTCTCCTTAGTATTCTGGTCTTACTTCCAGAAAAAAAAAGGGCTGTGCAACTATTGCTCAATGCCCAGTAGCTGCTGTTTAACCAATTCTGCCTCTGATCTCCCACATTTCCACAGCTGATCCCCAGGGATTCTGCTGAGGAGCTCTGTCAGCAGCCACACGCTGCAAAGGAGGCAATATTTCACTGCCAGCTGCTCAGGAACTGGATGGGAAAAGAGCCCCTGAGTCCCAAGCACTTCCACCCCCATGGAATAAACACGAGGATATGGAAGAAGGTGGGCTTGGTGTTTTTTTTCCCCTAAAGTGACAATTCCTTCGCATTTTTTTTTCTCTTTCTCCCAAGATGTTTCTAAATCACTTGCCATTACATAAAGCCTGGAAAGCAACTGTTGTGTTCCCAGGGGGGGACCTGGAGGGAAAATTACAGGAAGAGCCAACAAGCAGCTTCTCTCTCACACTGCTTGGCACACGCTGGGACAGATCTTCAAGTGCTCCCAGCGCTCCATGAATCAGTGCTGGAGGTGGCTGCAACTCCCAGAGTGAGCACAGAGTGCACAGGATGGGAACAGGATCCCAGGAGGAACCGTGGGCACCTCTGAACTGGGAGATGAAGGTGTGGTCTCAAAGCCAGGCTGGGCGCTGGGATCCAGCCCTGAAAGGATTCTTGTGGAGCAGTTATTGCCCACAAGCACAAATCTGCCTCTCCTGCCCACAAAAATGATGGTTCCCAAGGGTTTGGGACCTGCTGGGGACAGAGGACAGCGGGATAACACCAGGTTCTGCTCACTGACACCACACAGCCACCAGTTACCCCACAGCTCCTCGTTAATGGGAGCAAATGGGCTGCAAATGGGATTAAATGGGAGCAAAACCTGGGCTGCCTCTTCCACAAACACCTTTCAGGTGTTTCAACCAAGCAGCTGGTGGAAAATAAAGGATTCTGCTCCTCCCTGACTGAGGGGAGGTGTCCTGGATGTCCCCACCCAGCACACACATCCCTTGGGAAGCTGCTGCCAGAACAGAACACCTGTGACACGGCAGGGGAACATCCTCTGTGGTACCTGCATGGACAAGGAAGGACTGAGCTGAAGCAGCAGAGAGACTTGGGATCCTAATTCCCTTTGGCTTCAGCCAAATCGCCCTTGGCTCCCAGCAGCTCTGGAGCTCAAGCCTGCTGCTTGCTCCCAGGAGTTCCGTGAATCACTGAGAGAGAGCATCGTGGGCAGATCCCAATTTCAGAGTTTTTGACAAGGTAATGTCTGGTGAGACTCATGGGTGACACCTTTCCTGCCCAGGAGGTTCATCCTGAGAATGCTCGGGGCTGGAAGATACCTTGGGAGCAGAAGGAAACAGCAACACAACTCGGGGCACAGCAGAGGAGAGAAAACAACACAGATTGGGAGTTTGAGTTGCCGGGGCTGGGAGCAAACTCTGTCCTTTGCCTCAGGTAACTCTGCTGAAGGCATGGGAGAGGTGATGGTGAGCTCCAAAGAAGTGGGTGATGAACCAGGTGGCACATCCATGCCAGGGTACCGAGATCCTGGTGCCATCCACGTCCTGTTCTAACCAGAGCATCACAAGCCCCAGCTCCCCAACCCAAATCCTGCCTGCCAGGTGCCCTTTGGCAGGGACAGAGCTCCTGCTCCTCAGCCCAAAATCTGCCAGGTGCCCTTTGGCAGGGACAGAGCTCCAGTTCCTCAGCCCAAATCCCAAATCCTGCCTGCCAGGTGCCCCTTGGCACAGACAGAGCTCCAGTTCCTCAGCCCAAATCCTGCCTGCCAGGTGCTCTTTGGCACAGACAGAGCTCCAGTTCTTCAGCCCAAAATCTGCCAGGTGCCCTTTGACAGGGACAGAGCTCCAGTTCCCAGCCCAAAATCTGCCAGGTGCCCTTTGGCAGGGACAGAGCTCCAGTTCCCAGCCCAAAATCTGCCAGGTGCCCTTTGGCAGGGACAGAGCTCCAGTTCTTCAGCCCAAAATCTGCCAGGTGCCCCTTGGCACAGAGCTCCACACCTGCCTGCAAGCAGCACCGTACCTGCCCGTGACGTCCTGCTGGCAGTGCTGCCCTTGCTGCTGCCGATGCTGTCCCCCCGGGTCAGGATGGAGATGCCACTGAAGCTGCTGGCTTTGGTGACAGGTGGCCGCAGGTTGCGGATGGAGCCGTCCGAGTCCGTGCTGCTCCAGGGCCGCGGCTCCAGGGATTTGATCTCGCTCTCGGTGCTGCTCTGGCGGCTGCCCGAGGCCCGGCTCAGCCCGTCCCGGTTGCCCCTGCAGAGAGCAGAGGAGTCAAACTGGGCTCCAGTGAAGGGGCAGTGGCAGAGCTGCTGGTGCTGCACCAGTACACCCAGTCAGCTGCTGGGTTTGGGACCTTTTTGAGCAAAAATCTCCCTGGGGCGCAGTTTTTTGTGCTGATCCAGCCACTGTGGTGACAGCCAGCTCCTGGCCCCTTCCCCAGCCTGGAAGAGACCCCAGCAGGGTCAGAGTAAGATCCTGTGCTAAAAAGATCTCCCCATCTCCTCGACTTCTCTTTTCAAGGCTTGGAGACAAGGCTGATAGAGATCTTGGAGATTAAAGAGACTTCCCACTCCAGCCCTGCTGAGGATTTCTGCCCAGCTGTTTGCCCAAAGCTGTGGCTGCTCCATCCCTGGAAGTGTCCAAGGTCAGGCTGGACAGGGCTTGGAGGACCCTGGGACAGTGGGAGCTGTCCCTGCCCAAGACAGGGGCAGGGATGGGATCAGTGAGTGTCAACCTGGAGAAGAGAAGGATCCAGGGACACCTTAGAGCCCCTTCCAGTGCCTAACAGGGCTCCAAGAGAGCTGGAGAGGGACTTGGGACAAGGGATGCAGGGACAGGACACAGGGAATGGCTTCCCAGTGCCAGAGGGCAGGGATGGATGGGATATTGGGAAGGAATTCCTCCCTGTGAGGGTGGGGAGGCCCTGGCACAGGGTGCCCAGAGCAGCTGTGGCTGCCCCTGGATCCCTGGCAGTGCCCAGGGCCAGGCTGGACAGGGTTTGGAGCAATTTGGGATAGTGGAAGGTGTCCCTGCCCAAGGCAGGCAGGTGGAAAGGGATGAGTTTTAAAGTCCTTTGCAACCCAAACCATTCCAGGATTCTGGGCTATCACCACCCCCAGAGCTGTGTCCTCACTGACCACCCTCCCTCAACCCAGGCCAGTGCTGGCCATGGCAGGACTTTATGGGATATCAGCACATCACCCCAAGCAGGGAGCCTGGTCCAACAGCCCAGGCAAGGGCACAAGGCTGGGAATGGGTTCCTGGGCTTTCCCTGGGGAGGGAGGGTGAGGAAGAGCTGCTGAGCCTGGCTCAGAAAAAGAGGCTTGGAAGAAACTACTGAGGTGGTGTCCTGGGCTGCTGAGAGCACGTGGGAGCCAAAAATGCATCTCCTGGAAAAGCAGCACAATGGTTATGTCCCTAGAGAGCTCAAAATGGTCCCAAAGCCCACATCTCCTCCCTCTCCCATCCAGGGGAACCCCAAAATCAGATTAACCGAGCTCCTCAGGGCCTGGGCACCACAGGCAGGGGAGCTCTTGGCACAGCCCTGGCTGTAGCTCAGCACCCAAAGCTGCAGCTGTATCAGCAACGGGGTTTTTGCTCCATTCTGGGCGAGTTTTACTCCAACCCCAAGGATCTGAGAGCTGTCCCTGCTGTCCTGAACAGCCCTGACGCAGGCAGACCCCAGGCCACAGCCCCTGTGACCGTGCTGAGGACGCTGCATTTTCCAGGACAGCCCAAGGAGAGGGACAAAGCTGCTCCTGCCTGGCTCAAATCCTCCTGTCCTGTCCCACACGGAGCTGCCCCATCTCCAGAGCTTTGGCTGGGAGAGCAGAGCCCAGCAGGGATGAGGCTCCGTCCCTTTTCACCCCTTTCTTTGTCCCCACATCTCGGCAGCCCCGGGTGACTCATCAGCCTCACTCCAGCCCTTTCATCCATGGGAAAACTGCTTAACAAGAAAATGCTGCTCAAACGTGTTCCCAGTGCCCTCAGCAGCTCCTGTGGCTGAGATGGAGCCTGAGACACTTCACTGTCACCATTAAGTCATCCAGCCCTGATAATCAGGGATTAGGGACAGCCCTGCCTGATCCTAATGCTATCCTGGCACTGGAAGGGCAGGGATTTCCTATCCTTTAGGGGAACAAGAGGTGGAATGGTTTGAAAACTGCTGGAATTCCTCCCTGCCATTCCCACCCTCCTTTTTAATTGATGAATCAGCCAAAAAAGGACTCAAAATTGATGTTGCAAAGAGAACAACTTCAGTAACTCCACGGGCAAGGGGGGGACTCAGCAGGACACGGCACAAAATAAATCAGACAGAGATCCCTACGGATCTGCCGCTGCCTGTGAGAGCTACAAGCAAAGCCTTTTGGGGAGAGTCTGATGAGGAAAAAGCAGCATTTTAGAGTCATGCAGGGCTCTGGAGACAGCCCAGGGGCTGCAGGGCAGCACTCACCTGCTGTCCGTGAGGTATCCGTTCTGGCCAGACTGGGAGCACGAACACGGAGACGGGGAGGAAAGAAAAGGGAGATTTAGAAACTCTGAAAGAACAAACCCAGGTGATTCCAGAGGGTGGGGCTGGGACACAGAGGGTGTTGAGGTGTGGTGTGGAGCGTCCTGCACACCAGCTCCCCGTGGATCTCCATCCTGGCCTTTTCCTGATCCCTGCGACCCTGAGATCTCTCAAATCGGAGTCCTCAGCTCCCTCCTCCTCTGAGGCAGCTTTGATGGTACCTTTGTGACAATCAAGGCCAGGCATAAAAGGGTCTTTATGTCCTAAATACAGCATTTGGAGCTGACTCCAGCTGGGAGTGCCCCTGGAGCAGGCTCTGAGCCAGGTGAGAGTGGGACACAGCTCCAGGCAGAGAGCGGGGATTTCAGGGAGCAATAACCAAGCTGGACACTTCATGAGACAGACAAAAAACACCCTGCTCAACTTCCTCCTGGGGATGTCCAAATTCCTCCTGGGGATGTCCAAATTCCTCCTGGGGATGCCCAAATTCCTCCTGGGAATGCCCAAATTCCTCCTGGGAAGGCAGAGCCCTGCACTGCTGGGTCACGAGGGGGAAGCTGCAGCACAGGGAAGAAATGGGGAGATGCAGCTGCTGCTCCTTTGGGACAGGAACTGGTTTTCTGATCATCCCAAAAAATGTCACTGCATAAACTTAAAACCTTCTGGGCAGCAAGGACAGGACTGCATCCATTGCTCCCTGCAATTTTAGGGAAGGAGCAGATTGGAGGGTGCAGGTGTGGCTCCCCCACCCCAGTATCCCAAATATCTCTGCTGGGAGCTGGAATTCACTGGCACTTCCTCAAAATTCTGGGAAATTGATAGAAAAGGCAACGACAAGATCTGACCTCTCAGCATATTCAAGGCCACCTTCTGGCCCAAAGCTCCAGGAGGATCCTGGCAGGTGAGGGATCCGCACTTACCTCTCGTGCAAATATCCGCTCCCTGACCCGCTGATACTCCTCCTCTCGCTCTTCTATGGATTTGCTCCTTCTCCCATCCTGCAAGGGGAGTCTGATCTGAAGGGACAAACACAGCTCAGGGGTCAGCAGTTGCCAGCGGGAGCAGTCAGCTGCTGGGAATTTTGGGTAGGATGTGGATTATGTGGTGTGTGGATGCAGTGATCCAGCCTCTGCCTTTGGACCTACCTTCATCCAGGGATGAACCTCCCAGAGGTGCCAGGATGTTCATTCCTGGACACTCATCCACCTCCTGCCCCAAAGCACAACCACCCTGCCCTGAGCCAGAGGTCAGGAATATCCTCAACAGTCTGTTCCCAGGGGGGAAAGCTGAAGGTCACTCCTTGGTGCCAATTCTCCTGCTCCCTCAGGGATTCTGCGCTCCTGAGTGCCACCATGGGGAATCCACAAACTGGGATTGACTGCAATGACCAGCTCCTCATCCTGCCTGCAACTCAGGAGCAGGTCCCAGAGCACAGGACAGCTCTAGAGCGGTGTGACTCTGGGTTTAGATGGGATCTTGGGAAAAAATTCCTCCCTGTGATGGTGGGGAGGCCCTGGCACAGGGTGCCCAGAGAAGCTGTGGCTGCCCCTGGATCCCTGGAAGTGTCCAAGGCCAGGCTGGACAAGGTCTGGAGCAACCTGGGATAGTGGGAGCTGTCCCTGCCCATGGCAGGGGTGGAATTGGATGAGCTTTAAGGTCTTTTCCAACTCAAACCATTCCATGTTTCTGTGAAGATGGGAGCTACAAGACCCCAAGATCCCTGGGGAAGGACACGACTCGCTGCAAGCCCCAGGAAGAGAGAGGGAAAAGACACCTGGCAACATTCAGCCGAGGGGTATTCCCAAGGAAACCTTGGCAAAAAGCTCCACCTTAAAGCCTGGCCTAGCCCCCAGCTGATTTCAGGGTATGGAGAAGTACACCCACAGAAACCACACCAATTCTTCATCCATTTCCATAATATTTGGAAAATTTTTCATGAAATTCAGATTCTGCTGCTTGATGGGGTGGGAGCTTCTATTAGAAGTTACTTCAGGATACTCAAGAGAATTTTGGAGCTGTTCTTGTCTTGTGACCAGTCAGAGCTGACCTTCCCAAAGGCTGCAGGTGCCCCACTGCCACCCCTCACCTGGTTATCATCCCGATCCATGCTGGTGTCATCCCGTTTTAGGATAAACCTCTGCGGGAACTCTGCGTTCTTCTCATCCTTGATGTGCTCGGAGAACCTCTGCTCGGGGCTGCAGGAAAACCAGCCCTTGTTAGGAGGGGGAAGAACGGGCCCAGAACATGCCAAGGTGTTTGTTGTGTGGAATTTCGGCTCTGCCTGATGGCAACGAGAGCTCCTGTCCCTTCTCCAGGAATTATAGAAAGGCAGGAAGGAAAAGATTCTTCCCTATTCCTTCATTCCATGACTCTGATTCTTCTAGAGAGGGATCTCCCCTTCTTATGAGGCAAAAAAAAAAAAAAGAACCCATCCTGCTACAGAGCATTCCTGGGCTGTGGGGAAGGGAAGGGGAAAGGGGAGGGGAGGGGAAAGGAGAGGGAAGGAGAGGGAAGGGAGAGGGAGAAGGAGAGGGAAGGGTGAAGGGGAAGGGGAGAGAGAGGAGAGGGGAGAGGGAGAGGAGAGAGGTGAAGAGGGAGAGAGGGAGAGGGAGAGAGGGAGAGGGTGGAGAGAGAGAGGGGAGGAAGAGAGGAGAGAGAGGAGAGGAGAGAGAGAGGAGAGGAGAGGAGAGGAGAGGGAAGAGAGAGGAGAGGAGAGGAGAGGAGAGGGAGAGGAGAGGAAAGGAAAAGAAAGAAAGAAGAAAGGAAAGGAAATGAAAGGAAAGGAAAGGAAAGGAAAGGAAAGGAAAGGAAAGGAAAGGAAAGGAAAGGAAAGGAAAGGAAAGGAAAGGAAAGGAAAGGGAGAGGGGAAGGAAAGGGAGAGGGGAAGGAAAGGGAGAGGGGAAGGAAAGGGAGAGGGGAAGGAAAGGGAGAGGGGAAGGAAAGGGAGAGGGGAAGGAAAGGGAGAGGGGAAGGAAAGGGAGAGGGGAAGGAAAGGGAGAGGAGAGGAGAGGAGAGGAGAGGAGAGGAGAGGAGAGGAGAGGAGAGGAGAGGAGAGGAGAGGAGAGGAACCTTACATTCGTGTGTTACTGGTCTTGTTGATGATCACGGCCTTCCCGGTCTGATCCACGTTGTGATCCATCCCGAAATAGGCCGCGACCCGATGGAGCAGCATCCGGTGGTACGAGGTCATCTGGGGGAACTTCTTGAACTGATTGCTGGGAAGAGGGGGACAGGGTTGGAATTCCAAGCCGTTGGTGATGTCAGGATGTACAAGAGGAGTCTCCCCACCATTGTGTCCCTTCTCCCCCGGGAGCCCAAATCCCTGAACTCGGCATTACAAACCCCTTTTGCTTGACACAAACTCGGTGATCGCTTACTTGTTATCACTAATGAACTCCAGAATCTCCTGTTCCAACTTGAGCAGCATCATTCTATCCCTGACAGGACAAAAGAAAGGAAAAGGCCACTTTAGGGACAGTGGAACAGCTTTCCCTACTCCCAACCCCTCTCCTGCAGCAGGAAAATCCCAAACTCCCAGAGCAGGTGACACCTTATTTCACACTTTAACAGAATGGGCTAAAAAACTCCCTGCTTTTCAAATATACTCAATTGAACACCAGATTTTTTTTCCAGTTTAAGGTTGTTTTGTTAACAATTCTTGGCTTTGGAAAGCCTGAATCCCTGCTCTGCTGGAAGCCCCACTGCTGGAGACTCCAGCTTTGCTATTCCCTCGCCAGCCTTTCCCTCAATTCCACTGATTATTCCCACAGCAGCTCCTTTACAGGCTGACACTTGACAATCACTTATGGAAAAGGGTTTAAAGCAATCAAAATTATTTCTTTGCATTCAAACAAATGATTTGTCCTTCTCTCTCTCTCCATCACACACAATTCCATGCTTGGAATGAAACAGGATATAAAATTACAGTTGTGCTTTTAGTTTCTACACTGGCCCAGCTCTGGTAACTCTTGGAATTCTGAAGAGGAAAACACAAAAACACTTGCAGGAACTGTCTGGAGGTGCTGGAATCCCCCAGGATACAGGAACAGCCACAGACAGGGACACACAGACCCCAGAGGTTTTGGAGTCACCCCCTCCAGCAGCCCCTCAGGGAGTTGTTGTACTGACCAGGACCTACCGTGGGTTTTTTTTCAGTGTATTTACTAAAAATTCATGCAAATCTATTCCAGTGGAGTCTGTATATTCCTGGCTGGAATCTGAAAGAAACAACAACGACAGCAGAACAAATGAACAAAACACTGAGACAGCACAGAGGGAGGAGAAAGGGATGGGGAAGGGATGGGGAAGGGATGGGGAAGGGATGGGGAAGGTATGGGAAGGGATGGGAAGGATGGGAAGGGCATGGGGAAGGGATGGAAGGGATCGGGAAGGATGGGAGAAGGGATGGCGGAAGGATGGGGAAGGGTCATGGGAAGTATGGGGAGAGCGCATGGGGAAGGGTATGGGGAAGGGATGGGAGCTTTGAAGGAAGTTTGGGAAGGAAGGTTTGGATGGAAGTTTGGGAAGGGAAGGTTGGAAGGGGGGGAAAAAAAAGAGTTTTTTTTTGGGGGAAAAGGTGGGAGAAGGGAAGTTTGGGTAAGGTTTGGAAGGGAGTTGGAAGGGAAGGAAGGAAGGAAGGAAGAAGGCGAAAGGAAGTGAAGGGAAGGGAAGTTTGTGGCGAAAGTTTGGGAGAAGAATAGAAAAAAAGGAAAAAAAAGGAAAAAAAGGAAAAAAAGGAAAAAAAGGAAAAAAAGGAAAAAAAGGAAAAAAAGGAAAAAAAGGAAAAAAAGGAAAAAAAGGAAAAAAAGGAAAAAAAGGAAAAAAAGGAAAAAAAGGAAAAAAAGGAAAAAAAAGGAAAAAAAAAAAAAGGAAAAAAAGGAAGAAGGAAAAAGGAAAGGCTGGGTCTGTGTGCATGAGGACGATGTTCCCACATTTCCCAGTCTAACCCAGTGATTAAGCTCCCTTTTCCCAGGACAGCAGGACCAGCACAGCCAGTCCAAGGCATTCCAAGGCCCCATTAGGAGGATGCCAGAGGGAGGGAGATGGGATGGGTTTGTGGAAGGACACCTTGATCCCAAAAGCACCCCTTGGACCATGCTCTGGACACTCCTTGCTGTCACAGCAGGTCCTTGCAGCTGTGTATTCCATACTTTGGTCCAAGCAATTTCTGCCATAAACTCCTTAAATCCTGCAGGCTCTGGGAATCCCTGCTGGCCTTTGTTTCCCCTCTTCCCACATCCTTTTTAATTTAAAAATACTTGCAGAATAAACCAGTGAAACCAAATCAGCAGCAGTGTTGAGCTGCCCACGGGGATTTGGGGTGGAATTTGCTCCCCAAATCCAACGTGTCCTTTTTAGCCACTTTTATGCCCCAGGAATTTGTGAGTTTGTTGGGAATGTGGAGAATCCCTCCCTCTTCTTCTCCATGCTCTGCTCTGGAATGATGTGGATGAACCCCTGGAAGTGTCCAAGGTCAGGTTGGACAGGGTTTGGAGCAACCTGGGATAGTGGGGGCTGTCCCTGTCCATGGCAGGGGTGGGATGGGATCAGTGAGTGTCAACCTGGAGAAGAGAAGGATCCAGGGACACCTCAGAGACCCTTCCAGTGCCTAACAGGGCTCCAAGAGGGACTTGGGACAAGGGATGCAGGGACAGGACACAGGGAATGGCTTCCCAGTGCCAGAGGGCAGGGATGGATGGGATATTGGGAAGGAATTCCTCCCTGTGAAGGTGGGGAGGCCCTGGCACAGGGTGCCCAGAGAAGCTGTGGCTGCCCCTGGATCCCTGGCAGTGCCCAAGGCCAGGCTGGACAGGGCTTGGAGCAATTTGGGATCATGGAAGGTGTCCCTGGCCATGGCAGGGGTGGGATGGGATGAGGTTTAAGGTCACTTCCCACCCAAACCATTCCAGGATTCCCTGATGGTATCAACCCCTCAGTCCTGCAGAGCAGCAGAGAGAGAACCAAGCCCCAGTGCAACCCCTGCCCAACTTCCAGAGGATTCCCAGAGCAGGTGAGCAGCACCTGACCAGTTCAAACCAGCACCTGACCATTCAAACCAGCACCTGACCAGTTCAAACCAGCCCCTGACCAGTTCAAACCAGCCCCTGACCATTCAAACCAGCCCCTGACCATTCAAACCAGCACCTGACCAGTTCAAACCAGCATCTGACCAGTTCAAACCAGCACCTGACCATTCAAACCAGCACCTGACCAGTTCAAACCAGCACCTGACCAGTTCAAACCAGCACCTGACCATTCAAACCAGCACCTGACCAGTTCAAACCAGCATCTGACCAGTGCAAACCAGCATCTGCCCCGTTCAAACCAGCACCTGCCCATTCAAACCAGCACCTGCCCAGTGCAAACCAGCACCTGACCCGTTCAAACCAGCACCTGACCAGTTCAAACCAGCACCTGACCCGTTCAAACCAGCACCTGACCAGTTCAAACCAGCACTTGACCAGTGCAAACCAGCACCTGACCAGTACAAACCAGCACCTGACCAGTACAAACCAGCACCTGACCAGTTCAAACCAGCACCTGACCAGTACAAACCAGCACCTGACCAGGTCAAACCAGCACCTGCCCAGTTCAAACCAGCACCTGACCAGGTCAAACCAGCACCTGACCAGTTCAAACCAGCACCTGCCCAGTCCAAACCAGCACCTGACCAGCTCAAACCAGCACCTGACCAGTTCAAAGCAGCACCTGACCAGTTCAAACCAGCACCTGACCAATTCAAACCAGCACCTGACCAGTTCAAACCAGCACCTGACCTATTCAAACCAGCACCTGACCAGTTCAAACCAGCACCTGACCAGTTCAAACCAGCATCTGCCCAGTTCAAACCAGCACCTGACCATTCAAACCAGCACCTGCCCAGTTCAAACCAGCACCTGACCCGTTCAAACCAGCACCTGACCCGTTCAAACCAGCACCTGACCATTCAAACCAGCACCTGACCCGTCCAAACCAGCACCTGCCCAGTTCAAACCAGCACCTGACCAGTTCAAACCAGCACCTGACCAGTACAAACCAGCACCTGACCCATTCAAACCAGCACCTGACCCATTCAAACCAGCACCTGTCCAGTTCAAACCAGCACCTGACCAGTTCAAACCAGCACCTGACCAGTTCAAACCAGCACCTGACCCGTTCAAACCAGCACCTGACCCATTCAAACCAGCCCCTGACCAGTTCAAACCAGCCCCTGACCAGCTCAAACCAGCACCTGCCCTGTTCAAACCAGCACCTGCCCTGTTCAAACCAGCACCTGCCCAGTTCAAACCAGCACCTGACCTCGAGAGAGCATCTTCCTTGGTGTTTTCTCTTTATTCTTGTCTTTTTCTTCTTTCTCCACCCCATCTTTCGTGGATTTCTCCTCTTCCTTGTCAGAGGGGCAGCTCACGTGCAGCTGGATGATGTCCTGGGATGAAACAAGGGAGGTTGGAGTCCCTCAGACATTCCCTGACCACAGAAAGGTCTCAACCAGCTCTTGTGGGAATTTCTTGGCTCCCCAAAGAGAGCAAGACATGGATCATTTCTAGCACAACAAGAATTTCCTGGGCTTCCACACTCCCAAGTCTGTCTCGTTCTGGGCTTACCTGAGACTCCAGAAGCCCATCCACGAAGGGGCCTGAGGATTCCTCGCACACAGCCAAACTCCTGACCAGTTTAAGCTTTGAGTTAGACTGAAAAAGGTAAAAAAAGGAGAGTGGTTACAACACCTCAGCCAAAACCCACTCCTCAATTCCTGCAGCTGCATTCCCCAAGGCACTCGTGCAGCCATTCCCAAAGAAACTGCTCAATGAGAGGGATATTCCCCTCAATACACAATGACCTGGAATCCCTGAACAGTGAGTTATTTTATTCCTTCAGCCTTTGAATCAAATTTTAGGTGAGAAGTTCCCTGCCTTAATTCCTGCACTTCCAGACAGAGCAATTCCAGCCTTTATCCTGTCAGAAAGGAGCACTGGTGCTCCAGCACATGGAAATCCCTGTCCTGAACCATCACACGTGGCTTCCAGAGGCAGGAAAGGCTCAGGAGCAGCATCCCAAGGGCTGGGATCAGGACTCAGAACAGCCCAAAGGAAATTGGGATGGCAGCAGAGCTCCTACCTTGGCTCTTTTCCTGGCGTGTCCATGACCTGATGTTCGCTTCTGTGGAGAGAGAAAAGGGAAGGCAAGAAGCTTAACCTGGAAGTTTTCTGCCACTTCTGGGACACACAAAAAAAAAGGGAATCATGACAGAGATGCTGCTGCTCTGCCTGGAGAGCCACCGAGTCACTTGTGAGCCCAGAAATCTCCCCCACTCCATTGCCAAGTGCCCGGTCAGGCTCTCCCTGCACAGCTCTGGGACTGCCTGTGCAGCTGTGAGCACATCTGGCAGACGTGCCAGCTCACAGCTGGAATGGCAGCAGCATCCAGCAGGCAGCTGAGGGTGGGGACTGCTTCAAGCTCCACAAGGAGCCACAAGCCCAGGTGGCTGGAGAGCAGAGCAGCGGGGATGAGTCCCAGCACCCGCAAGTGATGCTTGCACAGAGCTTTTTTTCTGTATTGAAATGAAATCCCAAAACATTCCCGTCCTATTTTTAACAGAAGCGAAGCAATAGTCAAGCAGCATTCCTGAAACCAAGCTCTCCCTGGATGCCTTCACTTGACATGAAGTCATTAACTCATCCTCAGATCAAAGAAAGGAATAAGAGGGAGGTGACAGCCCTGGCACCAGAACCTGGGGACAGAGCACGAGCGACCCCAGGGAATATTTCAGTTATTCCACTCCCAGGCTCAGGGAATATTTCAATCACTCTGGCCAGGACACATCCAGCTAAAGAGGAAGGGAGCAGGCTGGGAAGGCTGCACAGAGTGGTGTCCCTGTGGAAAAGGGAGCTCTGGATCCTTGGGAAGGGATGGGAATCACAGGTGAGGGCCCACACTCACCTGAGACTCCTGGCGCACGCTGACCTCCTCCCCCCCATCCTTCTCCACCTCCTCCTTGCTTGGTGACCTGGATACGTATTTGGTTTTGTTCACAGATTCCTCAACCACCTTTTTTTCCGATTCCTTCATAATTTCCAGGGACTCCTGTGCTGTGTTGCTGTTGGACATCTTCAGAGCCCTCCGACGCAGCGACGGGCACCTGCAGGACAGGGACAGGACGGGGACAGGACAGGGACAGGGGTCAGGGGTGCACACGGGTTCTCTCTGCACACAAACTCCTGCACATGCAGGTTGGAACTTCCCTGGAACCCACCTCGAGCACAGATCCCAAACCAAGCACTCGGATCAAGCCCACCCACTCATCCCCTGGGGGCAGCCCCAGCTCGAGGGGACCGAGCAGGAGCTCCGTGGGTCTCACCAGGATTTTGGAGCCACAAGGGCTGGACAAAGTCCCTGAGGCAGAACAGAGGTCCTGAGGCAGGTAAGTGATGGAGAGAGAGAGACTGAGGGCAGCTCTAAACCAGCAAACATCACACAGGTGAAATAACCTCCAGCAAGCAGAGCTGTGCTCTGTGCCAGGGCAAACCACCACCAAAAATCTGCATTTCCTCAAATCCCAGCCCAGTTCTTTTTGGAATCAGTCAAACTTTCAGTGAGAAAACAGCCTTGTACCCCAAACAAGTTCTGTGAGATAAGGTAACCCTGAGATCTCCTTCTGGTCAGATACCTCAGGACGAGTGGGACTCAAATTACACATTAAGACAAAAATTCCTGATAAAGTTGCATTTAATTGCTTCCCTTTGATTAGCAAGAAGCAGAGTCCCTGGAAACCCCTCTGGATTAGAGTGGAGCCTGGACAGGGCAGTGCCTGTGCTTTGGTGTGCTTCAACACCAAAGAGCTCAACAAGGATCTGCTCATCAAGTTAAGCGTTAATTCCAAATTCATCATCTGGAATTGAAACCTCAGCCCTGCCCCAGCTCATCAGGAACTGCAGTGCCAGGACAAGTGGGAAAGGCTTCCTACTGCCAGAGGGCAGAGAAAGGTGGGATATTGGGGAGAAATTCCTCCCTGTGAGGGTGGGGAGGCCCTGGAATGGATTTCCCAGAGCAGCTGTGGCTGCCCCTGGATCCCTGGCAGTGCCCAAGGCCAGGCTGGATGGAGCTTGGAGCACCCTGGGATAGTGGAAGGTGTCCCTGCCCATGGCAGGGGGTGGGACTGGATGAGCTTTAAGGTCCCTCCCAAGCCAAACCACTCCATGATTTTATGAATGCAGTCACTCGGAGCAGGTCTCAGAGTCTGAGCAAGGACTAAACCAGCTCCACATGGCTGTGGAGGGATGTGGCACAGGGAAACACCTTTGGAGAGACAAGTTCCCAAAAATCCGAATTTTCTGCCTAAATCAGAGCGAGGCTCAAACAAAAACCCTCGCACAACAAAACACACCTGATGTTTAACAACTCATTTTCAATTCCTTTGGCAGAATGTGGCTGAAACAGAGTCAGATCTCACAGAGATTTCTTGACTCCTGACTCTGCACAGGAACAGCTGATATTCCTGGGCTATTCCCCTTTAATTTGTGGAGCTACTGAACACAAAACGTGTATTTGACATTGATGCAGTCACTGGAATTGGTTCCAGACACAGAAAGCAGGAGAATGCAGTGAACTGCCTCCATTCCATGGATTCTTACAGGGGTTTGTAACAAATTTGCCAAGACACGGAGGGCAGGTGCCCTGGGGTGACTGGAAAACGCCAGATCCAGTGGGACAATGGGACAGGACTGGCACAGGGAGGTGGCATGGCCACCTCAGCTCCCTGCATTCCACCACCACCTGCTCAAGGCTGGCCATGACCGAGGCTGCTGCCAGTCCAGAGCCACAGATGGGACAAGCAGGAAAGGGAAAAGTTACTGAACTCAAGGCTGAGCGGCAGCTTAAGCGGGTGGGAAATATCCCAGAAAATTCGTGGGAAGAAGGAGCAGGCAAAGCATCCATCCTGCAGCTGCAGGGGCCTGTCCTCACCCCAGCAGGCTGAGCTCCAGCAGCGCTGTTCCCAGGGAGGCTGCACAGGGTGACGAGCCCCACACGAGGGAATCCCACGCTGCTCCAACAGGAATTAGGTCAGGAAAGGAAAATGGAACACTTTGCTTGATGAGCCTCACTCGTGGGAGGATTGTGCAGAGAGTGAAGGTGGTAAACTCTGCCTCCCCCCATCCCAAAACATTCCAAACTGTAGGAAACTGCTCCAGGCTCATGCCCAGGCTGGGGGCTTAAACATTCCAAGAGAATCTGGAGCAGATTTGGGGAAGGGAGGGAGGAGGCAGCACCGGAACTGCACACATGACACTCAAATAAAGGAGCAGGTTTTGTACAGCTCATTCCCTTTGCACCACCCACCCTCTAACAAGCTTTTCCCCCCAAGCCAAACACCTCAGCCAAATTTAAGAAGGATAACAGGATCTTTTCCCATCGTGCTGCAATGCAACTTCAGCATCACACAGGGAATATCACCAGATTTCCCAGAAAAGACAACTCAGAGCCCCAGAACTGACATTTATCAGCTGCCCCCTCCTGTTACAGCTTCCGTCCCCGCCAGGCAGCCTCCAGGACATTTCCCTGCGTGCAGAATCCAGGGAAGATCTGTGCACTGCTGCTTTCCAGAGGAGGATTCCTTGCGGGATGAATGAATCAGCCCCGCTCCCTCGGGCAGCCGTGGGATGCAGCGAGGGGGTGGCAGACACGAGTGACGGTGACAGACGGGGCTTGCGGAGAGTGTGGAAGTTCAGAGGACTCGGGGAGGGTGGGTGGGATTGAGCTGGGCCTTGGGAGAGATAAATTACAAGGATGCAACACCAAATGTGTGTCAGGAAAGAGAACGGAGCAAAGGTGGGAGAAGGTGGAAGGGAGGAGGTGGGGGAGGTGTTGTTGCTGTTTTGGTTCGGGGATGGGGATTGGCAAAGCCACTGGGCCAGTGACAGCAGTGACTGGGTATACTGGGAATGCTGGCCAAGGGCCAGGGAGTCGGGACACATTTACATCCTCCTCCTCACTCCAGAAAGGAACATGGAATTCCACCTCTGCTGCCTTCCTGCCACCCGCAGTTTGCAGCTGCCGAGCCCCGAGAATGCAGCAGCAGCTCCTGGTTGGGCAGGGAATAAAAGCAAGAAAGTTCTGCATTTCCAGTTCAGATGGATCTGGCAGCAAATCTGGAAAAGGCAGGAAGCTCCTGCTAAATAAACTCTCTTCCTGGCCTTGTTTCTCAGGGAACAGACCCGCTCCTGAGCTAAATGAGGGTGCAAAGGAGACATATGGCTGCTGGGTGCAGCTGCCCACACACGGCTCCGGTGCTGCAGAGGGATGGAGGGAGCTGAGGTGGGGATGGAAGGATCTGAGGTGGGCATGGAGGGGTCTGAGGTGGGGATGAGGGGATTTGAGGTGGGGATGAGGGGATTTGAGGTGGGGATGAGGGGATTTGAGGTGGGGATGAGGGGATTTGAGGTGGGGATGGAGGGATCTGGAGTGGGAACGGAGCGATCTGAGGGGGGCATGGAGGGGTCTGAGGTGGAGATGAGGGGATTTGAGGTGGGCATGAGGGGATTTGAGGTGGGCATGGAAGGATCTGAGGTGTCCCAGCCTCTCCCTCTCAAGTTTTAGGGTTAAGGAGGTGCTGAAGGAGGAGATCATCGTGCTCTGGGGCAGCCTCACCTCGAGTCCTGTGGGGGCAGTTTTGGGTGCCACAATATAAGAAGGATCTATTGGAGAGCATCCAAAAGATGGACATGGAGACAGGGAAGGGTCAGAAAGGGCCATACAAGGAGCAGCTGAGGGCACTTGGCTTGTTCATCCCAATCTGCAGCCTCCTCAGAAGCACCAATCTCTGCTCTCTGGTGACCCAGAACTCGAGGGAATGGCTGGAGCTGTGTCAGGGGCGGTTTAGGTTGGATATCAGGAAAAGGTTTTCCCCCAGAGGGTGGTGGGGAACTGGAACAGCCCCCCAGGGAATGGGCACGGCCCCGAGGCTGCCAGAGCTCCAGGAGTGTTTGGAAAACGCTCTCGGAAACAGGGTGGGATTGCTGGGGTGTTTGTGCAGGGGCAGGAGTTGGATCCTTGGGGTCCCTTACAAATTGGGATATTCCACAATCCCAGGTGGGCTCCACCTTCCCAGCACCTGCCCAAGCCACGGCCACGGGAACCAGTGCCAGGGCAGCATTCCCACCTGGAATGCCTTCCAAAACAAGACTCCTGCCTCGCTCCCCTCCACTTCCCTCAGTTGTCAACCAGCTCTGCTTTGGCTCCCACACACTTGCTCCATGGGACATCCAACAGGGCCATTCAACAGGGCCGTGTCCCCTGGCAGGGATGGGACAGGATGTCCTTCACGGTCCCTCCCAGCCCAAACCACCCCACGATTTCCCCAGCACCCCAGTGCTCCCCTCTGGCGTTTGGGGGGCAGCAGCACCCACCACCCACCACCCACCACCCATCACCGCCCTCCCGCTGGGTACCAGTGATGCTCTGGCGAGCAATTCGCTGATTGGCTGCCCGGCAGCCAATGGGGAGCCGAGCTCCATGGCAACGGGGCCCTGTCGCCAGGAGCAACAGGGCGGGGGTGACTCAGGTCCCCCCTCCCCGGCGCGGCCGAGGCTGCGGGAAAGGCTCCGCGCAGGGAAAAGTGGAGGCGGTGCGGTGGGGAGGGGGCTGCGACTCCACGCACGAAGCCCCTCGGGCTCTGCCGGGCCCTCTCCGTGCCCAGGGTTCGTCCCAGCAGCTCCTCCTCGGCCAGGAAGGAGCGGCTGGGATGATCCGGGTAATCAGGGGGAGCTGCCGGGTGCGACAAGAGGATGGGATGGAAGGATTTGTTAATATGAGCAAAGGGTCCCGAAACAGCTCCATGCTGGGCTCCACTCAGGCAAAACAAACTGCTCCAGCACGGCTGCCTGGGGCAGCCTCAGCACCCCAGGAAAAGTCTGCGGGCTCGGCTGGAATTCCGACAGGTAAAGAGACTTTGGAGCTCACTCCCCTTCCCTCCTGCTCCCAGCTGGGTAACAGCTCCCACCTGGTTCAGTGAGAAACTCCAAAACCAGCAACACTCATAAACTCCAATTTCAAAGCCAGCTCCCCTGAATTCTCTCATTATCAATTGGAGAGGGATTGAATTCCTCCCCCCCCTTACAGTTCCCACAAAACCCAGCAAGATTCCCCACAGGAGGCCGGACGTCTCTGCCTGCACAGTCCCCGTGCTTAGTCATTGCTTGAAATCCTAATCTCCACCCCCACATGACATCAAATTCTGAAATTATGATGCAGATGGCAGGGTTTGACTCCAGGTGAAAAGGGGGGAAATAACCTTATATGAACAACGAGACAGGAAATGCAGGTGAGTCCGAGTGAATTCCGGAGAATCAGGAGATTTCCTTGTGGAAAACATCTCAAAACACAACATCATTTCAGAGGGAATAAAACACTCGGAGATTTTGTTACCTCCCTCCATTAAGGCAAGGACTAAATTCAGGTGAGGCGTCAACTTGTTCTCACTCTATTCCAGGAGTGTGATCCAAAATCATTTCCATGTGATACCCAGGAAGCACATAAAGGTGGATAAAAGTTTTATAAACATCGATATTTCTTCTTTTAGGGAGAAATTCCTCCCTGTGAGGGTGGGGAGGCCCTGGCACAGGGTGCCCAGGGAAGCTGGAGTTGCCCCTGGATCCCTGGAAGTGTCCAAGGCCAGGTTGGACAGACCTGGTACAGTGGGAAGTGTCCCTCCAGAGAAGGGGGGTGGAACAAGATGAGCTTTAAGGTCCCTTCCCATCCAAACCATTCCATGATTCCATATTCAGGTCCTTTCTTTCACTTTCCTCCTCTTTCAAGCCCTCTCATGTCCCACCTGGGCACACCTGAGCCCCAGCCCCAGCTGTTCTCTGCTGCTCCCCAGCACTTCTGGGCACGGAAATCTCTTAAATACTCTGACCTGGATGGGGAAACTTTGCTTCCACCTGATTTCCATGTGAGGAAAAGGAAACACAGAGAATTCCTGCTACAATTATCCCATGCCACTTCCAGGTTAACGCTGGGAGAAAGGAACTTACTGCACAAACACCCCAGGAGTTAAATGGTCCTAAGGAATATTTCCCTAAGAAAACTGGGATTAAACAGTTTTTATTCCAAGTTGTCCAAGCCTGGAGCTCCCAGCACCAAGGGCCACTCTCAGCCCTGCTCTTCTCTCGGGTAGGAAAAGGGCCATTATTGGTTTGATGTTAAAAAGAAAGGAAACAGTGATCCTGCTGCTCTCTTTTCCTTTGATTTTGGGAGCTTCTTCAGGCTGAGCAACAACCTTCACACCCCTCATTTCCAAAATCTGGAGGAGGAAAAAACCCAAACCCAACACCAAAAAAACTCCAACCCCAAAACAGTTAAAAAGTGAAGGCTCATCAGTGCCACAGAAGGGCTTCCTGGAGAAGGAAGCGCTGCTCTCGGTGCAGCACTGAAGGTTTGTGGACAGTTCCTGAGGGTTCCTGGGCAGAACTAAGGCAGAGAGGAAAGAAATCCAGGCTGAGAATCCCCTGTCAGAGCTCCCTGCTCCATTTTTCACACCACTTCCCACTTCCTCATCACGAGCTATTCCTGTATTCATGCGAAGAGCAGGGAACTGCTCCGGTGACGTCAAAGCAGTTTCCCAGCAACAATTAATGAGGGCTGTCCACCACAGGGGTTTCCTGAAAAGCGAGCAAGGATTTATCCACCTACTTTTGACAGTGGCAGGATGCAATAGGACAGCACAGAGCAGGGATTTCTGTTAACCCTTCCATGGCCCAGCAGAAATCCCCGGGACAGCTCCCACCAACACGCTCCTGATTTTTTT
Source organism: Eopsaltria australis (assembly GCA_034509425.1). Lineage (NCBI taxonomy): Eukaryota > Metazoa > Chordata > Aves > Passeriformes > Petroicidae > Eopsaltria > Eopsaltria australis. The sequence continues at coordinate 288,191 of JAVTVJ010001200.1, read as the reverse complement.
CAGAGAACCCCAAAGCAAAATCCCTTCCTTCTGAGCCCATCCCTAATGAGGCACCTGCACCAGAGGTACCAGTCAGGAAAACATGGAAAACTCTTCTCCTGCTGGCACCTGCTCCTGTGCTGAGCCTGTGCCAGGCAGGAGCATCAGCATTAAAAATCTGGATGAGGGAACAAGGAATTCCCTCACCTTGCCTTGACCTGGTTGGCAAAGCACAGCTCCGAACTTTGTTTATCAGCCCCAAAGCATCTCAGCTCCCAGAAAACCTCCACTGGAGGAAGGCATAAAAGCAGGAACTTTATCTGTATCCCTCCTGCTGCTCTCCAGCTGCTGTTCCCACTTTTCCCCACGCTGGCAGAGGACACAGAGCCACTCATCACATGGCAGGCACTGAGTGTTCTCCAGGTGGGATCCAGAAATGGATCCAAACATAGAAAAAAATGGGGAAATAATAATTCAAAGAAAAAACTCAACTTCATCTGTGGGCTGCCAGCAGTAGAAGCTGGGATTGAATGTGAAGTCTGAGGAGACTGAGGAGCAGGTAGAGAGATCCTGAGATCCCAAGGTACAATAACCACACCTCAATCCCAAAAAAAACCAGCTCCCAGCACTAAATCTGGAATGAAGGGAGCGTAACTTCTTGGGTGTTAGGCAAAACTGGACGATGGACATGGGTGAGGAGGGGAGAAGTCAATCCAACCTCCTGGTTCCACTAAACCCGACTCAGCGAGGGGTTTAAATTCATTTAAAAATGGGGTTAATGTATCAGTGAAAACACAAACACCGTCCTACGGAACACCAAATTGCATAAGCCACCCCAAAAACGTCACATGGCACGCAGCCAACTGGGTAGCCAACATTCCCCATCAACTAGCCAGCCCCAAACAAGTAAATCCATTAAAATATAACCCAGTAAAAGAACCGGGAAAGATCCTATCTTTGCAAAACAACAGGAACTACCTAGGAGCAAACTGCAAGATGCTTGGAGCACAAGGAGATTCCATGATGCTGTCAGGGGAACTCCTTAATGACATGGCAGAGCACAGGATGCCGACCGGGGATTCCCTCTCTCCGTAGGTGCATCCCCGGCAGCACAAAAGGAGGAAGAGGAGAGCTCGTCTCACGTTCCCAAAGTGCTGCCTGGGATCCCAGAGCCACGTATTTCATTTAGTCCAGCTCCATTTTAAATTAACCCCATCCAGCAGCGGAAATCCTGGCGCTTCCCAACGGGAGAGGGACATTGCCAGGTCCCCATCCCTGAAATCTTCGCCCGCATTTTCGCTGCGTTTCGCACCGGGGAGGGGAAAAGAAAAGTCCGATCAATCTTTCTTTTCTCGAGCCCCAAATCATTAAAACCTCCTTCTAAAAATAAACTCACCGTGGTGGTTCTGCACTCTGAGCACGTCAGCTGTTTCCCGATTTCAACGGAGACTCCATGGCCACGAGCAGCTCAGGAGGAATTCTGCCAGGATAATCTCGCTCCCGGGGAGCCCCCGCCAGCTCTCCCGAATAAAACGCTCGCGATCTTTGCGGCTGCTCCGGCGAGCTCGGGGCTCTGACAAGCGGCTCGGCAGCGGAGCAGATCCCAGCTGTTCCCAGGGATGTCAGCACAGCTCTGCCAATAGCCACATCCACACCCCCCTCCTGCTCTCCTGCAAATCTTCAATGGAGCTGCCTCCGCGCAGCCCGAGACGCCGTTAAAGACGCAGCATCCGTCCCCTGCCAGCCCCGGAGCCACACGGGAAGGGACCTGGGGGTCCTGCTGGATGGGGAGTTGGATATGAGTCAGCAGGGAGTCCTGCAGCCACGAGGGTCACCAGGTCCTGGGGGCATCACTGGACAGTGAGGGAGGGGATTGTCCCACTCTGCTCCGGGCTGGGGCAGCCTCACCTCCAGTCCTGGGGGCAGTTTGGGCACCACAATATGAAAAAGATCTAAAATACAGGAGAGTGTTCAAAGAAGGGACACAGGAATGGGGAAAGGTCTGGAGGAGCTGAGGGCACTTGGATTGTTCAGCTGGAGGAGACTCCTCAGGGGCTACAGCTTCATATGAGGGGCAGCTCCAATCTCTGCCCTCTGTGACCAGGACAGGACCCAGGGAATGGCTGGAGCTGGGTGAGGTTGGATATCAGGAAAAGGTTTTCCCTCAGAGGGTGCTGGGCACTGCCCAGGCTCCCCAGGGAATGGGCACAGCCCTGAGGCTGCCAGAGCTCCAGGAGTGTTTGGACAGGGCTCCCAGGGATGCACAGGGTGGGATTGTTGGGGTGTCTGTGCAGGGCCAGGGGTGGGGATCAATGACCCTTCAGGATCCCTTCCAACTCAGGATATTCCATGATCCCACAAAAACAGGGATAGCAGATACCACCCAAGGCATCAGCAGCCTCCAGAAGGATTCCCATGCACGGACAACACCCAGCACAACACCCCACACCTGCCCAGGTAGGTCACAACACCCAGCACAACACCCCACACCTGCCCAGGTAGGTCACAACACCCAGCACAACACCCCACACCTGCCCAGGTAGGTCACAACACCCAGCACAACACCCCACACCTGCCCAGGTAGGTCACAACACCCAGCACAACACCCCACACCTGCCCAGGTAGGTCACAACACCCCGCACAACACCCCACACCTGCCCAGGTAGGTCACAACACCTGCCCAGGTAGGTCACAACACCCCACACCTGCCCAGGTAGGTCACAACACCCAGCACAACACCCCACACCTGCCCAGGTAGGTCACAGCCAGCCTTGCTCCGCTCTTGTCACTGCTGCCAGAACTGTTCTGAGGGGTCACTTCGTTAATGGTTTAATTTCAATTCAGTTATTTATTTTTCTTGCTCGTTTATTGGTGATTAAATATGGAGAGACACAAAACAAGAAATGCGAACGGCTCCAGAGCAGTTTGAAACCTTTATCTCACTTAAATTTTCCCCAGAAAGGGGTTTTCCACCCCAGACCTGGCGATTCTGCAAGTGCAGAGACTGCAACGAAGGCTCCTCTCCACATCCCATGGATGGAAAATGGGAGAGAAAGGAATTATGAGGGATAAGAAGACAAAAATCACCTGCAATGCTATTCCAGTGTTGTCAAAGACCTCAATTGATCAACCCACACCTTGGAATACAAAGGCTCCAGTGATGTTGTACAAGATTTTCCCATCAAAAGGTGCAAGGAAGACAGATCCAAAGGATCCAAGTTCCTTTTATGTCTCCCATTTCTGCCACTTCAAGTCTTTTTCCTCTCAATTCTGCAAAGAACTTTTACAATGAAGGTACCTGGACGAGAAAACCAAACCGTGATCCCACAGGTTCTTTGAGGAATGGGCACCAGTGTCTGAGCAGGGTGGGGAGGATGAGAGGCTGCAACTGAGCTCAGTCTAAGGCGGAGATGGGGCTTCAACTGAGCTCAGTGTAGGGAGGATGAGCGGCCTCCACTGAGCTCAGTCTAAGGAGGAGAAGGGGCTTCATCTGAGCTCAGTCTAAGGAGGATGTGGGGCTTCATCTGAGCTCAGTCTAAGGAGGACGAGGGGTCTCAGCTGAGCTCAGTCTGAGGAGGATGAGGGGCTTCATCTGAGCTCAGTCTAAGGAGGACAAGGGGCCTCCACTGAGTTCAGTCTAAGGAGGACGAGGGGCTTCATCTGAGCTCAGTCTAAGGAGGATGTGGGGCTTCAGTTGAGCTCAGTCTAAGGAGGATGTGGGGCTTCATCTGAGCTCAGTCTAAGGAGGATGTGGGGCTTCATCTGAGCTCAGTCTAAGGAGGAGGTGCCTCAGCTGAGCTCAGTCTAAGGAGGAGAAGGGGCTTCATCTGAGCTCAGTCTAAAGAGGACGAGGGGCTTCAGTTGAGCTCAGCCTAAGGAGGATGTGGGGCTTCATCTGAGCTCAGTCTAAGGAGGACAAGGGGCCTTGGCTGAATTGAGTCTAAGGAGGATGAGGGGCCTCGGCTGAGCTCAGTCTAAGGATGAGGGGCCTCGGCTGAGCTCAGTCTAGGCAGGATGAGCAGTTTCAGCTGAGCACAGGTTCTGCTGCTGCACAGGAGCTCCAGAGGCAGCGGCTGCGGCTGCAGCAGCCCCGGGGTTGCTCAGCAGGAGCCGCGGGAGCCGTGGCCGCAGCGCGTGCTCAGAGTGACGCCCTGTGGCAGCCCCGCCAGCAGGACCCAGGGATGGATCAGCCCAACAGCTCAGCACCAGCTTCTGCCCCCTTTTTAATTCATCACTTTAGGGGCTGATCATTCCTGACACCCAGGAATAGGCCCCTGGAGTGTGAAACGAGGAGTTCTGAACCCTGACGCAGCTGCAGGAGATACTTTGCAAGTGAAGAACTGAGAGGATGAGGCAGAGGATCACTGCTCCACACAGAGCCTTCAAATTCGCCCAAACCCAGTGAAGCCACAGCTTTCTTTTGCTAAGGAGCATCCTGTGGTTCAGAGGCAGCCTCAGGATCATCAAGGGTGGGTGCTGGAGCCCTGCAGTGGCAGGATTGGTGCTGTACAAGGAGAAAACTCAGAATGCTGCTCTTCCCTTCTCCCAGATTTCAGTTTTCAAAGAACGTCCCAGCAGCTTCGGACCCTCTGTAGAGGCCCCACTGCCTGAAGTTAAAGGAGGAAGAAAAGCAGCTCCATGAGAGCCTGCAGACCTGATCTCTGGCACTTGGGTAGGTGGATCAGCAGATTTTGGAATGTGAAAGCCTTCAGCCCCAGGACACGAGCACCTGCCCCAGACAGAGCAGGTGCAGCCTCCTGCAGGCTCATCCAGCTCTTCCCCAAAATCCCTGTCCATCACTGCGAGCTGGCAGCGTTTCATCCTCATGGAGCACAGTGAGTGTGAGAGGATTTCCTGAGCTGCAGCCCTCTCCTTACATGGGAGACAGCAAATCCTGGCTGGAAGGAGGAGGAGGAGGACAAGTGAATCAGCCCCAGCAGCCTGGACAAAGCCCCATGGAGCAGCTCCTGCCTCTCCCACCGAGAGCCCTCAGCTCTGGAATCGCAGCCACACGGTGAAACTGGGTCAGGGAAAGCGGGGACGGGAAAGATGCAGCAGTTCCAGGTATTGCTCCCGGCTGGCAGGGAAGCTGCCAGTGCCCAACAGTCACAGCGAGGAGGAAACAAAGGGAAAAGCAACAGGACATTCCCTGCTTTCCTGGCAGACACGTGTGGATGAGCCCAGGCTCTGTCTGCCAGCCCGGCTCCCATGGAGAGGAGATGTGGCAATTAGGAAGTGGATAAAGTCCACTGGAAGGGGGAAAAGTCAGGCACTAAATCTGTGGGGTGGCACCGGTGCCAGTCCCCAGCAGCAGCCAGGACTGGGATCTCCTGGAGACAGACAGTGGCTGGAAAGGGCGAAGAGCTTTGCCAAGGGAATTCCATGCATCCATGTTCCCAGGCAGAGCAGAGAACTCCCTGTCCCCTTGGAAAGGGGGAAAGCCCCAAATCTGGGACAGGCTCACGTCTCACTCCTGTCAGCCTCAGGAGAGGAAAATCCTCAGGGAGATGGATCACAGATATTCTTTGGGATAGACCTGACCTTGCTCAGGATCCAGCAGCAGCCGTTCCCAGAATTAATTACTGGGATGCACAGGTAGAGCCACGCTCCAGACAGCATCTGCTTCCAAGGACACGAGGAGCACGCGGACTGCAGGGAAGAGCGGGAGATGGAGAGGCTGCCTGCTGTGACTCAACGTCAGGTGCTGCCAGGTACCCGCCAGCATCCGAGCGCAGGGATCAGCGAGGACACGGAACACTTGGACAGACACCTCAGAGCCACATGGCCACTCAAGGACCTTCCCAAGTCCTCCATGCCCGCAGTCTGATTCCGTGTCTTCCTCGGCACGTGCGTCGAGGTGACGCTTTCCGAGCTGGAACCGTTCTCCAGGCAGTACAAAGAATTTTAATTCCACTTTCTATTTTAAAAAGGGGCCTTTCCATTCAAACCTGGCTCAGCTGTGGATGTATCATCACAGCAATTGCTCCCTCCCTGTCTGTCCCAGCATCAAACACCTGCAGATCCAGAGGGTCCAGGCCTGGCCTGTGACCCCTGGACCCCTCCAGCCCCTCTGCGAGCCGGGCCTGGCGTGGTTTGACATGAACCAAATCTGTCAATGGCTCAAGGCAGACACGTGGGCAGCACCGAGCAGGGAAAACGTAGCACGCTCCATTCAGCTCCAATCCCTGATAAATAATTCAGGAAGAGAAATGCCGCAATACAGAGCCCAGCAAGATTTAAAAATAGACCATGCGCCGCTCCGGAGGAATGGAGGGAAGGAGAGGGGTGGCAGGGACGGGAGCACGAGGGGTGCCAGCAGCTCGGGATGGCTCCACACCCCCAGCCCAGCACAGGGCTTCAAGCTGCCTTTTAACTGGGAATTTAACCCAATTATTGTTAGCACAGCAGCAGCATTCCAGGCTGGATCCTGTCCTGGATCAGAGCCCTGCAAGGAGGCAGAGTCCCAAAAAATGAGCCCCAGCAGGAGGAAGGATGGAAGGGGGGGGGTACTACCCCAAATCCAGCTGCCAGCAAGCCAGGCACTTCCATTCATCACCCAGAACACCACAACTTTCCCAACACTTCTACCCCAAATTCTATCTAAATATAGGTAATACACAAAAACACATAAATATACAATAGATCTATCAAAACCATTCAGATATTATCACACAAACACCACTCCCAGTCAGGCAATGAGCAGAAAACTGTCTCAGGATTCCATCACCCTTCCTGCATCCTAAAAAAACCCCAAACCAACCCAACTTCGTGCCACCCTAAAATATCCAACTCTCTGAACAGTGTAGGTGTCACTTGTATTTTCGTGGTGGGAATTAGAACACAGAAAGGATGTAGGAAGATCGTTACCAGCTCCTTCCACCTGTACCAAACACTTCCCATTCCCTATTAATTATTAATTAGCCTCAGTCAGAGGTACAGCCCCTTTATCCCAGTTTGCCACTGGGATGCTCTGAAGGAAAAAACGGGCTTTCCAGGTTTTGCAGGAATACTTTGCCAGATGGCTGCGTTCTCCCCTCCTCTCTCAGCTTCAAAAATAGCTCCAGAAAGACACAGATTTTTTCCCTGCTTCCTCGTGAGCAACGATCCCGGCTTCCCAAGGGCTTGTGAGATGGGAAATTGCTGCTAATAAGAAAATACAGAGCGAGTTTTTAGAAGGAAAAATAAAATTGTATCATGCATAGGTAATTAAAAACTTAATAACGCTGGACTAAGAGGCTTTCCATAAATATTGTGGAGTTTTTCCCAACAAATATGAAAATAAATATAGGAAAGACGTGGCAGCAGCTACTGTGAGGAGGATCTGACAGGACACCAAAAGTCCCAAAAAAGCTGCTGGTCAGTGAGGAGATGGAGGAGAAGCTCCCAACGCTCCCACTAGTGGCAAGACAAGACTCCTGCGAGCCAGAATCCACACAGGATCCATCCCCAGACTGCTCACAAGCTGGGAATACCCATAAGGATGAAAGGGGGTTGGAATGAGATGAGCTTTAAGATCCCTCCCCAATCCAAACCATCCCGGGCTTCCAAAATTCCCTGCTAAAAGGGAGTTGCTCTCACCAGCCCAGCAAATCTGCTGCTGAACCCTCCCAGTCACATCCCAGTGGGAATTTCGGATTTTTCCTCGTACTGGGAAGCTCTGTGCTGTCGGGATCATGCCATGAACACCCTCAGTGTGAGGGGTTCATGTCCATCCAGGCAGTGCCAACTTCCATAAATCCCATGTCCCTGTCTGGAGCCAACCTGGCAGAGAGCTGGGAAAAGAAAACCCCAAAATTTTGGGATAGAGACATATTTAAAGGGAGAGAGCTGGAGAAACCAAGCCAGTCACGAAGGCAGGACACAAACACCTCAGCATTCCCCACATTCTGGATCTTCCTTTTCCATGCTCCCCACTTTCCCCCTATGCAGGGTCAAACCCCACCAGGAGTGGGCTCAGAGCTCCTGCTCCTTTGAGTTTGGACATGGGGAAGGAGGCAGGACAGGATCCTACTGGGCATCACTGCATTCCCCATGTTCTGGATCTTCCTTTCCTGTCCATGCTCCCTCCTTTCCCCCATCCAAGGTAAAATCCCACCAGGAGTGGGCTCAAAGCTCAGAGTTGTTTGGATATAGGGAAGCAGGCAGGATGGGATCCTACCAGGAAGGACAGGACACAAACACCTCAGCATTCCCCATGTCCTGGATCTTCATTTTCCATGCTTCCCACTTTCCCCCATCAGGGTTCAAATCCCACCAGGACTGGGCTCAAAGCTCCTGCTCCTTTGGGTTTGGACATGGGGAAAGAGGCAGGACAGGATCCTACTGAACATCACTGCATTCCCCACACTCTGGATCTTCCTTTCCTGTCCTCCTTTCCCCCATCCAAGGTAAAATCCCACCAGGAGTGGGCTCAAAGCTCCTGCTCCTTTGGGTTTGGACATGGGGAAGGAGGCAGGACAGGATCCTACTGGGCATCACTGCATTCCCCACATTCTGGATCTTCCTTTCCTGTCCATGCTCCTTCCTTTCCCCTCATCCAAGGTAAAATCCCACCAGGAGTGGGCTCAAAGCTCCTGCTCCTTTGGACACAGGGAAGCAGGCACAGGATTTCCATTTCCTCCTGGAATTTCCTGCCTGAATCCTCCACAAGAGAGGTCAGCTTCCAGGATAACACCTTCCCAAACAAAGCGGATTTTGTGTCTAAACTCAGCTCAGGAGAAATTAATTCCTCAAAGAAAAAAGATGTCAAAGCAAGAGCAAAAAATTTTAAAACTTCATTAAAACAACCTAAACAGAGCTGCTCTGACGAGTGGGCTGGGCCTGCCCACACTCAATCATCCCCGAAATTCTCCGGGAAGCAGCGGTGACTCAGCCTGCGGCACACAGACAGCTCGTGCTCCCGGACTGGAATGGAACTGCCCTTCCCAGGAAGCCCTGGATCCACAATCCCAGGGAATCCTGGAGCTCACCAGGGAGCCCCCAGTCCAACCTCCCACTGTGCCCACATCCCTCACCTGGGCTGAAATCCAGGCAGGGATGGCTCCCAGCTCGTGGGATTCAAGGGAAGGTGTAAAGAAAGATGGAGGAGAGTTGGAGGGGAGGGAAACTCAGGCAGGTCCTTGACCACGTTTGAGGTTCAACAAGGCCAAGTGCTGGGTCCTGCATTTGGGTCACAACAACCCCATGGAATGCTCCAGGATGGGGGAAGAGTGGATGAAAAGCTGGGAAAGGCCCTGGGGATGCTGGTGCCAGCAGCTGAACACGAGCCCAGGTGTGCCCAGGTTGGCACCTGGGCTGTCCCTGCCATGGGGACAGGGATTGTCCCCCTGTGCTGGCACTGCTGGGTCCCCCCCAGTGCTGGGTCCAGTTCTGGGCCCTCACGGGGACATTGAGGGGCCGGAGCGTGGCCGGAGCTGGGAAGGAGCTGGAGCAGCAGCAGAAGGGTCTGGAGAGCTCCTGAGGGAGCTGGGAAAGGCTCAGCCTGGAGAGAAGGAGGCTCAGGAGGGACCTTCTCACCCCACAACTGCTGACAGGAGGGGCAGCCAGGGGTGGGCTCTGCTCCCAGGGAACACCGGGACAAGAGGAACGGCTCAAGATGTGCCAGGGGAGGTCCAGGATGGACATCAGGAGGAATTCGTTCATGGAAAGAGTGGTCAAGCATTGTCAGGCTGTCAAACACCACCAGGTCTGCCATTTGTCCCACAGAATCGTGGAATCCCTGAGGCTGGAAAAGCCCTCCCAGGTCATCGAGTCCAAGCTGTGACCGATTCCCACCAGAGCCCTGAGTGCCACATCCAGTCATTCCCTGGACACCTCCAGAGATGGGGACCCCAAACCTCCCTGGGCGGTCCCTTCCAACACCTGACAACCCTTCCCATGGAAAAATTCCTCCTGATATCCAACCTGAACTTCCCCTGCTGCAGCTTGAGGCTGTTTCCCCCTTGTTCTGATGTTTCCTGGGAGCAGAGCCCAACCCCACCTGGCTGCCCTCTCCTGTCAGGGAGTTGTGCAGAGCCAGAGGGTCCCTCCTGAGCCTCCTTTGCTCCAGGCTAAGCCCCCCCCAGCTCCCTCAGAACTTCTCCAGACCCTTCTCCTGCTGCTCCAGCCCTTCCCAGGCTCCACTGTCCTTCTCCAGCCACCTGGAGGTCTCTGACCTCTCTTAAGTCTTTACCAAACACCAACAGGCATTTCCAAAATCCATCCTTAAAAACAAGATTCAGACCGAGGTAGGAGTTGAATCCACCTGTCCCACGCATTTGTTTCCTCCCAATATCCCCATCCCTGCCAGGGCTGCCACAAGCACAGAGACACCGACATCTCCTGATGTTGATTCCCTTGGGGAATGAATCCACAGCGAGTTCTGCCCTTGCAGCCACGGTGAGAGGCTCAGGATCATCCCCACAGGCATTAAATCATTTTAACACAGGTTTCAACCTCTTGTGGAGCCTTTGGATCCAGCCACAAATGGATATTTGGGAAGAATTTCAGGCAAGACAAGCATCTTGGCACAGGAATGCAGGGGAAGCACCAGAATATTGGCAAGATCAGTTTATTAAGTTTCTCTTTAGCCAATAAAAAGCCCTTTGGAAAGTCTTCAAGGTGCCAAGCTTCATTCCCTGCCTGTGGCTACACCTCCTGCTCCAAATTGGGAATAACTCACTGAGTGACCCAAACCTGCTGCACTGAGGTGGGAGAGGAGCTCCCAAAGCTGCTCTGAAAGTTTGGATCCCTCTGTGGTGCCCCTGGGGCAGCCACCTCCCCTCCTTGAAAACAATTAAAACCCAATCAATTTATTCAAATGAGCGCTGAGCTGGCTCTGATTTAATATTAAAGGAGACAAGGAGGTGAAGTGACCTGCAGAGGTGCAGGGAGATCAAGAGGCTGGGAGTGGTGATTTAGGCACCTCAAAGGGGTGGTTTAGGCACCTCAAAGGGGTGATTTAGGCACCTCAAAGGGGTGATTTAGGCACCTTCCCCCCCAAAACCAGGGGTCTGGAATAGCAGCACTGCCACAACCTTAAATTTAGCAACACAAATGGCAGCGCTGCCATAAGGGGAACTCGACTCCAACGGGGGATCCGGTGTCACAGCCAGCACCAGGGGTCCTGAGGAGCAGCTGGAAGGAGGGATTGGACATGAAGGAGGGATTGGACCTGGAAGCAGGGACTGGACCTGGAAGCAGGGATTGGAGGTGGAAGGAGGGACTGGACCTGGAAGCAGGGACTGGACCTGGAAGCAGGGACTGGACCTGGAAGCAGGGACTGGACCTGGAAGCAGGGACTGGACCTGGAAGCAGGGACTGGACCTGGAAGCAGGGACTGGACCTGGAAGGAGGGATTGGACATGGAAGCAGGGATTGGACATGGAAGCAGGGATTGGACATGGAAGCAGGGATTGGACATGGAAGCAGGGATTGGACCTGGAAGCAGGGACTGGACCTGGAAGCAGGGACTGGACCTGGAAGCAGGGACTGGACCTGGAAGGAGGGATTGGACCTGGAAGGAGGGATTGGACATGGAAGCAGGGACTGGACCTGGAAGCAGGGACTGGACCTGGAAGCAGGGACTGGACCTGGAAGGAGGGATTGGACCTGGAAGGAGGGATTGGACATGGAAGCAGGGATTGGACATGGAAGCAGGGATTGGACATGGAAGCAGGGATTGGACCTGGAAGCAGGGATTGGACCTGGAAGCAGGGATTGGACCTGGAAGCAGGGACTGGACCTGGAAGCAGGGACTGGACCTGGAAGCAGGGACTGGACCTGGAAGGAGGGATTGGACCTGGAAGGAGGGATTGGACATGGAAGCAGGGATTGGACATGGAAGCAGGGATTGGACCTGGAAGCAGGGATTGGACCTGGAAGCAGGGACTGGACCTGGAAGCAGGGACTGGACCTGGAAGCAGGGACTGGACCTGGAAGCAGGGACTGGACCTGCAAGGAGGGACTGGACCTGCAAGGAGGGACTGGACCTGCAAGGAGGGATTGGATGTGGAAGTTCTCCACTGCTCCCAGGCAGCACCAAAGCCTGAGAGCTCCTTCAGGAATTCCTCCCTCAGCACAGCAATTCCCTCCCCCTTTAGGCCAGTTCACCAGGCCCCTCTAATCAGGGAATGCTGGAATGGTTTGGGTTGGGAGGGACCTTAAAGCTCACCCAGTTCCACCATCTCAGCTCCAAGGTCTGCCCGACCTGGCCTTGGACACTTCCAGGGATCTGCAATTCCTTCCAAGCCCTTTTCCAGCCAGGAAAAGCACCAGGAACAGACAATTCCTGTGAGACTGAGCAGTGCTGCCCTTTCTCCCAACACTCCCCACTCCAGGAATCAGCAGAATCCCAAATCCTCAGCCCACAGTTTCCCAGGGATTCCAGCTGCATGGAATTCCCACTCTGGTTTTGCTGCACGTTGGCCAAGAATCCACCTTGTTCTTCCCAAAACCTTTTGTCAACGCTCCAGAACCACAAAAGCACTCCAGGAACAGAGCTCATGGAAAAGCTCCTGTGTCCCTGAGCTGATCCATGCCAGCGTTAAGAGGATCCCTCCAGCAACAGGTCAGTGGGATTAGGCAGAGGTAAATCAGCTGCCAGGATTAGGAACCACCACAGGGAGATCTCGGACCAGGGGAGGTTTGAGCCAGGACACCCAACTGGAAGTCAGGAATTTTAAATTCCCCAAAAGTTAAAGCGTTCAAGGAGGATTTTGGTGAAGTTCCTTCCCACAGCCCAGCAGCTCCATCAGAAGCACAAACTTCTACCAGCCCGTTTCAAACCGATCTGAGGACGCTTTAATTAACACTTCAATTAACATCAGCTCACCTGTGACACCTCCTGCCAGGGGACACAAGCAACTCTGACCCTCAGCCCAAATTCCTACAGGCACCAAAAAAAACCACCCCGGGAGGATTTAAAGCCGAGAACACCGAGAAAGAAGCACCAAAATCACCTTTCCATGGATCCCATCAGCACAGACCCCCCCCAAACCAGCACCTTCCCACGTGCTGGGAGATTCCAGGACTGGGAATTATCTGCAGGAAAAGCATTTCAAAGCAAAGCCGCTGTCCGTGAGGACACCAGGACACGGCACGGCGCTTCCCAGCCCCTCAAGGGCCCCGGGCTCATCTCCCACCTGTGGCTCTCGTCCTCCTCGGCTCCCTGCGAGCCGAGCCCGGGCACTGCCGGCTCTCCGCGGGATCCCCCGTGCCCCCGGTGCCGGGAGCTCCACGTGCTCCGCCAACGTGCCCGGGGGAGCGGCTCCGTAAGGCCCGGAGACCCCGGCGGGAGCGGCACCGAGCGGCCCCCGAGAGGGGCAGGGCAGGGACCGAACCCCGAGAGGGGCAGGGCAGGAACCGGACCCCGAGAGGGGAGAGCAGGAACCGAACCCCGAGAGGGGCAGGGCAGGGACCGGACCCCGCGAGGGGCAGGGCAGGAACCGGACCCCGAGAGGGGCAGGGCAGGAACCGGACCCCGAGAGGGGCACGGCAGGAACCGGACCCCGAGAGGGGCAGCCCCGGAGGCCGCACCGAGCGCTCCCCGAGAGGGGCAGCCCGGGACCCCAGGAACCGCAATAAGCGACCCCCGAGAGGGGAGACCAGGAACCGGACCCGGCAGCGAGAGACCCCCGGGAGGGGCAGCCCCGGGCCGGACCCCGCACCGAGAGACCCCCGGGAGCGGCAGCCCCGGGCCGGACCCCGCACCGAGAGACCCCCGGGAGCGGCAGCCCCGGGCCGGGAACCACGTCCGGGAGCAGCCCCAGCGGGAGCAGCCCCGGGCCACGCCGCCCCCGCGGGGGAAGGACCGAGGACACCGTGGGGGGGTCCCCGCGGGCGCTGCCGCCCCCGGTGCACCGCGATCGCCCCGCTGCCCCCAGCCCCGCTCCCCCCCCGCACTTACCGGGCCGCGCCGGGCCGGGCCCTGCGCCGCGGGGCCGCCGCCGCCACCCCGGGCCGGGCCGGGCCTGGGCCAGCGCGGGCCGCCCGGGCGGGGCGGCGGGGGGGGCAGGACGGGGGGGGGAGGGGCGGGCGGCCGGAACGGGGAAAAAACGGGGAAAGAAACGGGAAAAAAAAAAAAGGGAAAGAGGAGGCGGCCCCTCCCCCGCGGCGTGCGCGCTGCGTCACCGCGCCCTGCGCGCTGCGTCATCATCCTGCGCTCGCGCGCCCGCGTTGCTGTGGCAACCGGAGGGACGCCGCGCGGCGGGAATGGCGGGAGGGGCGTGGGGCGCCCCCTGGCGAGGCGGAGGGAGCGGCGGGGGCGGCCCCGCGCGGGGCGGGGCCTTTCATGGGAAGGGGCGGGGAGGGGGCGGGGAGGGGGCGGGGCTGTGGGTGGGTCCCGCCCATCGCCCGTGGCCCCGCCCCCCCACGCGCGCGGGAGTTCGGCTCCGCCCCCTCGGGGGTCCCGCATCCCCCGGGATCCCAAATTCCACAGGGGTCCCAAATTCCCCAGGGATCCCACAGCTCCCGGGATCCCACATCCACCGGGATCCCACATCCACCGGGATCCCAAATTTCCCCGGGATCCCAAGTTCCCCGGGATCCCACATCTCTCCTGGGATCCCTCATCCCCAGCGATTCTCCAGCCCCGGGGATCCCACATCTCTGGGGATCCCTCATTCCCCGGGATCTCTCATCCCCCATGCATCCCCTATCCCCAGGGGTCCCGCATCCCGCCGGGAATCCCCACCCACCTGGGATCCCCCGTCCCCCGGGTATCCCCCATTGGTCGGGATCTCCCATCTCCGGGTACCGCCCATCTCCAACGACCCCTCGACCCCCCAGAATCCCCCTTCTCTGAGGGTCCCCGACCTCCAGAGATCCCCCTGCCCGCGGGGATCCCACATCCCCCGGGGATCCCCCATCTCCGTGGTCCCCACACCGCACCGGGGGTCTCCGGTACACCCTGGATACCCCGGGAGCCCTCACCACGGCCGGGGTGGGACCGAGCCGGGACCGGGGTGGCCTCGATGTCCCCGCTCTGCCCCCCTCGAGCAGCAGCACGATCCGCCCGGCTCCACCTTAACCGGAGCGGCCGCTCCGCGCTGCCCGCGCCCGGGCGGCTCCGCGGGAGCGCAGGGGCGTTTATCTCGCCCGGGATCAGCCAATATTTGTGGCCACGTCAGGAGAACGAGCCCATCCTCGCCCCGTGCTCCCGCTGAGTCCAGTCCTGCCACCCTGCTCCGCTCCCTTTGCCCCGGCGCTGCCGCTGGCTCATCCCACCCGGCTTCTCGGACACCGCTGGAACCCCCACGCTGTCACCTCCCGCCAGCGGAGATGACGGTCACCGTGGCTCTCCTGCTCCTGAGCCTCCTGCGAGTGGTGGCTGCCAAGGGCGCGTGGTGCCCGGCCTGCGGAGTGGCCGCGCTGGCCCCCGGCACGCAGCGGGACGCGCTCCTGGCGCTGGCCAAGCAGAGCATCCTGGCCAAGCTCCGCTTGCCAGCCAGGCCCAGCGTCCCCCAGCCCCCGGCCCGGGGGGCTCTGCTGACCGCGCTCCGCAGGATGCGGGCGCAGCGCTCGGACGCGGCCGCCACCCCCGGGATGCTCCGGGACGGCCGCGTCCCACCCCGGGGTCCCGGGTCGGGGCTGCAGGAGTACGAGATCCTGAGCTTTGCTGAGTCAGGTGCGTAGGGATCCGCATCCTGCGGGTGGGGGGCATGGAGGGAAGGGAGGGAAGGGAGATGGGAGGTGGGAGGTGCGCGGCAACGCCGGGCTGGGCACCGGGATGGTGGGAACGCTGCTGCTGGAAGGTGTGAGAGGCTCCCGAATCTCCCAAGTGTATCCCAAGTGTGTCACTCTCAGGTGGGACCTGCGGGGGTGGGAGGGTGACACAGAGGGCGGATGTGCTGCTCTGTCGTGTCACCTGTTGCCCACTTCGGCTGAACCCTCCCCCGTGTGCTGGAGGTGGAAGGGTCAGATGGCCACGTTTTCCAAAATGGGATTTTTTAGCCTCGATTTCCTGCCAGCCCATAGCGTGTAGCTGGAGCTTCACAGCCCACTGTGCCCCCACATCCCACCCAAGGCAGTGGGGGCCTCATTTCACTCCAGAATCTGCTGCTTCTGGGAGGAGAAACCCCAAAACCCACTCAGGGCTCCTGACAGCATCTCTGCAAAAAGAGTATCCCATTTCTCACAGACAACTTTCCTCGGAGAGACACAGACTCACCACCCCACCCCACAGAGCATCCTGCACCTTCACTTTCCCACACCAAATTCCCCGTGGGGAGGTGGGGGGGCTCTGCTCCCCTCGCAGGCCCCGTGTCCTCAAAGCCCTGTGGGAACAATGCTGCCCTGCAGCACATTGTGTTCCCACACTCCAGGACAATGGGGAGCTGTCTCCTGGCTTGGTGGAGTGGAGTTGAGCCGGGGGTGAACCCGGGCTCAGAGCACGGGGAGGGGGTTGTGTCCTCATGAGCAAAACTGTGCCAGGAGACCCGAGTGCTCTCGTGGCCCCATCAGCCCTTTCCTGGCCAGGAGGAGCAGCAGCTCTGCAGCCGAGAAAGAAGGAAAGGCTCCAGGAAGACCTCAGAGCCCCTTCCAGTACCTACAAGGGCTCCGAGAGAGCTGGAGAGGGATTTTGAGCAAGGGCCTGGAGTGCCAGGACAAAGGGGAATGGTTTCATGTTGGAAAAGAGGAGATTTAGATGAGATTTTGGGAAGAAATTCCTCACTGTGAGGGTGGGCACAGGTTGCCCAGAGAAGCTGCCCCATCCCTGGCAGTGTCCAAGGCCAGACTGGACGGGACTTGGAGCAACCTGGGATAGTGGAAGGTGTCCCTGCCCATTGCAAGGGGTGGAACAAGACGAGTTCCCCCTTGGCTTCACTCCTGACTCTGCTCTTGGTTCCATGCACAGGATCCTCCACGTCCCACAGTGTCCACCTGCACTTCCGCTTCTCCCAGGAGGTGGCCGGGAGCACTGAGATCCTCCAGGCCACCCTCTACCTGTTCTGGGCAGCCCCTGGCCCGAGGGCACAGCCCGTCACCGTCAGGCTCCTGCAGCCGGACCTGGCTGGGCCAAACATGACGGTGGCCAGCGAGACACGGCTGGAGGTGCAGAGATCCGGCTGGACCACACTGGACGTTGGACCAACTGTCCGGAGCCTCTTTGGACAAGAGACCCCGCGCCTCACGGTGGAACTGGAGGTGCCAGAGGGCTGGGGGTCCCCGCTGCCATCCGACCACAGTGATTCCCACTGGCCATTTGTAGTGGCCCAAGCCCGGGCCAGGACACCCCACCGCGTCCATCGCCGCGGCGTTGATTGCAGCGGGGACTCGCGGATGTGCTGCCGCCAGGAATTTTTCGTGGACTTCAAGGAGATCGGCTGGGAGGACTGGATCATCCAGCCCGAGGGGTACCACATGAACTACTGCTCGGGGCTGTGCCCGCTGCACATGGCCGGCGCTCCCGGCCTCGCCGCCTCCTTCCACACCGCCGTCCTCAACCGCATCAAGGCGGCGAGCGCGGCGGCGGCCGTGGACTCCTGCTGCGTTCCCACCCAGCGCCGGCCCCTCTCCCTGCTCTACTACGACCGGGACAGCAACATCGTCAAGACCGACATTCCCGACATGATCGTGGATTCCTGTGGCTGCACCTGAGCAGTGCCGGAGCGGGCGGGAGGACAGGACATGGCTGGGAGGCAGCAGCTCTGCCGAGGAGGGGTTTCTCCTCCTGAGGGTGAAGCGTCAAGGGTGATGCTGAATGTGCAAGTCCCCTCCTCTCTCACCTCCCACACGGCTCTTTCCCCCTTCGGATCTGATTCCTCTCACAAGCCCTCAGACCAGCTCCTGATGGATTCCAGAGCCTTCTCCTGCCTGGATCAGGATGGTCCAGCTACCATGCCAACCCAAGGTCATGGTGCTCCCTGGGGGAAGACCCACCAGTGGCTACCCTGGGCTGCTGGGGCTCACTGGAACAGAGGGCAGGGGTCATCCCCATGGCCCCACTCAGCTGGACATGCAGCTGAGCGGGGAGAGGAAAGGGAAATTGATCCCAGAGGAAGGAATGTGTCTCCCTCTCCAAGCATCCCAGCTAGCTGGTGCTCAATAAATACTCCCAGCCGTGCTGTGTCCACGTGTGTGCCCTGTCATTCACCAGCACATCTTCCAGTGCTCCTGCCATGGGCAGCGCTGGGATGGCACGGGACAGACCCATTCTGCCATGGAAAACCCAGGCAGTGGGATTGGGCATCTCCACACTGCTCCCAAAGACCTCCCGTGCTCTCTGCCCCTCAGCTGCCTTTCCCAGGGGGATGCAGAACCCCTAATTCATCCCAACCAGATCCAGGCCATAACATGGGAGCCCTCTGGACACAGGGGGTTTGTAACTCCCACCAGGAAAGGTGCCATTCCTTGCTTGGGCCAAATTCCCCATTCCACCAAAACCCCCTGTATTTGGCCATCCCTGTCCCAAATCAGGACAGAACCGAGAAACTCTTCTGCCTTTTGAAGTGGATGAACTTTGGGGCAACCTCAGCACCCAGGACCACCCCCAACCTCCCTCACCCCACAGCTCCCCCACTGCAGAGCATCCCCTTGGGCCATCCCTGGCCTGCAGCCAGAGCCAGCCTGGTGACAGCAAAGTGGGACATGTCAGGGCCGTGAGAGCGGGGGGCAAAGGGCGGCTCCGACACATCGGCCCCGTTACGTAACAGCAGGTTCAGGTTTCTCCACCGTTCCCCACGTGTCCCCCATGTGCGAGCACTGGAAAAGAGGGGAGAAGGTGCTGGGCTGGGACACTTGGGAGGGGGGTCCTGGGGGATTTTGGGGTCCACCCTACAAGCGCTACAAGCGCTGACAACCAACCCCAGAAGCCTGAACAGAGCCTGATCCAGGTGGGGAGAGGGAAGAGCTGGAGTCAGACCCTCTCCCTTCCCAGCTTTGCATCCACTGCCCACCCCAGGGTGATGAGCCATCAGCAGCTCTGGCTGGAGCCAGGGCAGGATGCAGATTTTCCCACGTGGAGAACAGAAGGAAGAGCCAGGAGCAGGTGACAGTGTTTGGCCACATGCCACACTCTGTAGTAGATGCTCCCGTGAAACTCCAACGGAATGGGGACCCCTATGTCCCCAGCTGGGTGACCTCAGTCCTGGGATCCACCTATAAGGGTTGACAACTGACTCCGAGGCTGGGACAGAACTGATCCAGGTTGGGAAAGGGTCAGAAGAGTGAGGAGGTGCTGTCAGACCCTCTCCTCATCTCTGCCTGCTCCAGGATGAGCGAACCACAAGCCACGAGCAGCTCCAGCTGGAGCAGGGATGTGCTGTCCTGGAGGACCTGTGACACCTGGAGAAGGGATGGAAGGGCCACAAGCAGGTGACAGTGCCCACGTGTCCTCCCACCAGCCCCGATGGAGCAGGGACCCCCATGTCCCCAGATCCAGATGTCCAGGTGCCTTGGACCCAAAGCGTTCCTGCCACACGGGAAGGGAGGAAGGCTCGGGGATCGATCCTGTCTGGGATCCAAGGCCACTTGCGCAAACCCAAAGAGGGTTTGGTGTTTGTTTTTTCCCTTCTTTTTCCAACGCCTCAATTTCACTGTCTATATTTATTGAACAAACAACTTCCCTGGAGCCAGTGCCAAGCTTCCTGGGATGCAGCAGCTCTGGGCACGCAGGGACAAGGGAAGGGGCAAGAGAGCTGCTGGCTGCTCCTGTGGCCCCACAGACCCTACAGCTCATGCAGCACAACCCTGAGATGCTGTGCTGAGGTTTGTCCCACTCCCATGGGAAAGAGGCACTGGGATGTAGCTGACAGCCCCTTCCTCACCCACAGCACGGGGTGCCCAAGGCTCAGGGTGTCAAAGTGGCACTGCCCATGTGGGGAACATGCAGGGTGAGGAAGGTGCAGTCAGGGAAGAGTGATTCCCTGGAGTCAGGGATGCTTCCTCCCTGTGCTCTGCTGGTGTCCCCTGATCTCTCAGGAGACTTTGGAAGGGGTGGCTCAGGCCCAGTGCTGGGAGATTGCCCTGTTTGGACCAGTAAGGCCAGTGGGGAGCCCACCCTGCAGCCCCCAGGACAGCAGTGCCATGGGGACATGGCATCCACGGAATCAACCCAGATGCAGATGTGACACGGACGGGGACAGTCACAATGTCCGCTTGGTCTCCGCTCCAGGAGGGGACAGATGTGCTGGAAGGAGCCTTTGCCAGTATCAACAGCCCCTGAAGCAAAGGTCCAGGCACACTGTGCCAAGTGTCCCTGCACCCGGGAGGGGTGGGAATTTCTGACAGTCCCTTCCCTTGCCTTGAAGAGTTAATGTTTAATTCCCAGTCTCATGGCCCATTCCCAGCCAGTGGCACCACTGTGGTGACCGGTGCTCTTCTCCCAGGGAATGAGCAACAGGGCAGGAGGAAATGGCCCAAAGTTGTGCTGGGACAAGTTTAGTGTGGAGATTAAGGAAAATTTCTTCATGGAAAGGGTGGCCAAGCTCTGGAATGCACTGCCCAGAGCAGTGGTGGAGCCACCATCCCTGGAAGTGCTCAAAAAATGTGTGGATGTGGCAGCTGGGGACGTGGTTTGGTGGTGGCCTTGGCTGTCCTGGGTTAATGGTTGGACTCAACAATCCAGGCTTTTCCAACTTTAATGATTCCATGATTCCATGATTCCACGAGCCACACTCAGGCACTGGTGCACGAGCTCTTGTGGGGTCCTGGCTTAGCCCAGTCAGTTGTCACCTCCAGGTCAGGTCACCAGTGCCACGTTCGCCCCAACGGCCACGGGGTCAGAGGCCCCGGAGCCATGTGTGCACCAGGTGCTGGGCCCAGGGGGACCTTGGGGGGTATTTTGGTCAGGTCAGACCCTGGGCTTTGCTTTCTGGGAACCGCTTAATCAACAACACAATTATGCAATGGGTGCAAGAGCCGCCGCGGCTCCGCGCTGACCCCTGCCCTAGATCCGGGGGCCGGAGCGTGCCGGGGGGCACGCGGTGTGAGGGGCTGGGGATCAGATGCTCTCGCTAAGCTGGAGGTGCAATGGGGGTTCATGGGGTGCTGCCCCATGGGCAGGTTGAACAGGGTTAATCCCTTTGAATTCCCAGCCTGGAATGGAGGGTGGGTGTGTTGGAGAGCTCGTTTTGCCACACTTCATCTCCGCTTTCCTGCTGTGCCACAGCTCCAATCCCGGCTCTGGGATCTGGCAGGGATGGGGGAATTCAGCACAGGGCAATGGGAGTGTGGGGAACAAGGAGCGTGTCCAAAATGGAGCAGGTATCCAGGTATTTCAGAGAGGGCCTGAACATGTGTAAGTGTGCATCATAGAATTCAGGATGGTTTGGGTTGGAAGGGACCTTAAAGATTATCCAGTTCCACCTTCCACCATCCCAGGTTGCTCCAAGCCCTGTCCAAAGTGGCCTTGAACACTTCAGGGATGGGGCTTCTCTGAGCAGCCTGCACCAGTGCCTCACCACCCTCACAGTGAGGAATTGCTCCCCAAAATCCCATCTAACTCCATCCTCTGTCAGTGGGAAGACACCACCCCTGTTCCTGTCACTCCAGGTTGTGTAAGAAGTCAGTCTCCATGTGGGAACATCTTTGCCCATGAGCATGTGCACCCTGCACCTGGCTGGAAATGCCACCTGCTCCATCCTGCTCCTGCCTGCAGCCAGGGCTCCCAGGCCCTGTGGGATCCGTGCTCCCAGGCCAACCTGTGCCCACTCTTTCCTCTCTGTTGACATTCCTGGGCTATTCTGGGAGCTGCCAGCGGGCCCAGCCAGCTGAGCCCTTTGCCCCTTGCTCCGTGGTTGCATCATCTCCAGTGGGTGCTTTTTCCCAGACAGCCCACTCTGTTTACATGGCACCTCTGGCTTGGCCCGGGCCAGGGGCTCCGTGTGGTCAAGACCTTGGAGTCGGAGCGCAGCGCGGTGGGCACAGGACATGCCGGAGCGCTGGCCTGGCAGGGCTTCAAGTTCCCTGGCTCCCTGCTCCAGCTGGGCTCTGCCGATCCTCCAACACCGTGGCACCTTGCATCACTTTCGGGAGGTTTCTGCCAGCCCCTGCTCTGCCTCAGCCTGCACATCCCGCTCGAAAGAGTCCGAGAAACATCTTCAGGTTGATGTGATACTGGACATCACCTCCTGAGCTTGCAGGATGCACAAATCCCCTTTTTATAGCGTGAGGAGGAGGGAACACGGTGCGAGCATTCACTGGCCCTTCCCTGCTCTGCCCCGGGCTGAGGATGGAGCAGGTGGTCCAAGCGGTGGGCTCACAGCCCCAAACCCATCACCTGGTGGGAGTGACAAAAGCCCAGAGATGTGACAGTCCCCAGGAGCTGCAGGGACATCCCAGGAGCCTCTTGATCCCTGCAGGATCCTGTCAGCACCCAAAGGGACTGTCACTGCCAGGATGGCTCGGGGGTGCCCGGGGGGCAGTGCCCAGGCTGGGGGCAGGTCTGTGGGGTCCATGGGTGGGCAGCTGAGCTGGGATCTCTTCTGCTGGCTGCTCCGGTGCTGAGGCTCCTCCGCCGATCAGGATGTGCCCCACCCTCATTCCCTGAAGGTTTTGGAGGATCCCGCTGCCCGTACTGGGGAGCTGGCCAGGATCCCTCTTCCCCGTGGGCAGATGCCAGGGTTACCCACAGGCAGAGCCCAGCGCACGGAGCCTCTCGCCCACGCAGCTCTGCGTGTTCCACTGTCTGTGCACACCCTATGAACCTCCCCCTGCACGACCCCTCGCCCCTCACTCGTGTCCAGCCCACGCGGGCACGGCGGGGCCCGTGCTCGGGCCCCCGTGGGACTCCTCCCGCAGCGACCCGACGGTTGGCAGGGACCGGGAACGAGGGAGGATGGGGGGCTGCTCACCGACCCCCCCGCGGGGAGGCGGGGGTGGGGTGCTAATCCCGGTAATCCCCGACGGGACGGGACGGGCAGGTGCGGCGGCCAATGGCGGGGGGCGGGGGGGCGGCGGGACCGCCCCCGGCCGCAGGTGCCCAAAGCAGGCCCCGCCGCACCGCTCCCGGTGCTGCTCCCGTCCCGTCGGCGCTGCTCCCGGTGACGCTCCCCTCCAATCGACGCGCTCCCGTCACGCCGCTCCCGGTCCCGTCCGGTCGGTGCCGGTCCCTCGGTGCCGGTGACGGTCCCGCCCCGTCAGTGCCGCTCCCGGTGCTCATCTCGTCCCGTCCGGTGGGCGCGGATGGCGGGGCGCGGCGCGGGCCCGTGGCTGCTGCTGGCCGCGGTTCTGTGCGCGGTGGCCGAGCCGCGCTGTCCGTCGTGCCCGGCGGCCGCGGAGCGGCGGCTGCTGGAAGAGGTGGCCAAGAAGCAGCTGCTGGAAAAGCTGCGGCTCCGCGATCGGCCGCGGCTCGCCCACGCCGTGCCCCGCGCCGCCGTGGCCCGCGCCCTGCGGCGGCTGCAGGCGGGAGGCGCCCGGCGGAGCCCCGGTGATACCGGGGAGGAGGAGGAGGAGCAGGGCTACGAGATCATCAGTTTCGCGGAGACAGGTGGGTGCGCGACCCCCGTGGGAGCCCACGCTGTCTCCGACGGGGCGAGGGTGAGCCCCGGGGCGTGGGGTCCGTGTCCTGCGCTCTAGGGACCCCCAGAGCCGCGCAGCCCCGCGAGGTGCGGGGACCCGGACCCACGCGGGCTGTGCGTGGCTCGGGTGTCACCGCACCTGTCGCGCATCGGTGACATCCCGGCGCCGCTGCCCCGCGAGGGCTCAACCTGGGAGGGGGAGGTGGCCCCTCTCCTGCTCCTGCCTGTAGGACCCTGGGCCCGAGGGGCTGCAAGGGAGGTCCCCCGTCCCCAGCCCCCCCCAAAACACGGGGCTCCCCAGGATGCTTGGGACTCCTGAGTAGTTAGAGCTGGGAGCTGCAGGATTAGCCTGGGAAGCTGGAAACACTTTCCAGCCTCAACCCGTGAAGAAGGACCAAGTGATTCCAGGCTCCCCTTCTGCATCCCATTCCGAAGGCTGCATTCCCAGGGAAGGGTGGAGGACAGAGGAAGCTGGAAGTGTTGACTGGCTGGATGGCGGGGGAGCATCCCTCAACTCTCACCTCCTCATCCCTTTCTCCCCTCAGATCTCACATCTCCCTCCCGTTTGGGGCTGCAGTTCCAGTTCAGCCAGGCGCAGGACCAGGACATTCGCATCCTGCAGGCTCAGCTCTGGCTCTACCTGCGAGTGCCCCGGGCCAGTCTCACCCTGAGGATGTTCCTGGCCGGTGAGACCGGGGGCAATCGCACGCTGCTGGGGGAGAGGCGGCTGAGCACGGCGGGCAGCGGCTGGCGCTCCTTCCCCCTCCTGCCGGCCCTGCAGAGCTTCTTCGAGGCGCAGAGCCGGACCCTGAGGCTGGAACTGGAGGGCTGCGGGGATGGCAGCGATGTCACGGCACAGGTCAATGCCAGCTGGTCCCACCAGCCCTTCCTGGTGGCCAAGGTGAAGGTGAGGGAGCCCGAACACCACGTGGCCAAGCGCAGCCTCCGCTGCAGCCAGAACTCCAACCTGTGCTGCCGCAAGGATTACTACGTGGACTTCCGTGACATCGGTTGGAACGACTGGATCATCAAGCCCGAGGGCTACCAGATAAACTACTGCGTGGGCCAGTGCCCTCTGCACATGGCAGGCAGCCCTGGCATGGCCTCTTCCTTCCACACAGCCGTCTTCAACCTCGTCAAAGCCAACAACATCCAGGCGTCGGGGCATTCCTGCTGCGTGCCCACGCGGCGCCGGCCGCTCTCCGTCCTCTACTTCGATCGCAACAGCAACATTGTCAAGACTGACATTCCCGACATGATCGTTGATGCCTGTGGCTGTAGTTAGGGCTGGGGGAGCTGTGCTGGGACCCCCCTTCTCCAGGATTGTCCCTCTGGTGGAAGGGGAGGGAGCTGGAGAGCTCCGTGAGCTGGAGTCAGCCCTTGGTGCAATGCACCCCTTTGGAAAGGTTGGGTGGGACAGGATCGGGGGGGCATGGAGTCCCCAGAGACCGCCTAGAACAGGGGGCTCTGGGGGCATATGGGACAGGGCCAAGGCCACACTGGACTGCCCCAGCCTGGGCTGTGGGTGTTGAGGACTGTGGACATCTCTGCCTGCACTGTTCCCAAGCTGATCCCACATTCCTGGTGGTCACATTCCCCTCTGGTGTGGGGGACCCTGCTTGGTTCACATTCAGTGTCCGATGAGGGGTTGGGACGTGGCTTCCTTGGGGGCAGAGTGGGATGCAGAAACTGAGGAGCTGCTTCCTCCATGCGGGAATCTGGAGGACAAGGCAGTCCCACTTGTTTCCCTCCTGGAACAAACCTTCCAGTTCAGGCACAGATGGAATGGGGCACAAATAACAGGCCTGGGAGGGGAGGATGAAGGATAGGACTTCATCAAGGACCCCAAAACAGCAGTGACTGGACAAAGTTCTCTGATCCCTGGAGGACATGGAGCTGCGAGGGCCAACCTTCCAGGTCCTGTGTGCTTCCCTTTTCCCTGGATTTGTGCTTTCTCCCCCTGCTCCCACCTCCCAGCCAGGTCTCCTCCAGTCTGGTGCCTCCATAAGGGGAGGTCTGGCTCAAACTTTGCCTTCAAGACCACGCTCAAGGCACAGATTTGCTTTGTGCCACTGGTTCTGCAGCTGTTCCTACGTTCTCAGTTCCTGCAGCCGTTGGGACTCCCTGGTGCTCCACCCTCTCTGCCAAAGGCCCCACTCTGCCTTCCCCTCCCTCATGCACCCACAGGTCTTCTTTAATTTATTATCTAACATTTTGGTGCAACTTCCCAAATAAATGGGTAGAAATGCAAGATCCAGGCTCTGGCTGCTTTTTCCTGGGACCACCTGCATGGATGGGGAGAAGGAGAAGGTCCTGCTTGGCCGGAAGGGCCCAGATCCCTCAGGCACTGGGGCTGGAGTAGCACAGGAGCTGCATGGCATTGCCCTACTGGGGGCTGTGGGGACAGGGGTTTTGAGGGGCTCCTGATGTGCTCATGAGGCCTCTGAAGGGGGGGTCTTGTCTGCAGATGGGGTTCCCAGGAATCAAGGAGGGGCTGGGAACCAGGTCCCACCTCCCTGGGGACTGGAGAGGGGTGGTCTGCAGTGGGAACATCAAAGCCACGTCCCAGCAAGGCAGGTACTGAGAGGCATCACCCAACTGGGAGATGCTGCTCTCCACCTGCAGCAATCCCAAAGGGAGCTCTGGTCACTCTGGCTCACTGGGGGGGTGATCCCAAATGCTGAACCACAGCCCACCCCCAAATCCTGGGCCCCACTGCAAAGCCCCTGACCATGTCCCTTCTCCCCAGTCCCCCTTGTGTGTTCTCCTAAACACCACGCAGGGACCCCAGCCTCAGCCCCATCACAGACAGAGGGTGCAGTGGGTCACGGGGAGTCTCCTGCGGGATTTGGGGTGGGATGCTCCTGGAGCGGGAGGCAATGCCCCCTGCTCATCCCGCTGAGATCCCACACGCTGGCCTGGGTCCCTGTTGCGCAAACACCCGCTCAAAGCTCAGTTTGGGGCTGTTTTATCTGGGGACAAACCCCCTTGATTTCCCAGCTTGGCCCTGCCAGCGACCAAAGGGCAGCTTTCATCAGCCAGCGCAGCGGGCAACCCCCGGCGCCCGGGGCACTGCGGCCATCACCGCGCTCCCAAAATATCCCTGCTGTGGGCAAAAGCCAACAGCACCTGCAGGACGCCTCAGCCTCCTGGGCGCTCGCACAGCCCCAGTCCGTGTCCTGGGGGCACGTGCTGCCATGCACATGCTGGGAGCTGGATCCCCAGGAGACACACGGGGATGCGTGTGGTGTCTGTAGAGCCGCCCTGTCCCCCTCCCAAATCAGCATTCCAGGACGGAATTCATCCAGCCACGCGGAACATCCCACCAAGACACCAGGAATGGGTTTTCTGTTGCCAGCAAGGGAAGTTTTGCTTTGTTTTCCCCGTGGCAGTGAGCGTGTTCTAGTGTGGAGGGGGGTGCCCACATGCGTGTGCGCGATGTGCTGACTCACTGACACACTGACACGCTGCCCCTACAGCGAGGTGCTGAGCTGGCTGTAGTGGCATCAGTAAATCCCTAATCTGGGGGATCATCTGGCCCTGCTCTGAGCTGCTTTGACTTTCCCAAACAGGAGACCGGGATTATTCGTGAGGTGGGGGATGTGGCCGGGTCGGGGTGTGGTGGTCGAGAGCTGCTCCCAGGGTCTGCCCAGGTGTTGGTTACACCCAGGGACTCAGAGCTGGTGGCAGAAGGGACCTGGGACAGTCTCACCATGCGGATGGTTCCGTGAGGAGAGGAGGGTGGGCTCGGGACAAGTCCCCGGACCCCAAGCAGCTTATCCAGGGTCACACTCATCGCAGGAGTAAAGCTGCTGAGCCGCTTATGCCCGTTACAAAACGGGGATGGAGGCAGTCCCTCACCTGCACCACCCCTTCACCTGTGCCCCCCTCCACCTGTGCCCACCCCTCACCTGTGCCCACCCCGCACTGGTCCCCACCCCCTCAGCCCTGTTTCGGTGCTGCTGTGGTGGGACTCGAGCCATGGCAGACTCAGAGGGCACCCCAGGACCCCGCTGCCTGTTTCCCCCTCCTGCCAGAGGAAGGGGTTGACCCTGCAGCCGTTGTCATCTCCGCGGTGTGCTGGGGGCTCCCTGGGGAGCGGAGACCCCTCCTCACCCCCACTGTGAACGAAGGAGCTGATCTCAGATGAGGATAGAGGGGAGGGAAACTGAGGCAGGGAATGGATTCTGCAGGCCACGGCTGGGAGCTGAGGGATGCTGAAATCCTGTCACTGCGGTCCCCGTGTTGCCTCTCTGCCCTGGGGGTCCCGGAGCTGTCACACCGTGAAAAAGTGAAGCCACCCCCGGTGCGCGGTGACACCGGGGACAGGGGACAGGCTAATGCCGGCGACACCAGAGTTCCTGGCGGGGTAATCCCGGTAAGCGGCTCCGGGGTCAGCGGCGTGCGCGGCACGGCCCCGTCACCTTCGGGGCTCGCCCCGGTCACGGGCGGCACCGGCCGGGGGAGCACAACGGGCCCCGCCCGCCGCCACCAGGGGGCGCTGCCACGCCGCGCGCTCCCCCCGCTTCAGCCCCGACCCCCACACTGGACCCGCGGGACCCCCAGAGGGGTGGGATGTGTCCCACGAGCGTGCGTGGGCCGAAGGGTGTGACCCCAGGGTATGACCCCGCGGGTGCGTGGGCTGGAGGATGTGACCCCCGCGGGTGCATGGCGGTGCCCCCCGAGAGTGTGAGCTGCGTTCCCCGCGTGTCCGTGGGCTGAGAGTGTGACCCCGCGTGTGCGTGGGCTGTGTCCCACCTCGTGTGCGTGGGATGTGTCACACGGCGGGTGCGTGGTCTTTGCCCTTAAGTGCGTGGGCTCGTGGCCCTCTCCCCCGCGTGTACACGGACTGTGCGTCCCGAGTGTGCGTGTGCGTGGGCTGGGGGGTGTTCTCTCCACGTGGGCTGTGCCACCCGCGTGTGTTTGTGTGCGCGCTGTGTCCCTTGCTTGTACGTGTAAAGGGGCTGTGGCACCCGCGTGTGCGTGGGCTGGGGGCTGCGATCCCACTTGTGCGTGGGCTATGCCCCCGTGTGTGCGTGCTGGATCCCCTGCGTGTGCGTGGGGTGGTGGCTGTGTCCCCCGCGTGTCCGTGTGTGTGGGCTGTGCACACCACGTGTGCGTGTAAACAGGCTCTGTCCCCCGCATGTGCACAAGCCGTGCCCCCCGCGCGTGCGTGGGCTGGTGGCTGTGCCCCCCTGCGTGTCCTGTGGATGCGTGCGTGTGGGCTGGAGAGTGTCACCCCCACATTCGCGTGGGCCGTGTCCCCCGCGTGTGCGTGTGCAAGGGCCGTACCCACGCTTGCACACACGTGTGCACCGTGTGCGTGTTTACCCGTGCACGCGTGATCCCTCGCACGAGTGGCCACAGCTGCGTGTGCACAGGGGTCCCCACACACGCGCCCGCTGCCTGTGCCCCGTGCCCGCCCGCACAGGTGCCCACGTGTGTCCCCACCTCTGTGCGTGTGTGCCGCCGTGTGCCCGCGCAACGCGCGGGGGGCCCGTGTGCGGGACCCGCGGGTGTGCGCGGACACGCGTGGCCGCCCCTGCCCGCCAGCGTGCGGGACCTTCTGGACACGCACGGACACGCGTGGGGCTCCGCAGGCCGTGAGCGAGCGGGACCGGTGCGCGCGTGGGGGGGTGCGCGCGGGCGCGGGGCCGTGCGTGTCCCGGATCCATCCCGGGTTTTCGGGGCCGCCGCTCCCGGCCGGGGTCTCCGTCCCGAGCGCGATCGGCGCCGCCGCCGCCGCAGTTGGCGGAGCGGGACCCGCCGGGATCCGCCGCCCCCGCGGGGCTCCGGTAACTTACTCCGGGCGCCCGGGGCGGGCCGGGGGAGTGCGGGGGGCGCCGTCCCGTCCCGTCCCGTCCCGCCCCATCCCGGCCGCCGCCGTCCCCCCTGGATGTGCCGCTTCTCTCCCAGACCGAACCGCCGCCGCCGCCACCGGGGGAACGGGGGACGCGGAGCCGCCGGAGCCGCCGCCCCGCCCGGGGCCGCTCGGAGCCCCCCCGGAGGTAGGAGCCGTCGGGCGGGTCCGGGCCGCCGGGATCTTCGGTCCCGGGATGGCGCCGATCCCTCTGCGGGCCGTCCCGTGGGCTCCGCGAGGGGACCGGGACTTCCACCGGGGCTCCCGGCGTGGGGGGACCGGCCACGCGGGGCGGGCAGAGGGGATCGGCCCCACGCGTGCCCCGTCACGTCCCCTCGTGCTCCCGCCCACGCCCGCACGCTCCCGCCGCGCATTGAGCGCCCGGTGGGTGGGAGGGTGGGTCGGTGTGTGGGTGGGCTGGGACGGCCGCACCGGGCCGGTGGAGCCGCTCGCAGCCCGCGGAAGGGAGGCTGGTTCGGGGCTGGGGGCTACTGGGGACTGCTGAGTGCTACTGGGTGCTACTGGGTGCTGCCGGCTCTGCCTGGATTGGGGATGTTGGGCTGGGAGCAGCAACCGAGTGAAAGTTGCCGTCCCGGCCGCGGTGACGCAGCAGCCACAGGACTGTCCTGGGGGGCTGTGCCAGCTGTGCCACCCACCCTGCCAGCCTCTGGCCACCCTGAGCCTCGTGTCCCACCGGCCGGGGTGTCCGCAGTGCTCCGGCACCTTCCTCGTGGGCCTCCGCACCCAAGAGCCTTGGCAGGGCACGGGGGTGGCCCCAGGGCCGGAGCGGCCGGATGGACCCCACCGGCAGCACCCGCTGTTCCCGGGGCCCTGGCACGGCTCCGAGGGGTTGGCGCGGGGATAATGGGTGCTCCCAGCCCCCTGATGTCCTGCCAGGCCCTGTGATGGCACTCGGCGCTGCGGTGACGGCGTGGGGGCTGCACCTCTCCCAAGAGGCTGGGAATGGAGAGGATGGAGATGAGGGATGGCTGTGGAATTTGGGGGACACCCAGCACGGCGGTGGCAGTCTGGGGGCTGCAGCCTCTCCTGGGAGGATGGTGAGGACAGAGAGAAGGCGGCTGAGGAATGGCTGTGGCATTCCAATGCTGTGTTTGGGGACTGGGAAACTACTGGATACTCCAGTCACAGCTGGGGTCCTACTCCCAGCCCTGGAAGCGATTTAGGGACCTGGCAGATGCTGCTGAACACCCTGATCCCATGAGTTTCCTCCTGCTCTTCTGTGTGTGCCAAACCTGAGCTGATGGATGCGGGTGGGCACTGGGTTTTGGGGGAAGGGAGGAGGAAGCAGCTGGATGAAGTTTCTTCTTCAGAAATTCAGACCTAGGAAAGCTTTCCAGTTTTCCTGCTGCATCCAGCTGAGGCAGAGGCTGCCTCCACGCGGGACAGGGCATGCTTGCTTGGAGGGATCCTCATCTCCCCCATATTCCAGGGTCTTTTCCATCCCAAAACCAAGGGCAGGTTGGGAGCCGAGCGTCTCCGGGCCCCCAGGGCTGGTCTGGTGGGAGGTGGTGGAATAAACTCCGTGCTGGAGCTGGCTGAGCTGCGAGGATCTCCCTGGAGTAGGGAAGTTTCCATCCCGGAGTGAGTCAGCACGGACACCTTGTGACGCGCCGGCCGGGCGGGACAGCCTGGGGAGAGGCGGCTGTGGAGCTCAGGCTCCGGGTGGGACCCGTGCCTCGCTGCCCAGAAGCTGGGAAGTGGCACCACGGGAGGTTTAGATTGGATATTAGGGAAAATTCCTTCACCGCAAGGGTGGTCAGGCACTGGCACAGGCTGCCCAGGGCAGTGGTGGAGTGACCATCCCTGAAATTGTTCAAAAATCACGCGGATGTGGCACTTGGGGACGTGGGTTGGTGGTTGCCGTGTCAGTGCTGGGTTCATGGTTGGACTTGACGATCTTGGAGGGCTTTTCTTGGAGGCCTTAATGATTCCATGATTCCAAGGGCCAGTGGGCTGGAAGACGAGGGTGCGTCACCCTGTGGAGCTGGGATGCTCTGGGTGACATCCCACCCTTCACCCCATGGAACTGGGACCCTGTTGGGGACATCCCACCCTTCACCCAGTGGAACTGGGACCCTGTTGGGGACATCCCACCCTTCACCCAGTGGAACTGGGACCCTGTTGGGGACATCCCACCCTTCACCCCATGGAACTGGGATGTTTTTGGGGACATCCCACCCTTCATCCAGTGCACCTGGGATGTTTTTGGGGACATCCCACCCTTCGCCCAGTGCACCTGGGATGTTTTTGGGGACATCCCACCCTTCACCCAGTGCACCTGGGATGGTTTTGGGGACATCCCACCATTCATCCAGTGCAACTGGGATGGTTTTAGTGACATCTCATCCTTCACCCTGTGCACCTGGGATGTTTTTGGGGACATCCCGCAGCTCCAGCCGTGGTGCCAACCCATTATCCTGGGGCAGCAGTGCTCTTCCCTCCCTCCCAACCTGCTGCACACGTGTCCTCACACCTGCACCGCTGTCCTCCTGTACACACCGTGCATGTGTTCACGTGTCCACACTTCAAGAAATGTTTGGATGCCACTCCCAGGCGCACGGTGGGGTTTTTGGGGTTGGATGGCCTGGTCCATCGTGAGGCTGAGGGTTCCCACAGGTGCCCAATCCTTACAGCACATCCAAACCCTTGGGAAGCTGCAGGACAAGGTGAACAGCTGATAAAATAAAATGAAGGAGCTGCCTCAGAGTGGGAACAAGTGGGAAAACAGAATCAGGTTTCAGCTCTGCTGCTTCCAGGGTGAGGTTGGGGGGATGTTTCCAGATGTTAGAACTCCAATGTCCAGCTCCAGGCCAGGATTTAGGGGAGCAGAGCTCTGGCTGGTGGCCCTGGGGTGGCAGAGGACATCCTCAAGAGGATGGAGTTGCTGTGTGGGGACAGAGCAGGTCTCCAGCCAAGGAACAAGCCACCACCACCACTCATGGCCGAAACTTCAGGAGTGACAATGTATCCTGGCAGGCAAAGAATGGCTGGGGATTTTGGGAACAGCCTGAGGACGTTCACCCAGCCACCTCTCAGCAGACAGAGGGGTCTCCTGCCCCAAGAAGCTCCCTAAATCCCCCATGGTGCTCCGTGCTCAGCATGTCACGCCAAAGGCAATTCCACAGATTAACAGGATTCCTGTTTTATATCCCATCCTTTAGCGGGTGCCAAAGTCCCTGCACAACCTCCTCTTCCCACCCTCGGAGGACTCCTGCAGGATGGAGTTGTTGGGGTAGGAACAGGCTCGGTGTCAGTCCTGTTGGGGTAGGAACAGGCTCGGTGTCAGTCCTGTTGGGGTAGGAACAGACTCGGTGTCAGTCCTGTTGGGGTAGGAACAGGCTCGGTGTCAGTCCCCTGACTGCTGTGGGATGACGGATTTCGTTGCTTGCCGTGTCTGACCTTTGATCCCTCGGGATGGCAGGATGTCCAGGATGTCCCCAGCCCTCCCATGCTGGGATGGGACGATGCTTGATGCCATGGGAAGGAGTGGTGCCTGCCAGGGGCTCCCACAGCCGTGACTCAGAGCTGGGCTTTTATGGGTCCCACATGTTCCATGTTGTTGCTTCCCTCCAGCGCCGGGGAGGAAGAGGGAAGCATAAAAATTCCTCACAGCAGCTGCTGCCATGTGTGTGCCCCCCTCACCTCCACCCCAAAACCTTGCCCCCACCCACCCTCCAGCCTGGGGAAGGTGAGGGCTGGGGAAGTGGCTTTAGGGGAGTGATTTGGGGGGTAGCAGCGTGTGCTGGGGGCCAAAGCAAACAACGCACAGCGAGGGTCGCCCGCCTGCCCAAGGACCACCTATGGAGCCCCCCCACCCCTGCCTGGCCTGCCACGGCTTCCTGAGCAGCTCTGCTGTGGTGGAGGGTGAGAATCCCAGCTTTCCAGGGAGTCTGCAGCCCCTCTCCGTGGGTTATCCCTGCCCTGGATACGCGGGACCAGGCTGCCTGGCTTTCCTTCCCCGGAGCACACGTGTGTCAGCGTGTGTTAACACGTCCAGGGACGTGTCAGTGCACGGCCCTGGGTGGGTGTGGGTGCACGTGGGAGAGAGGGGTAGATGGTTTTGCCCCCTGAGATGTGGCATTGGGGTGCTGGGGGACACCTGGAGGGGTGAGTGGGCTGGGGAGGGATTTCTGATCCTCCCTGGGAGTGGTGCAAAGGGCAGAGAAGAATTTTGGGATTGGGTGGGGAATGAGGATGCGTGACAGGGCTGGGAGAGGGAGGATGGGGTGGGGGATGTCCCAAGTCTGTCCTGGCAGTGATGTGCCTGCACCTTTCCCTCCACACCAGCATTAACGTCCCCTGTCCCCAGTGTTAAGCTGGTTCTTCCCTGCCTCAGCTTTTCCAGGCCAGGGACCACCTTGGAACGAGCTTGGCAGCCCCCACCAGCATGGGATCATGACCCTGAGTCGTCCCCTTTCAGACCCCCTGAACCTGAAGCGATGCGCTTTGTGGAGCCGCGGTCCCGGGCAGATTAGCTGCCCCATGCGGAGGGGCTGGGGCTGGCCCTAAAGCCCGGCCTAACCGGGGCGGGGGGGGGGGTGTCGGGGGCGGCGGGCAGGGGTTCCACACGTCGCTTCTGCTGGAGGCAGAGTCCAGAAAGATGTGGGGTCAGGGGAAGCAGTTCCCAGCTCAGGCTGGGCTCCTAGGGTAGGGAAAAGGTGTTTGTTCCACGGGGAATCTCCAGGTCTTTGCTGTGGCTGTGCAGCACAAGGGAGGATCGGGGTGACCCTGCCGGATCCCCTGCCCTGGCCAGCAGCTGGGATGTGTCCCCATGGCCCCTCCTGGACTGCTGCTGGCACAAGGGAGCGTTGGCTCCTGGCACATCCCTGCCAGCCAGGGGACTTGCAGCCCAGGGTTAGGATCGGGGTTAGGGTTGGGGTTAGGGTTGGGTGGGCTGGGGTCTCTTGAGGTGCCCATGGTGGGCTCAGGGGTTTGCCTACCCCAGCACTGACCCTGACTCTCCCGATAAAAGGGTGCAGAGGGGTCTTCTGGGGTGTGTCCCCACCCTGGCCCCTGTCGCACCACCGCACCCTTCCCTCTCTCTGCCTGTTCTCTCTGCTCTGGCCCTCCCTTGCTCCTCCGTGAGTGAGGATTTGGGGTGACCCGGGCACCCCATCAGGTGCTGTAGCTTCCCACATGTGCACATCCCACACGTGTGTAGACACGAGCACACGGACACACATCCCTGTGTCCAAACATTCCCAGGGCTGTCAGTGCTTACATCTGTCCCTCTCCCTCCTTCCCAGCATCCCAGCCCCCACCACCCCTCGATTTTGGAGTATCTCTGCTCCCAGCACCCACCGGTGTCACCACCCCGACGTTGTCCCCAAAAAAAACCACTCCCACCCAACCCCAAATCCCCACGCGCACATGCAAACACGCAGAGAACACGTGTGTTCACACAGGCGCTGACAGCAGCGCGGCTGCCCCACGCACGCAGCCCCCCCCGAGCCCCCCCGGCCCCCCACGCCGGGGGCTGTGCCGGCGGGTGATGGATTGTGCCACACACAGCTCAGCGCGGCCGGGCTGTGGGATCGCGGGGGCTAATCCAGCCCTGACATCACATTCCTCCACAGTGGGGCTCCGGAGCGGTTAACCCTGCCGGGGCTGGGGGCACAGGGACCCCCCGTCACCCCCGGGGGCTGGGCTGGGTTGGGCTGGGTGGGAGCCGCCCTGCTGCACCCACTGCTGCACCCAGCCTGCACCCATCGCTGCGGGCTGGGGGGATCGGGGGCGTTCCCGGTGCACACGGGAGCTGGAGTGGGGGTCTGCCCGGTCGTGGGGTGCTGGAGTAGGGGTTTTCCCCGTCCAGGGGGTGGTAGGGAGCTGGGGTCGGGGTCTGCCCGGTCGTGGGGTGCTGGGGTCTGTCCCATCAGGGGAAACTGGGGTGGGGAGCAGCCCCATAGTGGTGGTGTGGGGACCTGCCCCATCGTGGGGTGCTGGGGTGGGGGTCTGCCCCATTTTAGGGAGGTGGGATAGGGGATTGCAGCCGTGTCCTCCTCTTCTTCTGGTCTCCCAGAGCCGGGAGTGCCCACGTCTGTCTGCCACCTTTCCCCCATCTCAGCTCCACCACCCAATGCTGTTGGGGTCTCTCTGCCGCCACCACCCCTCGGTGTCACCATCCCGGCGTCCCACCCACCCCATAATCTCCCTCCGACCCCTTTTCTCTCTCTGCCTTCTCCTCCATCTTCTTCCCTCTCCCCCCGGCCCCGTTCCCCAGTGTCCTCAGGAAACTGGAGCCAGATGACAGATTTTAGATGTGTTTGCAGGAAATAA
Organism: Eopsaltria australis; assembly: GCA_034509425.1. Lineage (NCBI taxonomy): Eukaryota > Metazoa > Chordata > Aves > Passeriformes > Petroicidae > Eopsaltria > Eopsaltria australis. The sequence continues at coordinate 252,617 of JAVTVJ010001200.1, read as the reverse complement.
AAGGCGAGGAGCTGGGGGGGAGGGGGGCGGCCAGCCCTGACCCCCTCCCGCGCCGCGTTTCGGCGTCTGGAGCCAGCCCTGCTCCGAGAGCTCCCGCCGCTGGCTGCGCTCCTGGTTTTCTTGGCAGAGAGGAGCAGGAATGTGTTTCAGTTTGAGTTTCTTGGCAGGAGGAGAGCGAGGGAAGATTCCCCTCATCCCGCCTGCGCCTGGCTCTCAAATTTATGCCCAAAGGCTGCGACTTGGGTGGGCCGCGGCGGTGTGCGGCCGGCGGGGGAGGCGAGCGCGGCGGTGGGCGAGACGCCGGATGGTTCCCATTGCTTCCCGTTGCTTCCCATTGCTTCCCATTGGCTCCCAGCGCTCCCGGCCCCATCCAGCCTCCTCGGCTCGGGGGGCCACCGGGGTTTGGGGAGCCCCTGCGGACCCTATGGGTTGGGGGGAGCATCCTGTGGCTGTGACCGGTGGTTTGGGGGGTGTTTTTGGTGTCGTGTAGCCGCCCCTTGTGTGCTGGTGCTCTAAGGTGGGATGTGGGGGACTGGGGAAATGCCACCTGGCACCCACCTGGCGCCCACCTTGCCAGGCTGGCTCTGCTCATCAAACCCCTTCCCACCTGTGCCCAGCGCTGCCTCATGCTCCTGCTGCACCTCGGTGGAGCCGGGGGCCAGAGCCCTCCAGAACTGGCCCAGGGGGTGCTGGAGAGGGAAAAAGGAGGACACAGCCCCGGGCAGGGAGGTGGTGTGAAAATTATGGAGGTGCTGAGGTGGGGACGGTGTGACCTGTGCCATACCTGTGTGTTCCCCGTGTGCGGTGACACGCTGGGCACAAGTGTGGAAGCCCTGGAAGTGTTCCAGGCCAGTTTGGACAGGGCTTGGAGCAACCTGGACTAGTGGAAGGTGTCCCTGCTCGTGGAGCAGGATGAGCTTCAAGATCCCTGCCAGCCCATCCTGTGACTCTGTGTGTGCCATGCGTGTTTACCTGTGCACGCAGAGCTCTGTGTGTGCTCCTCTGGGGGTGCTGGTGTCACACGGGTGTCACACGGGTGTCACACAGGTGCCGTGTCGCTACACGAGGTGGTCGCTCTGCAGGTGTGTGAACCTGTGCTCCAGAGCTGTGCAGAACAGGGGGACAGGGCTGATGGTCGCCAGGGCAACCGGAGGTCTCAGGTGGTGGTTGTGGGGAGGGGGAGGTGGGGGTTTGCTGAACCCCAGCCCCCATCACCTCCCAGGTGCGTGTGCACCTCCCTGCTGGGTCAGGTCATGCATCCCTGTGTGTGTTGGTGTGTGCACACACGCGTGCACAGAGGGCTGGGGGGGCTGGGGTCACCCCACAACCCCACAAACTTTCGGGAAGGGGCTCGCAAACCTCGTTAGCCCCGGCAGGGTGAGGGCAGGTGGGAGATCTCCCCAGGGCTAATCCCCAAACTCTGCTGCGAGGCCCAGGCCCAGGGGGCAGGTGAGAGCCCCCTTCTCTGCCCCCTGCCCCCCGTTCCCTCCTCATCTCTCTTTCCCCTTTCCCCCCCAGTTCCACCACCTTCCTGGGCAGCCCCCTCCCCTCTGCCTGCCCCGCTGCCCCCCCCTCCATTCTTCCTGCCTGACACTCTCACAAAGCCCCTAGACGAGCTTTCAAAGGGGCAACTCATGCGGAAGAATTGCTGCCCCCCTCGCCCCCCCCCGCTCCAAACGCAACCCAGCACTTTTCCCAGCGGGGTGAGGGGCTCCCACTCCCCCAGACCCCTTGTTTGGGGCAATTCCCCGCGTCTCAAAGGGGGAAGCTGAGGGGGCAGGAGCCCCTTGTTCCCAGCGCCACCCACATCTGCCTCGTCCCGTGGTGGCTTCTCCTGCTCCTCTCCTTCATGTCAGCACTCGGGGGTCTTGGGGAAGGGCAGGGACCGTGGGGGTGGGAATGGATGGGCGCAGGATGGTGGCCCTGGGTGAAGATGGAGTTGGGGGGCAGGACAGGGACCGTGAGTGGGAATGGAGCTGGGGGACAGGGTGGTGACCACAGGGTTGGGATGGATTGGGGGCAGAATGGTGGCCCTGGCTGGGGGCGGGACCGGGCTCAGGGCAGGACCCCACAGGCTGGATCCACGGTGGGCTGGGCTGAGCCCCGTGGCAGGGGCGCGATGCGTGGGTGGGACAGGGCAGGGTGGGGACCCGCGGGCAGGGTGGGGACCCACGGGCAGGGCAGGGCTGGGTGGGACCTGCAGATGCTGGAGAATCCCTGGGAAGGGAGGAGTAGGGAGCCAGCTTTGGTCCTTGGCCCAGGAATAGTTCCGGCTGTGCCTCGCTTTTCCATTTCATAGAATCCCAGAATCCCGGAATGGTTTGGGTTGGAAGGAACCTTGAAGTCACGTTCCACCCCCTCACCGTAGGCAGGGACACCTTCCACCATCTCAGGCTGCTCCAAGCCCCATCCAACCTGGCCTTGGACACTTCCAGGGATCCAGGGGCAGCCACAGCTTCGCTGGGAAACCTGTGTCAGGACCTCCCCACCCTCACAGGGAGGAATTTCATCCCAATATCCCCAAATCTCCCCTGTTTTAGTTTAAAACCAGTCCCGGGTTAGTGGGGGATTGTCCCGCGTGCGGCGGCGCCCCCTGGCGGCCAAACTCAACCTATTTTCCCCCCCCTCCCCAGGTCCCCGCGCATCCCCCCGGGCCCCGCAGCCCCCCGGGCCCCGCCGCCACCTCGATGTGCCCCTGAGACACCCCCGGGCCCCACCGCGATATGTTCGACCCCGCGGGACCCCCGGCCGCCGGCTACAGCGAGCACTGCTGCCTGCACCCACCCCACGGACCAGCCCCCGCCGCCCCGGGACCACCAGGTGGGTCATGGTGGGGGTTCCAGGCTCAGGATTCATCCCCCAAGGTCAGGGGTGCTCTGGGGGTCCCTCTCCCACACCCATCTCACCTGTCCTCCCTCCTCCAGGACTTGATTACCCCGTGTGCCATCAGCCTGGACACCGTGGGTATGGGCTGGCACCAGGAGCTGAACACCCTGGTGACGGTGAGTCCCCGGTTTTGGGGAGCCATGGGGCAGGGGGCGTTCCCTAGATGAGTTAAGCATCTCCCCTGTTCTAAATCCCAAGCGAACTGGCACTCTAGGGGCACTCCTCCTGCCTCCAAACACCAGGTGTGTGCCCTTGGGGTGTCTCCAGCCCCCCGGGATCATGCTGAGGGCAGTGCCCCCTGCTCTGCCCTCCCAGGCTCCCGGTTCTCCACACCCCGCGGCGCGGGAAAGCTGGGCAAGAAGCGGGCACTGTCCATCTCCCCCCTGTCCGACTCCAGCATCGACCTGCAGACCGTGATCCGCACCTCTCCCAACTCCCTCGTCGCCTTCATCAACTCCCGCTGCGCCTCCGCCGGCGGCTCCTACGGGCACCTCTCCATCAGCACCATCAGGTGGGCACCTGCCCTCAGCCCCCTGGCAGGTGGGAGCCTGGCTGGGAGCTGAGTGCCCATTCCCACCTTGGGGAGCTCTGGGAGAGCCGGGATGGGTGGGATGGTTGGGATCCCTGGCTCTGCAGACCCCAATCCCATCTCCTGACGGTGTCACCCGCTCGTCCCTCTGCTCTCCGCAGCCCGTCCCTGGGGTACCAGAGTCCACCTGGGCAGCAGAAGGGCCAAGGCCACCTGTACACGCCTCCCCCCCCACCTTGCAGCTCCCATGAGATGCCCACGCGCCCTGGGCTCCTGCACCACCCACCTGCTCGTGGGGCCCTCAAACACTGCCAGGTATGGGGGCATCCGTGTGAGGTGGGGATCTGTGGGATGGGAGTGGGGATTTGTGTGAGAGGGGATCTGTGTGAGATGGGATCCATGTGAGATGGGATCTGTGTGAGATGAGATCTGTGTGAGATGAGATCTCTGTGGGATGGGATCTGTGTGAGATGGGATCTGTGTGAGAGATCTGTGTGAGATGGGATCCATGTGAGATGGGATCTCTGTGGGATGGGATCCGTGTGAGAGGGGATCTGTGTGAGATGGGATCCGTGTGAGAGGGGATCTGTGTGAGATGGGATCTGTGTGAGATGGGCTCTGTGTGAGATGGGATCTGTGTGGGATGGGATCTGTGTGAGATGGGATCCGTGTGAGATGGGATCCGTGTGAGATGAGATCTCTGTGGGATGGGATCCGTGTGAGATGGGATCCGTGTGAGATGGGATCTGTGTGGGATGGGATCTGTGTGGGATGGGATCCGTGTGAGAGGGGATCCATGGGATACATATCCATGTAAGCCGTGTTCCCGTCGCCATCTCCACCCTGACTGCTTCCTGCTTGCCCTACCCCGGCAGCAGCTGAAGCTGGAGTGGAGCCTGAGCAGCCCCCTGAGTGCCAAATTCCCAGAGGAGCGATCTGAGGGTGACATCTCCAGCCCAGCATCCACGGGCACCCAGGTACATCCCAGGCCATGAGACCCCCCCTCACATCTCCACACTCCCAGCACCATCCTGTGGGGTCGTACCTGGGCGCTCACCTGCCCGTGCTCCCCCAGGACCCCTTGCTGGGCATGCTGGATGTCCGGGAAGAGCTGGAGAAGGAGGATGGGAAGCCCGAGTGTGAGGCTGTGTATGAGACCAACTGCTACTGGGACGGCTGTGCCAAGGAGTTCGACACTCAGGAGCAGCTGGTGCACGTGAGTCGGGGGCTGCTGAGGTGCTCCCATCCCAAAAGCTGCCCTCAGGCTGCCGGGCAGCATCCCCTGGATCAGCCCGTGCTTCCTGCTCCCAGTTCCCAACCACCCGCCCTGGGAGCTCACCGTGATGCTGGAAGTTCCCTGCTGGGAAGGGAGGGATGTGCATCCCCCAGTTCTCCTTCCAGACTCCCCCCTTTGCTCCAGCTTTCCTTCCTCCATCTCTCATACATGCCTCTGCCCATCCTTCGGATCACCTGGACCCCTCTGTCTGCTCTTGGTCCTCCCAGAGCATCCCTCAAGCATCCCCTGCATTCCCTGCCTCCTCCAAACACCTTCTGACCTGTTCTCCCGCAAGCTCTGGTGTCTCCACCCGCCATCCCAGTCTGTCCATGTCCCTTTCTGCCATCCCAGTCCTCTGCCAATCCCTCTCTATCCCTTTCTCCCGTGACGTTCCCGTGTCTCCCTGTCCCTTGTCCCCCTCCCCAATGCCACCAGTGACGCTGCTCTCCCTCCTCAGCACATCAACAACGAGCACATCCACGGGGAGAAGAAGGAGTTCGTGTGCCACTGGGCAGCGTGCTCCCGGGAGCAGAGGCCCTTCAAGGCTCAGTACATGCTGGTGGTGCACATGCGGCGTCACACGGGCGAGAAGCCTCACAAGTGCACGGTGAGATGCCAAAAATTCCTCACAAGTGCTGGGTGAGCTGGGAAAATGAGGGGGGACAGGGGAGAGCATGAGGGGGGTGCAGGTGTGGCAGCCAGAGCATGTGGGGTCCTTGCTGTGGCAGGAGGGGGTGGGCAGCAGGTGGGGATCATGGAATTGTGGAATGGTTTAGGTTGGAAAAGACTTTAAAGCTCATCCAGTTCCACCCCTGCCATGGGCAGGGACACCTTCCACTGTCCCAGGGTGCTCCAAGCCCTCTCCAGCCTGGCCTTGGACACTGCCAGGGATCCAGGGGCAGCCACAGCTGCTCTGGGAAATCCATTCCAGGGCCTCCCCACCCTCACAGGGAGGAATTTCTTCCCAACGTCCCATCTAAACCCAGAGTCACATCACCCCCACACCGTCCTGTGCTTTGGAGCATATTCCTGAATTTAGGTCAGGATGGGGAGCTGGGTGTTGCAGTCAGTCCCAGTTTGTGGTTTCCCCGTGGGGATGCTCTGAGGGACACAAGGAGGTGGCACAGCCCCAGGGTGAAGGGCTGTACCACGGTGCCAGGATGCACCTGAGGAGGGCAGGTGTGTTGGGAGGTGAGATGTGTGCCCGTGGCAGACGTGCTGTGGGTGTGGGGTGTGGGATGATGCGGTCCAGGGCCCGGTGACAGTGTGTGACACATCCCACCCTGCAGTTCGAGGGCTGTAACAAGGCCTATTCCCGCCTGGAGAACCTCAAGACCCACCTGCGCTCGCACACGGGCGAGAAACCCTACGTGTGTGAGCACGAGGGCTGCAACAAGGCCTTCTCCAACGCCTCCGACCGCGCCAAGCACCAAAACCGCACCCACTCCAACGAGGTACGGCCCCACCCAGGGCTCCCCGCGCTCCCCGTGTGCTTCCAGATCAGTCCTGTCCTCTGAGAACTCCCCACATCCCTGGGGTTTTCCCCTGTGTGCCCCAACTCCCTCTTTCCCTGCTCTGAATATCTCCTTTGTCACCAGCATTCCCACTGGGATTCCTGGGGAGCTCCGTCCTTCCTCTGCCTTCCCGAGCGCTCCCCAAGGGGACTCAACCTCTCCAAGGGTTTAATCCTCTCCAGAGGGAGGGGAGGGGGGTTTATTTTGGGCAGGGGGCTGGAGCTGACACCCTCCCTCCTCTTTGCCCGCCGGTTTTCCCGGGCAGAAGCCGTACGTGTGCAAGATCCCCGGCTGCACCAAGCGCTACACGGACCCCAGCTCCCTGCGCAAGCACGTGAAAACCGTGCACGGCCCCGACGCCCACGTCACCAAAAAACACCGAGGGGACGTGGGGCCGGGCCGGGCGCTGCCCACCCCCAGTGCCCCCCCGGACATGAAACAGGAGAAGGACGCAAACGGCCCCGGCGAGGCGAGGAAGGACGATGGGAAACTCCTGGTGCCGGAGCTGGCCTTGGTGAGGAGCTGTAGGGGCACTGGTGAAAGGAAGGAGGGAGGGTTTGGGGGTAGGGGATCATTCCCAGGTGAAAGGACAGGAGTGAACAGCCTCAAGGTGTTCCAGGGGAGATTTAGGTTGGGTATTAGGGAAAATTTCTTCGTTGCAGGTGATGCCTTAGGATTTTAGCTTTTCTATTTTTCAAATCCTGCACTGCATTAGTGTATAACTCTAAAATCCATATAGAGCGGTCAGTTACTGTCTTCACATTTTCGTCAGACAAAACAATCCCTCTGGGCCTGAAATTCAAGGACACCTGACAGCCTCAGGCTCCAAAAAGTATAAACAAAAGTGAATTGGCAGGGGGGGCAAACTGGGGGAATGTGACTGAATTGAAGCTGTAATTGGACAATTAACCTCTGATATGCAAATAGACCAAACTTATCTCTGTCTGAAAAACTCATGACCATCATTCATCTTGGCTGTGGCCTCTCGAGGCTTCTGACTGTCCAAGGTGTATCTGTTGGAGGCCTTCAATGCCTACTTTTATTCTCTTAACCTTGTCTAGCCTCTGTTCTAAGCAGCCACTCCAAGGCATCCCAGGTGTGGGAATGGGCTGCCCAAGGCAGTGGTGGAGTCACCATCCCTGGTGAAGCATCCACGAAACCCTGGGATGTGGCACTTGGGGACGTGGTTTAGCGGTGGACACGGCAGTGTTGGGTTAATAGTTGCACTCAGTGGTCTCAGAGGCTTTTCCAGCCTTAAGGATGACTCCAAGAGTGTCCTGGCTACCTGACCCCCTTTCCCTTGGCCGTGCTCTGGTTCTCCCCAGAAGCCACAGCCCAGCCCGGGCGGGCAGTCCTCGTGCAGCAGTGACCACTCGCCCCTGGGCAGCACCACCAACAACGACAGTGGTGTGGAGATGGCAGGAAACGCCGGTGGCAGCTACGAGGACCTGTCCACGCTGGAGGACGTGGTGCCTGGGGAGCCCATGGGCACCTCGGGGCTCATGGCCCTCCACAAACTGGAAAACCTTCGCATCGACAAGCTGAAGCAGCTGAGGAAACCGGCAGCTTCCAAGAGCCTGAACCTGCCACCCATCCCTGGAGCCGGTGAGATCGGGGGGCCTCTCCCACCAGGATGTGGGGCCTGGCCTGTGGGAAGGGTGTGGAAAGGTCTGGTTGGCAGCCAGAGGTTTCCACGCCTTCGTGGAATTAGAAGCGGACCCCAAAATCTGGGGAAACCTTAGAGCCCCTTCCAGGGCTTAAAGGGGCTCCAAGAAAGCTGGAGGGGGATTTTGGAAAAGGGCCTGGAGTGACAGGACAAGGGGGAATGGCTTCCCACTGCCACAGGACAGGGTTAGGTGGGATTTTGGAAGGAATTCCTCCTTGTGAGGGTGGGGAGGCCCTGGCACAGGTTGGCCAGAGAAGCTGTGGCTGCCCCTGGATCCCTGGAAGTGGCCATGGTCAGGTTGGAGCAACCTGGTTTAGTGGAAGGTGATCCTGCCCGTGGCAGGAGGTGGAGCTGGGTGGTCTTTATGATCCCTCCCAACCCAAACCATTCCATGATTCCATGATTTTTCCAACCTAAATGAGCTTCTGCCCATCTTTGTTGCCACCTGCTCTCTCCCCTCGCGGGCTCTAACCACGGAAGAGCCACATCCCGGCTCAGGAGGTGGCTCCTGTCCCTGCCGTGACATTGCCACGCTGTGTCCCGGGGTAACTCCTCCTCCTTCTCTCCCTCAGGCCTGCCCGGGGAGGTGCCCGGGCTCCCGGTGCCACCGCCCGCCTCGCACCGGCGCATCGCGGAGCTGTCAGCAGCAAAGCTGGGTCTGGTGGCCCTGGGCGAGCGCCGGAGCAGCGGCACCAGCACCGTGAGCTCCGCCTACACCGTCAGCCGCCGCTCGTCCGTGGTGTCCCCGTACCTGGCGGGGCCGTGCCCGGCTGGCGAGGCCGGAGCGATGCCCGGCGGGACGTGCCCGCTGGACGGCTACGACCCCATCTCTCCGGACGAGTCGCGGCGCTCCAGCGACGCCGGCGGTTGCGGGGGGCTGCCGGGGGTGGGCAGCCTCACCCCGGCTCAGCGCTACCGCCTCAAAGCCAAATACGCCGCGGCCACGGGCGGCCCGCCCCCGACCCCGCTGCCCAGCGTGGAGCAGGCTGGCCATGGTGGCCACGGTGGCGTGCCCGGGGGCTACCCCGCGCCTGCCGGACCTCGCTGCGTGGCCAACGGCTTGTTGAGAAGGCACAGCTCCAACGAGCACCCCGGCTACCCGGGCAGCGTCCCCGCTCACCTGGTGCCTCGGCACGGCGTGCGGCGGGCAAGTGACCCCGCCCGGACGGTGGCCAAGCCTCCGGCCGTGCCCAGGGTGCAGCGGTTTAAGAGCATGGGGAATGTGAGCGTGCCCGGCGCGGGCAGGACAGCGCTGCAGCCCCTGGGCGGCTCCGAGGCCAACCTGCAGCGCCACGGCTTCTCCCCACGGCCCCCCAGCATCACCGAGAACGTGTTCCTGGAGAGCATGGGGGGCCCCGGCCCCGAGCCCGGCCTGCTGGAGATGGATCAGTACCTGAGCTATCCCGAGGAAAGCTTCCCGTGCCAGGGCACTGGTGCGGAGCTCCAGGGTGGCATCTACGGTGCTCACCGGACTATGGTGGGGACACACGGGGACATGGAGGAGGGGCTGCTGCAGCCCGAGTTCTCCCTCCCGCAGTGCCAGATGAACCAGCGCTTTCCCAGTTTGCCCGCTGGGAACGGGGCCGTGCCGGCACCTTGGGATGGACCCCCCCAGGGCACGCTGGAGATGAGCTCCAGGCAAAGTGTGGGTGCTGCAGCTCCCGCCATGCCCGGGCCGCACTGTCCCCATCAAAGCGTCGAGTACCCCCACCCCGGCGCCTGTGGGCAGCATCCCAAACTGGTGAGCTCGTGCCAGGACGGCGAATTCCCCGGGGGGCACCGGTTTAACCGACTCCAGATCAAATCCGAGCAGCGATACCCAGCGCCCACCCCAGCACTTGCTCCCTGCCCCAGCGCCAAACTGGGCGGGCCCCCAGCGTCCCCCGCTGCCTTCGGCCACGCCATGGACGTGGGGCCGGGCGGATTCCCCCCCGCGGGTCCGGCACCGGGCGGGTACATGGGCATCGCCAGCCCCGGCGCCCGCCGAGCCCAGACCCCCACCCTGCAGACCAAAGAAGTGATGGTCCGGAACTACGTGGAGGCGCAGCAAGCGCTGATGTGGGGGGAGCAGCCCCCCTCCAAGGGGGGTGCGGCCGGCGTGGGGCTGGGCAGCGAGCCCGGGCAGTGCCAGGCGATGCCGGCCCCGCCGTACCTCAGCCCCCGGTACTGCGGTTACCAACCGAAACCTGATCATCTGCAGAGCCTGGCGGAGCCCCAACACCTCCTGAGCCCCCCCTGCTTCAACCCCGAGATGGTCCCGCACCCTCCGGGTGGCCCGAAACCGCCGGGTCACCAAACCAGCCTGAGCTACCCGGGCAGCCTGGCACAGCCAGGGCATGTCTACGAGGGAGTGGACGCTGGTGCCCGGCGCCTGCCGCGCTTGCCCCCCACCCGCCCCGTGCCCGAGGGACCTGGGAACCTCCCCCTGTACTACCCAGGCCAGGGCCCCCATGGGCAGGGGGGCAAAGGTGGGCACAAGCTGCTGGGCCAGGGGGCAGCGAGCTGCGGGGGCACCGGGCACTACGGCCCAGAGGGACTCAAGGGCACCTCCTGTTACTACCTGGACTCGGGGGAGCAGGTGGCCAACAGCCTGGACTCACTGGACCTGGAGAACACGCACCTTGACTTCGCTGCCATCGTGGAGGACGTGGAGACCCCCACGGCGCTGCCCGGACCCCCCAGCCCGGCTGGGGGGCTCCTGCTCCCCTCGTCTGGGGGTGCCAACATGGCAGTGGGGGACATGAGCTCCATGCTGAGCACGTTGGCAGGGGAGAGCCACTTCCTCAACTCCCTGTCCTAACGGGGGGTACCCGCCCTCGGGTGGGCACCTCTGCGGCCGGGGGGACCCCAGCGTGCTGGGCACAGGTGAGAATCCTTCCCACACACAGGTTTGTGCCTGGGGGGAAGCGGGGAGCACCCCTGGAGCCCCCCTTCTCCCGTGTCTGAGTGTCACCCTCGTTCAGGAGGGGTCCCAGACACAGCCCCAACCCTCCAGGTGACCTCTGGCGTGGGGAACTGGTGTTACGGGGCCCTTTTTGCGGTGCCTCGGAGCGTGTCCCACCCGCCCCGCTCGGGACAAGGCGCCCCCGCGCAGCCCCAACGCCGAAACCAAAGAGCCCCCTCCCCGCGGGCCGGCCCCTTCCCAGTGCTCCCAGTGCCCCCCAGCCTCAATCCCAGTCTGTCAGGACTGCAAGCGCCCCCAGCCTCGCTCCAGGGGGGCGGGGGGGGCCTGTACATATTGTTCATACCTGTCTGTCTGTCCGGGGGGGTTCCCCCAATCCTCCTGTCTGTGAGAGCACCAGCAGTGCCCCCCCCTCCCCTCATTAAACCCTTTCTCAGGGGACTGTGACTGTGTGTTTGTCACCCCTGCGGGGTGTTTGTCACCCCTGCCAGGGGCTCCCAGCTCGATCCCGTCCTTTGAAGGGATGGACCGGACATTCCTTGGTCCCCTGTGACCCAAACTCCCCTGGCAGCAGCTTCCCCACTCTCGATCGGGGATCCGGAGCTGTTCCTGGGGGGTTACCGAGACCCAGAGTGAGCGATATTGGTTAAAGAGCGATGAGTGCTTCAAACCATGCTTAAAATAATGCCATTGATCATGCAAAAATAGGTTAAAGTAATTCAGTTTTCATGCGAAAAATTACCTAAGATAATATAGTTAATCATGGGGAAAAAACCAGCTTAAAATAATGCAATTTTATATTTTTTTTCGTGTAATTAATGACGCGAAAATTGCTTTAAGTAATGCAGCTAATGATACCAAAATTCCACGAAATTATGCAGTTTTGTATAATTTGCTATAAGGAACACAACCACGCAAAAAAGTACTTAAAATAACACAACTAATGATGCAAAAAATGCTTGAAATGCAATAATGCAACATTTGCTTAAAATAATGCAATTATGTGTGCAAGATTTGTGTAAATAACGCAGTTTTGCATAATTTGCTTAAAATAATGGTGAAAAAAATGCTGAAAATAATGAAGTAGTGCAAAAAATTAGCTTAAAATAGCAAAATTAATAAGCAAATTTTGCATTAAGGCAATTGCGCATAATTGGCTTAAAATTATTCAATCAATGGCGCCAAAAATTGCTGAAAATTATGAAATAGTGCAAAAATTTCCTTGAGATAAGAAAATTAATAAGCAAATCATGCATTAACGCAATTTTGCATAATTTGCTTAAAGTAACGTAATTAACCATGCAAAAAAAAAAAAAGCTTTAAATAACGCAATTATAGAAATCAGGGTGTTCCCCCGCACACCCAGAGCCTCTTCACGCTGTAATTAACCCGTAATTAACACGCAATTAACACCGAATTAACCCGCGGCAGCGATCGGGCTGGCTGGTGGCGCCCTCTGGCGGTCCCGGTGAGGAATGAGCGCCCGGTACAGAGGCGCCCATTCCGGTCCTGCGATGCTCCGGGAGCACCGATCCGGCTCCGGACGGAGTCTCCGTGAGCCTGGAGCCCTCTGGGATACCGGGCGTGCCCGTCGGTCCTCTGGAAGTCGCGGGGTCCCAGGACAGAGCGGGATCCCCGGGGGTTCAGAGCCGTGGCTGAGCTCCTTCCTGCCTCCCTCCCCGAGGTGGTGACACCAGAGGGGACAGCGCTTGGGTGGCACCGGACCCGCCAACCCCGGGGGCAGCCCCGGTGGCGGAAGGGAAGCCGGGACCCCCTCGACCCCAGGGCAGCTTGGGGAACACTCGATATTAAATACAGCTGGGGCTGTGGTTGGGAGAATAATAAATAGGCAATAAATAGCGATAAATAGTGGGGGACAAGGCACAGGGACACACTGCAAAGGCACAGGGACACACCACAGCATCGTGCCATGGTGCTGACAGCAGGAATAGGAATTAGGGCGCTCCCAGCCCCCCTGCTCTGCTCCGTGCCCCTCCCAGGACGCAGCAGGGTCTGGCAAGGCTCCCACCACGGGGTCGGGGCCATCGCAGCAGCTCCTCTCTGTCACTTCCCCGCTCGCTCCTTGTGCGACTCCGTCACCACTTGCTGCAAGAGGAGAAGTTGGGGATCAGTCCCATGGCAGGGTTGGGCCTCCCAGGCAGGGCACCCCCAATTCTCCTCGGCTCCTTTCTCACCTGCCCATCCCGTGTCTCGATGGTTTTGATGAGCACCATCCTCCGTGCCGGGCTCTCCGGGGGCTGGGGCTCCAGCACTGGGCACAGAGGGGCCATCAGCACCCCATGCCCTCCCAGGCACCCTGGGTGGGAGCACTGGGACCCACCCACACCCACACAGGGTCTCAACCCCCAAGGAAAGACCCCCAGACATAGTGGGGGACCCCCAGCTTGTCACTCACCTGAGCTTCTCATGCTGAAGGAGGTGGTGGGGTGCAGCGGGATGGTGATCCTGGGGGGGAGAGGAGGATGAGGAGGGTCTGGGACTCCTGGACATTGCCAGTAACCACAGCCCTTCCACACCCTCAAGTCCGTGACCCACATCCCAGCTCAGCTGGGGGCTGTGCCCGTGGGCTGCCGGGCTGGCACCCGGAGTGGAGCTCGAGGCAGCTCCCCCACCATCACACCCTGGCCTTGCCTTTATCTCAGCAGCGAGAAGCTCCCATGGGAACCTCTTGTTCTCCTGTGGGAACAAGGCCTGGAGCTGCCTCCTCCCAAGAAAATCCCACAATAACAGGGGTGACTCAAGGCAGGGGACCTTCCCCCCCGGCACTGGGGAGGCGCCGTGTGCCGGGCTCCCCTCACCGGCTCTCCTCGCCCTCCAGCAGCTTGCGGTACGTGGCAATCTCGATGTCCAGGGCCATCTTGACGTTGAGCAGGTCCTGGTACTCGCGCAGGTGCCGCGCCATCTCCTCCTTCATCTGCTGGATCTCCTGCTCCAGCCTTCCCACCACGTCCTGGTAGTTCCCGATCTCCTCCCCGAACTCATCCTCCATCTCCCGCATCTGCCGTTGCAGCGCCTCGTTCTGCAGGGGAAGGAGGGGCTGGATAGCGCCAGGGTGGGGTCTGGTCCCTGCACCCCCCTAACACTCCCCGGCTCTCACCACGCCCTTCAGCCCGTCCACCTCGCAGGTCAGGCTCTGGATCTGCCGCCGGGACTCGTTCATCTCCTGCTTGGCCAGCCGCAGCGCCTCGTGATTACGGTTTGCTGCATCCGAGAGGTCGGCGAACTGCGAGGCCCAGGCGAGTCAGGGCTCTGGGATGGCTCAGCTGCCCCAAAATCCCTCCCAGCCCCGGGTACCTTGGACTTGTACCACTCCTCGGCTTCCTGCAGGTTCTTGACAGCGATGCTCTCGTACTGGGTGCGGATCTCCCGCAGCGCAGCCGTCAGCTCCGGCTTGCACACCTCCACCTCGGCCAGCCCCGCCGGGCTCGGGGCACTCACCTCCAGGTCCCGCAGCTCCTGCGTGGGCGTGTGGGCGTCACGTCGTGGCACAAGGACCTGACCTGCTCCCCCTCGCCCCACCCCACCCCGGCCTCCACCTCCTCGTGCAGCTTCTTCAGGAAGCCGATCTCGTCCATCAGCAGCTCGACCTTGCGCTCCAGCTCCAGGCGGGACAGCGTGGCATGGTCCACGTCCTGTAGGAGAGGCCGGGATGAGCTACAGGGCAGCGTGGAGGGGATGGGAAGACCTTGGAGCCGTCCCCGGGGTGGTGGGGGATGAGGGTTCGGTACCGCACGGGGTGACGGGCCCTCCAGTCCCCTCACCTTGCGGAACAGCACCAGACTCTTCTCGGCATCCTCACGCTTCTGTGTCTCGTCCTCCAGCCTGGGGACAGCAAGGGATGAGAGGGAGGCGGGGGTGGGCGTGCAGACCCCCTCCTCCTGCCTCCTGTTGCAGCCCCCTCCACGCACAACGGAGGCAAAAGGGGATGGAGCGACCCCCAGCGCCGGCATGATCCGCTCCCAGCGCCCCCACCCTTGCCCTGCCCCTCCCAGTGCCCCGCCCTTCCGCAGAGCTCAGGTCTCCCAGTGTCTCCCAGTGCCCTCCTTGCATCCCGGGCGCCTTCCCCAGTGTCTGCTGAGCCCTTTCGGGGGTCCTCTTCCCAGTACACCCGGGACATTTACCAGTACCTACCCCGACTTCCCCGGGGTTCCCCCATCCCCGCCCCGCTGCATCCTCCGGTCCCCATCCTACTGCAAGACTCATCCCACCATTTCCCTCATGCCAGCGGATCCCCCAGTCCCCCTCTGGCACATTCCCCAGTCCCCATCCCATGCATAACTCATCCCGACACATCCCCGCTTCCCATCGCAGTTCATCCCTCATCCCGGTGCGTTCCCTGCATCCCGGCACAGCCTCCAGTCCCCACCCCTCTGTATCCCTCATCCCAGCGCATCTCCAGTCCCCATTCCGGCGCATCCTTGATCCCCATCCCTCTGCCTCCCACGGCCCCACCGCCGGCCCACCGTTGCCGCAGGGCCGCCAGGTCGGTGGCGAGCCCGTCCCGCTCAGCCTGGAGCCGGTCCCGGTCGCGGCCGAGTCGCTGCAGCCGCTCCCGCAGCCCCCGCAGCTCCCCCTGCACCAGCCCGGTGCGGGGCCCGGTGGCGGCGGTGGCGCGGCCCAGGGCGGCGCGGAGGGTCCCGTTCTGCCGCTCCAGAGCCCGCACCCGCTCCAGGAAAGCGGCGAAACGATCGTTCAGTGCCGCCAGTTCCTCCCGCTCCGCGCCCCGCGCCGCCGCTGCCGCCGCCAGCCGCCCCGGGGCCACGGTGAGGGGCGGCGGAGCCCCGGGGTCGCGGTCACGGCGGCTCATGGTTGCACCGGGAGGGCGGTGGCTGCCGGTATCTGCTGTTTATAGCGGACAGCGGCTCCGCCCCGCCGGGGGGACCCGGGGTACGGGACACAGACAGGGGAGGGGTCTCCTGGCCGAGGGGAGGATCAGGAGCTGCCGATGTCCCCTCGGGGGGGCGGGGAAAGGGGCTGGGGGTGGTCGGGGACACCCATCGGGATGAGGGGCAGGGACTCATGCATTCCCCTTCGGGGGGCTCGGAGACCCCCTCGGGGTGCAGGGCGGGGGGCTGGTGGAGCCCCCCTGGACGGTGCAGGCAGAGGAGCCCAGCAGCACCAGGGGCAGGGGGAGAGGGGCCGAGGGTACCCGGGAGAGACAGGACCCCCACTCGGTCAGAGGGAGAGGGACACTTATGGGGTCCCCCCCGGGGAGAATAGGGGTACAGACCCCCCAGCTGGGATGCGGAGAGGGGCTGGGGGCTGCAGGGCTCGGGCAGAGCACCCATCTGAGCTGGGTTCCATTCTGCCCGGGGTGCTCAGCACCCAGGGAGGGAGCGGCCCCTCATCCACCCCCCTCCCTTTTTGTCGGGGCCGCCGTGACTCGGCTCTGCGGGAGCTGCCATGCGCGGGGCAGCGCTGGACAGCGGGCTCTGCAACCCCCCCTGCAACCCCCCCCTTTCCGGGCAGCTTGGGCTGCACTTACGGGAAGGAGTCGGTGCCCTGCCCAGAGGCTGTGAGGAGGGGGCCCCCCGCCCGGGACCCTCTCCCAGCTCTGCAGAGAACCACACCGAGAGTGGCTCCGTGCCAGTAGCAGCATGACACCACGTCCAGCCCGTCTGCACCAGGCACTGGGCAGACACTGGGGGCTCTCTGGGGTCCCCCGCACACCTGGTGACCCCCAGGGCCAGCAGAACGGTGAGGAGGACATGAGCCCCCTGCCACTGCAGGGAGCCCAGCAGGGCACTGCCAGCTCATGGCACAGGACCCAGCCAGGCACCCCGACCCCACGCAACCCCCCAGCCTCTCCCAGCACAGCCCCTGTGCCAGCTGGCAGCAGGGCCGGGCAGCCAGCCCAGCTGAGGCCCCCCCATCCCCTGGGACGTCCCCTCAGGTCACCACAAGGCAGATTGTCCCAGCACAATGAACGAGACAACATTGGAAAGAGCTGTTTTAATGAACAGCACCACAGTGTAACACAAAAGACAAGGCACTAGTATTCCTCCCCCTCCTCATCGCCTTCCATGCTGTCAGCCCCCACCTCCTCATAATCCTTCTCCAGGGCAGCCATATCCTCACGGGCCTCCGAGAACTCCCCCTCCTCCATGCCCTCCCCCACGTACCAGTGCACGAACGCCCGCTTCGCGTACATCAGGTCAAACTTGTGGTCCAGGCGGGCCCAGGCCTCGGCGATGGCCGTGGTGTTGCTCAGCATGCACACGGCACGCTGCACCTTGGCCAGGTCGCCCCCGGGCACCACCGTGGGAGGCTGGTAGTTGATGCCCACCTTGAAACCAGTGGGGCACCAGTCCACAAACTGGATGGTGCGCTTGGTCTTGATGGTGGCGATGGCGGCGTTGACATCCTTGGGCACCACGTCCCCACGGTACAGCAGGCAGCACGCCATGTACTTGCCGTGGCGAGGGTCACACTTGACCATCTGGTTGGCCGGCTCAAAGCAGGCATTGGTGATTTCAGCCACCGTCAGCTGCTCGTGGTAAGCCTTCTCAGCAGAGATGACGGGGGCATAGGTGGCCAGCGGGAAGTGGATGCGGGGATACGGCACCAGGTTGGTCTGGAACTCTGTCAGGTCGACATTCAGGGCTCCGTCAAAGCGCAGCGAGGCTGTGATGGAGGACACGATCTGGCTGATGAGGCGGTTCAGGTTGGTGTAGGTGGGACGCTCGATGTCCAGGTTGCGGCGGCAGATGTCATAGATGGCCTCGTTGTCCACCATGAAGGCACAGTCGGAGTGCTCCAGGGTGGTGTGGGTGGTGAGGATGGAGTTGTAGGGCTCCACCACGGCCGTGGACACCTGCGGGGCCGGGTAGATGGAGAACTCCAGCTTGGACTTCTTGCCGTAGTCGACAGAGAGCCGCTCCATGAGCAGGGAGGTGAAGCCAGAGCCGGTGCCACCGCCAAAGCTGTGGAACACCAGGAAGCCCTGCAGCCCTGTGCACTGGTCAGCCTGCAAGGTGGGAAGAAGAAAACAAGACCAAACTGTCAGAAATTCTGGTCTTCAGCTGCTACTGACTTGCCCAGGCAGGCAAATATTCCTCACAGGATGGCAAATATTTGTTCAGGGATCTCAGGCCATGTGATTCAGCATGACCTGCCCTCAGAAAAAGGGACCCCTTCCTGCAGGGATTTGAGGACACTCAATAGGGCAAGGAGGGCCATGTTTATTCCAGGCAGCAGAAGTTGCTCCTCTCTGTGGCCACATGAGGACATTCTTAGGGTGTTCCAGCAGCAGAACAGGAACCACCAGCACGGGGGACAAGGTGGCCCTGACTTTACATGTTGGACACTGACTCATGGTGGATCCCCCAGCTCTTGGGAGACACCCCAGTAGACTCCATAAGTCAACCACGGTTTCACCCCCTCTTTTTCCAAGAGGGTGCAGCAGGAGCTTATCCCACAAGAGCCCATGGGAAGCCAGCTCAGCCTTTGATGTGCCAGGAGCTCCTCGAGCGGAGCCGGCGGCACAGCAGGTCCGGCCACCCCGGCGCCAGCCCCAGCGTGAGAACCAGAGGTTCAAAGAGCTTGGGCAGCCACACCAGTCAAACCAGTGCTGCACGAGCACCCAAACCATCTGTCCTGCCCGCCCCCCCTGCCTTGGCCATGGGGCTTCCCACCCTCCTCCCCCTGGCAAGGCTGGGATAGGGGCAGCAGGTCCCTCCTGAGACAACTCCACCCTCTGCCCCAAAGTGCTGATGGGCTGAGAAAGACCTGCCCAAGGACACCTGGAGCTTCCCTGTGTCCCCACATCCCCCACAGGGATGGACCCACCCCCATGAGACACTCACCAACTTTCGGATGCGGTCGAGGACCAGGTCGATGATCTCCTTGCCGATGGTGTAGTGCCCGCGGGCGTAGTTGTTGGCCGCATCCTCCTTGCCCGTGATCAGCTGCTCGGGGTGGAAGAGCTGCCGGTACGTCCCCGTGCGCACCTCGTCTGCGGGGACAGCCCCGGGCCCCGTTAGCACCCAGCGCCCGCTGCCAGCGCCCGCCCCGCCCCGCCCGCCGCCCCCCGCGCCTCAGCTCACCGATCACCGTGGGCTCCAGGTCCACGAACACGGCCCGGGGCACGTGCTTGCCGGCGCCCGTCTCGCTGAAGAAGGTGTTGAAGGAGTCGTCCCCCCCGCCGATGGTCTTGTCGCTGGGCATCTGCCCGTCGGGCTGGATGCCGTGCTCCAGGCAGTACAGCTCCCAGCAGGCATTGCCGATCTGCACGCCCGCTTGGCCCACGTGGATGGAGATGCACTCGCGCTGCGGGGGCACACGGCAGCACCGGGTCACTCCTTTTGCCCCCTCTTTGTCCCACCCCAGCACCCACCGGGCTGGCAGCGAGCTGGGAATGGCCTCTCCCCAGGACTGGCTGGGCCAGATCCTGCCTGGACCCATTACAGGGAGTTCTCAGCTCTGGGGGGCACTTCCTCTCCCTCCCACCCCGGGAGGGAGTCTCCCACCCCCCGGGACCCTAACCCTAACCCTAGACCCTCCCTATTGAGGGACAGAGCGATAACGCGGTGGGTACAGGCTCAGCCACCCCAAACCCTGGTTGTGCCCTGGCTCGCACAGGGCTGACCCAGAATTATCCCAAACTCCAGCTGGAGACACCCAGGAGCTGAGGAAGGAGGTGTGGAGGGACCCCCGCATTTGGGGACAGACTGGAGCTACCATTGTGCACAGCCCCAGGGGTACCAGGGACACAGGGTGTGCTCAGCTCTGGGGGTCCCATCCTGGCCCCCCAGGGAGGTGCACCAATTGGGACCATTCATGCCAACCCCCCAAAAACCGGGAATTGGGGTTCCCCAGGGTTATTCCCGGTACTCATCATTCCCAGTCCCCTCCACCCACGGGTCATACAGGGACAGGAACACTTCAGCCCCCTCCCCAGTGGGCTGCCCATCACTTCCCGGTTCGCGGGCAGCCCTAGACCTCGTGGAATGTGGAGCTGCTCTCTTCAACAACCCTTGCACAACCCCGGCCTGTCCCGGGCCCTCCGCAGCCCTGAACCGCGGTTATGAGTGCCCGGCTGGCAGTCAGCTCCACCCGGGACAAGAGCAAACTCCGGTGACCGGGAGGACTTTCCCCGAGGCAGCCACTCTCGGTTGTGCCCGGGCTATGCTGAGAGCCTGGGATCTGCCCCACGAGGCCATGACTCACTCCCACGCGTGTCCCGGCGAACAGAGCCGGGATAGGGCGGCACGAGGGGTACCCTCGGCGCCCCCAAAATCCCTTGGCAGATTCCTCTCCTGAGGGGCGTCCGAGGGGGGCTGTGGGGAGGTGTTCAGGACCCGCGTGGAAGCCCAGGACACGTAGTGCCACTCGGCGTGTCCCCACGCATCTGGCAGGGAGCCCGGGGGGAATCGGCACAGCCCGAGGGTGGAAGCACCCCGGGCAGCGACCCCCGGCTGGGGGAAGTCCCCGGTTCCGGGGGACACACGCACCCCCACCTCAGTTCCTGCCCGGGACGAGCAAGAACTCGGTAGCCCCACGGGGCGTCCTGAACACGCGAGGAGCTCTCAACCCCCTCCAGACCGCAGCCCCACGTGCTGCTGGGGACATGGGGGGCACCCGGCACGTACCCGCCTCTCAGCCCCCCGCGCTGCTCCGGGGGTCCCGCACTCCCAGGGGGTCCCACCCCACGCAGTGACCCCGCCACGCCCCCGGCCCTCACCATGGCCGCTCGCTGCCCGAACTGTTACGAAGCCGTCGAGGAGGGAGGCGGGGGTCGCCCCGTGGGGCTCCCCAGATATACCCCAGGGGGCGGGGCCTAGGGGGGCGGAGACAGGGGGAGGAGCCAGCGGTGCCGTGCCCCGCCCCTCCGGGCCACGCGGGGCTCCGGACACGCCCTCCCCCGCCCCGCCTCGATTCTGATTGGCCGGTTCGAAAGTCGGCGGAGGTGGGTGGGCGGTGACGTCAGCGGAGCGGAATGCGGTGGGCGGGAGGCGGGGAGGGGGCGGGGAGGGGGCGGGGCTATCTGGGGAAGTGGGCGTGGTTACGGGTGGGGAAAGAGGCGGGGACAGAGGGGCGGAGGGTTGGGGGTCCCTGGGCAGGCAGACAGGGGGCGATTGGGGGGGTCAGAAGGACCGGAGGGCATTAGGGGCAGCGGGCCCGGGGAATATTGGGGTGAGGGGGCTTTAGGGAGGCTTACGGGGGGCTTTAGAAGCGGGGGGGCTTTGCGGTATTGGGGCGGGGGGCTCAGTCGACGGGAGGAGGGGTCCCTGAAACCCTCGTCCGCAGCCTCAGGTGCTGCATCTGCCCAGGGAGCGTCCCGGCCGCGCCTGGGCTGGAGGCCTCGGCGGTCCGGTAATCCCTCTCCGCGCCCCCGTCCCCGTCCCGGTCCCGGTCCCGTTCCCGTGGGAAGCCCTGCGGGCTCCCGTCGCGCCGGCTCCTGTGCCCGCCACCGCCCTGTTCCCTGCCAGCCCCGGGGCTGCTCCCCGGGGGAACCCACAAGGGGCATTTCCTGTGGGGCAGGACGGACGGGGCCGGGGGAGCATCCCACGCCCACCCCCGGGGTGCAGTGCCCTGTCCCACCCTGCCTCCCCCGCTCTGGGCTGGTTTGAAGAGGGTAGGAGTCGAGCTCCAAAGGCCAGAGAGAGGTTTGGGAAAGCATGGGGATATGGGGTCGGCCCCGAGACAGAATCACAGACCCCACATTCACTGGGCACCATGGTGCCCTGACAGTCCCTGGGCATCCCCAAATCTCCTCACATCCTGGGCACCTCAGTGTCCCCCCCGACTCACTGAGCACCCCCAGGGTCCCCTCACACCCTTGGCACCTCAGTGTCCCCCCCCGCCCCTGAGCACCCTCAGCGTCCCCCTCACTCATTGAGCACCCCCAAGGTCCCCTCACACCCTGGGCACCTCAGTGTGTCTCCCCTCCCTGGGTACCTCGATGTCCCCCCCACTTCCTGGGCACTCCGTGTCCCCTCACATCCTGGGCACCTCAGTGTCCCTCCCCTCCCTGAGCACGCCGGTGTCTCCCCACTCCCTGGGCACATCCTCGGTGCTGGCACACGCCCAGGGCCGGGGTGCCCGTTGTCCCAGCAACACCCACTCCTGAGCCCCCGATGCCACCGGAGCCCTCCGAGATCTCACCACTGCTGTTCCGGTGCCCTGCTAGGGGTCAGGGGATGCTTTAGGGGGGCCGGGCCGAGCGTGGATCCCCCCGCCAGCAGGGTCTCTCCCACCTCACCCCCACCCCTCCGCCGCCCCGCTCCTTTATTCCCAGCTTTGCCGCATTGCGGAACCGCCCCGCTCGCAGGCGGTGCCGCAGCCCCCTCCCCACGGGCAGCGCGCCCGCAGCCCCCCGCACCCCACGGCTGCCCCCCCCGCGCCTTCCTCTGCTCCCCCTGCCCCCCGCAGATCCCCCCCCTCCCGGGGCTGAGTCTCCCTTTTGTTGTGGCTCCCGCAGAACCGGGAGGGGTTGCGGGGGGGCGGGAGGGGGCACCGGGACACCCGGGCTGCGGGAACACCGGTGACACCTCCCTGCTTCCTCCCACAGGGAGTGCGGTCACCCGCTGTCCCCAGCGCTGGACTTGAAGGGTCTTTCCCTCTGCTCTTCGGGTGGGGCGGGGGCGCGGGCAGCGGTGGGTGCCACCCCTCCGCGGGTCCAGCCCCCCGGTGCCACCCTGGGCCAGCCGAGGGGCGGAGGGGCCCCTCCACCACACCACGGCCTCATCCGGCATCCCGGAGCAGAGCGGCTCCCCCCGAGCTGCCCTGTCTCTCCATCTGAATGAACCTGTCACATCGATAGTGGCAGCGGATGGACAGACAGACAGAGCTGCGTTCTGCGGGAAAACAGGCTAAAAATAGCAGCAGCCTGTGTCTGGGATGTCAGCCCTGAGCTACGACAGCCCCTGATGGGGCTGACACCCCTCGATCCCTGGGGACGGTGTGTCCCGGTCGTGGGGTTCGAGGTCATCGACTGGGGATCCACAGGAAAGGCCCAAACTGGGGGAGGCTGGGAATCTCGGCTGTGCCACGGGCAGGAGTCCAGCAGCCAGGAAATCAGCCCACGCAGGATGAGACGCCAGCTCTGGGAGCCCCCGAGTTGCCCAGCCCGGGTGGGGGCAGCCATGGGGACTCTGTGTAGACAGGGGGGGACCCTGGGGGGTCCAGGGTCTGTCCCACACAGTGGCACCGGGGGGGTGGACACGGCGGGGGGGGTACAGCAACCGTCACCAGGAGCCACCACGTTGCTACCAACAGTCAACAGAGCACAGGCAAATGAGAAGTACGGGGGGGGGGGAAGGCTGGGAGCTGTGCCAGACCCCCCCACATGGACACACACCAGGGCTGGATACTGGGGGGCCCAGGGCTGGTGACCCCCATGGCAGGGTGCAGTAGGGGGGACCCCAGGCACTGTGTACCCCTCCCCCCCACCTTGGCAAACCACCGAGATCAGGCTCCGAGGGTCCTGGGGATGGTGCCCCACCCCCAGAATGGCAGGGTCAGGCACTGGGGGTCCCAAGGATGGTGCCTCACTCACAGTTGAGCGGGGTGAGGCCATTGGGGTCCTGGGGATGGTGCCCCCACTGTGACAATAAGGCCAGGCAGTGGTGGGAACCCAGCCTCCTCTGCCTGCAACCTCCCGCCCAGCAGGCCCTGGATGGATGTTGGGGAGGGGGATGCGAGGGGGGTCCCAGCCCATCTCCTGGCAACCGGTCTCCTAGCAACCCCACCAGTTGCCTGGCAGCAGCCGGTGCAGGACGTGTGGTCGTCCATATCCGAGGAGATGGGAGGGGGCTGGGGGGCACCAGTGGGACTGCAGCACCCAGTGCCCCTCACCCTGCACCCCACATCACCCACTGGGGCTGAGCCACCCCCTGCCCCATGAGGCACCTCCTGCCCACAGCTCAGGGCAGGAGGATGGGTGAGGACCCTCATTAGCTTGGAGAGTGGTCCCTGAGTCAGGGGGCTGCTGTGAGCCCCCAAAACCCCTGGCCTTGGGGACACAATGGGGACATCGTAACAGGCTCCACACTGGTGTTCAGCACTTGGGACTGTAGGGGGACAAAGACAGGAGGTATTCCCCATGCAGGGATAGACTTGCAGTGGGGTCAGGGCTGAGGGCTGAGCTGCTTTGGGATGACAGTGCCCCAAAACACCCATTTGCCATGGGGACCAGCATGGTGAGAGCCAAATCTCCTGTTTTTTCTGCACTCTGCAAAGCCAGGGCCACCTAGTCCTTTGTTCTGCTGGGCGATGCCTAAATCCCATCCCCTCTTTGTCTGCAGCTCTGCAGTCCTAGCAGCACCCCAAAAAACAGGGCAGCAGCAGGGGCATGGGGCTGGCAGTGGGGACGCGGGCCTGGCAGCAGGGACATGGGGATGGTGGTGGGGACACGGGGTTGGCAGCAGGGACATGGGAACCTTGGATCTGCCCAGAAATCTGCATAATGTGGGAAACGCCAGGAGAAAAAAAGTGATTTCTCAGCAAGGGGGGGGGCGTCCTGGCAGCTCCACCTGCAGCAGCTCGAGCCATGCATGTGGTGTGGGGTCACTCCTCTGCAGGGACTGAGCCCCCCAGCACCTCCTGCCTTGGTGAGACAACCCCCAGCCTCTGTGGGCTTCGCAGGAACAAACGGGAGGGGGAAGCCCCCTAGGAGTGGGAAACCCCAGGGCTGTGGGGCTGCTGGCTCGGGGGCTGTGCAGGGGCTGCAGCAGAAGGAGGGGTGGCCAGGGGACGCTTGTCCCAGTGTCACAGCTGTGTCCCAACCACCAGCTGCCACACAGCAGCTGCTGCTCAGTCCGAGCCCCAGCCCATAACTGCCCTAGGGGCTTTTGTCCCTTGTGTCCTCCCGCTGTCCCTCAGCCCCCGGCTCTGCTTGTCCCCAGCTGCCCGGGGGGATGGCTCTTTGTCCCCCCGGCTGGGCCCCGCAGCGCTGGTTCCCACTGCCTGAGCAGACAAAGAGGCGCTGGAAGGTCCGGGCACGGCAGGGAAAGGGCCGGGATAGGCACAGGGCCATGGCAGGGACGTGGCTGAGAACCAGGGAACTGTGGCACAGCCAGGGATGGGGACAGTGTCCCTGGGGATGGGGACAGGGGTTTGGCCAGCGATGAAAACAGTGTCCCTGGGGATGGGGACCAGGGCGTGGCTGGCTGGGAATGGGGACCAGAGTGTGACAAGGGATGGGAACAACAGGATGACTGGGGACAGGGACCAGGGTGTGGCCGAGGATAACCGGGAGCGAGGGCAGCGGCCGGACAAGGGGGAGGGCTGCATCGCCGGGGATGGGGACCAGGGCGTGGTCCTACCCGGTGTAACGGGAGCCTCGGGACCGAGACACCCATTCCGGGCAGTGGGAGAACGGGATCGGGAAGA
Organism: Eopsaltria australis; assembly: GCA_034509425.1. Taxonomy (NCBI): domain Eukaryota; kingdom Metazoa; phylum Chordata; class Aves; order Passeriformes; family Petroicidae; genus Eopsaltria; species Eopsaltria australis. The sequence goes on along the minus strand of JAVTVJ010001200.1, from coordinate 227,489 downwards.
ACGGCGGGACTTGGGGGATGGGGCCCGTGGGGGGATGGGGACCGTGGGATGAGGACCCGAGCGTGACCGCTGGCTCAGCCAAGACCGGGGACCGGGGCGTGGCAGGGACGGTGCCAAGGACACAGCCAGGGCCCCTCCGGCGGCGGGCGGGAGCCAGCGGCGGGGCCGGGCCGTGCCCGCCGCAGCCCCCGGGCCCCCCCTCCCGCACCGCCCGGCCTTTGTCTGCGGCTGCGGGGGGGCATTACCTCATCCCGGGCGTCCAATGGCCGCCGCCGCCGCCGGCCCCGCCGCCCCCCCGGCCCCGCCGCCCGCCCCGCTTCGCCCCGCCCCGCCGCCGCTATAAAGCCCCGCACCGAGCCCCGCGCTCCGCCGCGCCTCTTACATCGACCGCCTCAGCGTCGGGCTGTGAGACCGCCCCGGACCGACCGCCGCCATGGTGAGGGGGTGCGGGGGGGTCGGGACCGCCCTTGTCCCTATTCCCACAGTCCCTATTCCCTTTGTCCCGTTGTCCTCCGTTCCTATTCCCGCCGGTCCCATCCCTCCCAGCCCCGGATCCGTGTTTTTCCCCGGTCCCAATCCCCACCCTCCCGTCGTAATCTTCACTTTTCATCCTCCTCTCCGGCTCCCGTCTCGTTGTCTCCGGTCCCCAACCCCCCTGATCTCCATTCCCAAGCGCTCGTCATCCCTCCCCCGCCCGGGATGAGCCCTCGGCGCCGGGACTCCTCCCTCACCGGGCGTGGCTCCCGTTACACCGAGTAAAGTGTGTCGCCCGGGACACAGCCCCGAGTGTACCTCCCGTTAAATGGGCCTGGAAGGGTCTTTCTGCCTCTTCCGGGAGTGACCCCCGAGCCGGCAGCGGGCGTGGCTCCCGTTAAAGCGGGCAGGATGGGACCCCCCCCCCGGACTTAGCGCTAAGCTTCCATAGGGCGTGGCTCCCGTTAAACCAGGCAGGATGAGACCCCCGGGACTCAGCACTGAGCTTCCATAGGGCGTGGCTCCCGTTAAACCGGCCAGGATGGATCCCTGGCACTGATCCACGGTAACAAACCGGGCAAGATGGGACCCCCGGGACCGAGCCCCGAGTCTGCACCGGGCGTGGCTCCCGTTAAACAGGGCAGGATGGGAACCCGGGACGCAGTACTGAGCTCCTGTCGGGTGTGGCTGTGGTTAAACCCGACAGGATGGTTCCCGGGTACAGAACCCCGAGCCTGAACCAGACATGGCTCCCATTAAACCGGGCAGGATGGGTCCCCGGAGCTAAGCTCTTACTGGGCGTGGCACCGGTTGAAAAGGGCAGGATCGGGCCCCCCATCTTTCGGTACCGAAAAAGAAAGACGGTCCCCACCGCCCGTCACTGGGCGTGGCTCCCGTTAAACCGGGCAGCACAGATTCCCTTGTCCCCCCCCGCCCCGGTGCTGAGCCCTTAGTCTGCGCTGGGCGTGGCCCCGGTTTAACGGGGCAAAAAGGGTCCCCGGTGAGGGGTGGGCAGGGCGGAATAGACCCCCGGTGCTGAATACCCCATTCCGCACCAGAGATTGAAGCACGGCAGGATGGGCCCCCCAAGTCCCGCACTGGGCGTGGCCTTGCTTCGACTGGGACCCGGGTGGGCAGGAGGAGTCCCCGGTGCTGAGCCACGCTGGGGCTCTGTTGGGTCTCACCAGGGCAGGGTGGAGCAGGATGGGAACCCCGGGGCTCCTTGTCTCACCACGGGCGCAGTCTCAGTCCCTCAGGGCAGGATGAGCCACAAGTGCTGAGCTCCGCATCCCCCAATAGGCAGGGTGCCAGGGGTGATGGGCACATGTCAGGATGGGACCCTCTGCACTGGGTGCGTCTCCAGACCCCGAACAATGGGTGTGTCCGGCCAGGATCTGGCCCCATCCAGCCTTGGGGAGGGGCCCTTCCCAGCTCGCTGCCAGCCCGGTGAGTGCTGGGGTGGGACAAAGAGGGGACAAAAGGAGTGACCCGGTGCTGCCGTGTGCCCCCACAGCGCGAGTGCATCTCCATCCACGTGGGCCAAGCGGGCGTGCAGATCGGCAATGCCTGCTGGGAGCTGTACTGCCTGGAGCACGGCATCCAGCCCGACGGGCAGATGCCCAGCGACAAGACCATCGGCGGGGGGGACGACTCCTTCAACACCTTCTTCAGCGAGACGGGCGCCGGCAAGCACGTGCCCCGGGCCGTGTTCGTGGACCTGGAGCCCACGGTGATCGGTGAGCTGAGGCGCGGGGGGCGGCGGGCGGGGCGGGGCGGGGCGGGCCCTGGCAGCGGGCGCTGGGTGCTAACGGGGCCCGGGGCTGTCCCCGCAGACGAGGTGCGCACGGGGACGTACCGGCAGCTCTTCCACCCCGAGCAGCTGATCACGGGCAAGGAGGATGCGGCCAACAACTACGCCCGCGGGCACTACACCATCGGCAAGGAGATCATCGACCTGGTCCTTGACCGCATCCGAAAACTGGTAGGGGCACACAGGGGGTGCAGGTGGCGAGCAAGGACAAAGCCTCCATTCTGTCTCGGTCTCCCCTCCAGACTTGCTGGGCTGGGTTTAGATTTAATTTATTAATTAATGTTAATCCTGTTGTGCAGTGGCTGCCATTGGCCAGCAGCGGGACGCGGCGCAGCTGGAGCTGGAGCGGCTCCACAGCGCCGCAGCCCCCGGGCGCTGCCGGTGCTGAGCTCGGCAATTCCCTCTTTGTTTCCACTTGGCTCCTGGCGCGGCTGAGTCCAGCTGCGTGTGCTGGGAACAGACAGCCCCGAGCCGGTTCCTCCCACGATCATGTGGCCGTGACAGTCCTTGGTGGTCAAACTTGTCTTAATTCTGTTGTCGAGCCAGTGGCAGTTCTGAGCTTGGAGGTGCCCCTGACCACTGTCCCACCCCAGAGGCCAAGCGGCTTCCCTGGGTGATTCACCATGAGTCAGTGGGCAACAGATGGAGTCAGTGCCACTCTGTCCCCCAACCTGCTGACTCAGGCTCTGCTGCTGGAAAGCCCCCAAATGTCCTTGTGAGGCCACAGAGAGGAAGGAGTAACATCTGCTGCCTGGAGTAAACATGGCTCCTCACCTTGTCTTTCCTTGCAGGCTGACCAGTGCACAGGGCTGCAGGGCTTCCTGGTGTTCCACAGCTTTGGCGGTGGCACCGGCTCTGGCTTCACCTCCCTGCTCATGGAGCGGCTCTCTGTCGACTACGGCAAGAAGTCCAAGCTGGAGTTCTCCATCTACCCGGCCCCGCAGGTGTCCACGGCCGTGGTGGAGCCCTACAACTCCATCCTCACCACCCACACCACCCTGGAGCACTCTGACTGTGCCTTCATGGTGGACAACGAGGCCATCTACGACATCTGCCGCCGCAACCTGGACATCGAGCGTCCCACCTACACCAACCTCAACAGGTTGATAGGCCAGATCGTGTCCTCCATCACGGCCTCGCTGCGCTTTGACGGAGCCCTGAACGTCGACCTGACAGAGTTCCAGACCAACCTGGTGCCGTATCCCCGCATCCACTTCCCCCTGGCCACCTATGCCCCCGTCATCTCTGCTGAGAAGGCTTACCACGAGCAGCTGTCGGTGGCCGAGATCACCAATGCCTGCTTTGAGCCGGCCAACCAGATGGTCAAGTGTGACCCTCGCCACGGCAAGTACATGGCGTGCTGCCTGCTGTACCGTGGGGACGTGGTGCCCAAGGATGTCAACGCCGCCATCGCCACCATCAAGACCAAGCGCACCATCCAGTTTGTGGACTGGTGCCCCACTGGTTTCAAGGTGGGCATCAACTACCAGCCTCCCACGGTGGTGCCCGGGGGCGACCTGGCCAAGGTGCAGCGCGCCGTGTGCATGCTGAGCAACACCACGGCCATCGCCGAGGCCTGGGCCCGCCTGGACCACAAGTTTGACCTGATGTACGCGAAGCGGGCGTTCGTGCACTGGTACGTGGGGGAGGGCATGGAGGAGGGGGAGTTCTCGGAGGCCCGTGAGGATATGGCTGCCCTGGAGAAGGATTATGAGGAGGTGGGGGTGGATTCTGTGGAAGGGGAGGGAGAGGAGGAAGGCGAGGAATACTAAACTCACAAGGGTGCTGCTCGAACAGGGAACATAAACTAGTTGAAGACCCCGCGGGGTCTGTAGCAGTGTGTGCGCCACGGTCTGTCCTGTCAATGGTCTGTGCTTCAATGGAAAAGTCTGTGACGGACCCACCCGTCCTCTCCTGTGGGTCTGAATAAAAAGCATTCCCTGTCTTACCCTGGCTCTGGTGTCTTCACTCCCTGTGGTGATGTCCCTGCCTGGCTCTGACGCTGTCGCCACCAGTACATGACACAGCCCTGCAGTCCCTGCCCATACCCAGGGTCTCCACCCTGTCCCTGAGTGTGTGCTGGGGGTTTTGGTGAGTTCAGCACCCTGCGACCCCCCCCAAACTGTTCCTCCTAAATCCATGTTCCTTCCTCATCCTACTGGGCTTGGTGTTTTACCCCCACCCCAGGGGCTTGGGGTGTGGAGAGGGCAGGGTTTTCTTAGGACCAGGAGCCAAGTGAGAACATTGGGGGCCTTACATCCTCTGGTGGGCTGGAGATCCCTGGAGCCCCCCCAGTTTGGCAGAAGTCTTTGGTATCTCTGCTACCTCCTTTTCCTGGGCAGGGGAGGGGTTGCATTGCCCTGGGGATGGGGAGGGGCTGCTCTGCCCACCACAGGTGGGACTGCTGGGCATGAGAGGGCTCCCTTCCTCCAGCTGTGTGTCTGGGGATACACAAGGTTCCCCCAACACCAACCACAGTGTGTCCTTAAGTCCCTCTGGCTCTTCTTGCAGGGCTGAGGAGTTGGCCCTGCTAGTCCCAGCCCCTGGGGGGGAAGGGGGAAATGTGGTAGCAGCCCCCCTAAATGGGGGGAGCCTCTTTATGCTCCCTTTCCTATCCTTTTACCCTCGCCCTCATGGCTCCACACAGGGATAAATAATGAAGGGAAAGTTGAACACAGAGTGAAACTCGAGCAGGTGCTGCAGCTGGGGGGGTGGGGGGACCCTCATTTGTGTGGTTCACCCCTCCCTCTTTAGGCTGTGCTATGAGCTTAGGCCAGGCCTTGATGAGCAGCACCTGGGCCAAGCTCCTGGAGTTCATCAACAACACTGTCAGCTCCCAGGAACTTCTCTTATCAAACCAACGCCTCGATTTTACGGAACGGCCTTGAGAATTAATTTTTCTTGCCTGAAGGACAGCCCAAGTGCAACAATGTGTTTGTTATCGAACTTTCAAAGGAAGTTCCTGATCCAAAATATAGCCAGGATGGAAAACTCGGATGACCAAAGCCAACGCTTGCGATGTTATAACCAGCAGGTCCTGAGTGAGACCCCCTGAGCTCATCACGACCACAGCAGGTAGGAGAACGCTCAGGGACGGTGAACTCACAAGTCTGGGATTCTCGGAGGACAAACAGAGCTTGGGCTGATCCCCCAGAACTCAGGGCTCAACCCTTGGCCTGTTGAGAAGACACAAAGGCAATACTGAAGTCAAGGTGGATTTTTCACAGGTATTGACACCTGTGCAGGTATGTGTGTGTGCAAGGGTGAATATTCTATAGCAAATGTGCTAGGAATGTTGCTCTCAGATTCCTAAGCACTTTAAATTCGTAAATAAAATGGGCCTCTGAGTTACTATTGTGCCTATAGTAAATTTTATATTAATCTGTTGGTAAATTATTTAAATTAAACTCTGGATTAAGTTTAAGCGCCCTTAAACCTTTAGGCTTAAACTGTTGGTCAAGCCTAGGGCTCAGTTTGACAATGGGATGGGGGGTTCATTCAGCCCCTTCTGACTCAGAGGAAGGATCTCCATAATTCCATTTTATCCTTGTCATTCTTCCCCCATCCCCAGCCTTCCCTTAGGTCATTTTTGGCCAATTTTAGTTTTTACATTGATCGATTTTAAATTCTAGCCCCATTTTCCCCTCCCGGCTTTCACTACCGAGTGAGTCATAGAGGGAAGTTGCCAGTGAATTTTGTCGCGCTTTCACTTTAACATTAAACCTGCTTTTACCGGTGATTCTTTGAGCGACCCAAAACACTACTAACAGCATTCCAGAGGTGACGCGATGCGCAGGGAATCTGGTGGGGGGGGTGGGGGGTGTAACGACCCCCCCGGAACACCCATTCCATAAACACCAACACACAGAACCGGGAGCAGCTCCTCCAGAACCCGCTGGCATCGCTCACCACCGAGCTGACCCCCGAGTGCCACCCGGGACCCCCACACTGCGAGCGGGGTGGGAGCCCGGAGCGGGCAGGATGAGGAGGGGGGGGAGCAGCCCTTTGCTTCCCGGTGGGGCCGGAGCGGCCACGCGGCCGGCGAGGCAAATGGCGGGGGAGCCACGTCACCGCTGCAGTGCAGCTGCGGCGGATGCGGCCGCGCCGGCCCCGCCACCCTGGGGTGGGCTCAGCTGGACGCTGACCCCGGCTTGGGGTGGCTCCGGTGGGGCGGGAGGGGATGCGGGGGCCCCCTGGCAGCGGGTGCTGCCGAAGGGGCCGCTGGGTTTTTCCGCAAAGCTCTTGGCAAAACAGGAAGGCGGATTATTGGGTGCAAATAGCTCCGGGGATTAGATGGGGGCTGGGGATGGCCCCCCCTTCCCCTCCGCTTGGCTCCCCCCGGTGCTCTCCGCGGCCTCACGGCCGGGCAGGGAGCTGCTCCGAGTTGGGACCGCAGTCCCCTGTGTTATGCCCCCCACCCCGTGCTGCGGACATGGCTGAGACAAACCCCACCCTGAAAAGCGGGGTCCACCCCACAATCGTGCGGACCCCGCGGGGGGAGCCGGGGCCCCCCCATCGCAGTGGGATCCAGGGGTGCAGAGGGGCAGGGAGGGGCCGGGGGTGCAGATGGACTTGGGGGGGTGCTGGGGAGGGGGAGGGGGCTGCGCAAGCTGCAGATGGTCTGGGAGGGACCCCCGGGGCGCAAAGGAGCCGGGGCGGGGGGGCCGCGCGGTGCAGATGGGGCGGCGGGGGGGTCCGTCCGGAGAAGCCGATTAACAAACTGGGGACACGGAGGGGGACGACGACGACGACACCGGGCGCGGCAGCACGTGCCGCCGCCCCCCCCATGTCGCAGTTTTCCTCCGCAGCGGAGCCGCACCGGGCGGGAGGGGCGGCGCGGGGGGGAGGTGGGGGCGGGCGGGAACGGCTGTGCCCCCCCCATCGTACGCGGTACCGGGGGGGCTGAGGACCGCAGGAAGGTCAGACCCCCCCGTACCCCGCACTCCCCGTACGGGGGGCTCTTCGCAAGCCGGGGGGGGGGGGGTCAGGGGGGCTGCACCCCGCGGCGGGAGCCCCCCCCACGAGCCCCGCAGCACGGAGGGCGGAGGAGGCGGAGCGCGCCACTCGTCTCAGCCAATCCGCGATGCGAACGCATTGATGGACGGGAGTCGCGGCTAATAGGAGCGCGGGGCGGGGGTGCTCGCCCCGCCCCCCGGGCCGGTATATAGCGGGGAGCCCGGGGGCGGCGGCAGCTGGTACTTGCGTCGATTCCTTGCTTGTCGGGACGAGTAACCAAGCCGCAGCCATGGTGAGGGGAGGGGGCTGGAGAAATGGCGGGGGATGGGCCCGCAGCATGGCGGGGTAGAGGGGGAGAAGGGCTGGATCTGAGGGGTGCGGGAGATTGGGGGAGAACGCGTGCGTAGGAGAGGAGGTAGAATGAACGGCGGGGGGAGAATCCGGGGGGGGGGCGAGAAATTGGGCTGGGGGATGTAAGGGTGGGGGGGACCGGTTCGGAAAGTTGGGAGGGGATGGGGGTACGGTAGGAACGGTGGGTGGATAGAGCAGGGCCTGCGGGTGTTGAGCAGGGATCGAGGGTGAGCTCCTTGATGGACGGAACACCCCTGAGTGGAGGGGGGGGGTGTCACAGCACTCGTGGGGTGACCGCACGTGGTCTCCGGTAGCCCACCGGTGGGGGCGGGGTCAGCCCGACCGTTACCGTTCCCGCGCGCGGGAAGGCGCGCGCAGCGGGGGCACGGCCCCGCCCCTCCCGCATACTCGCCCTTCCCCCCTAAATCCTGCCCTGGATCCCCCCCAACCCCACCCTCCCTGGAGCACGAGGTTCTGTTTTCTGTCCCCCCCGAGCCCTTCAGGCGGGTCCCGCTCCGTGGTTCCTGGGGGGGCTCCCGCGGGCCGCCCTCCGCTCCAGATCTCCCCCAAAAACGGGGACTCCCCCCCCGCCCCGGCCGCGAGGAACGCGCGGAGCAGGTGGCGCGGGGCAGGGAGCGGCCGGGAATGTGCGCGACCCCCCGGGGGTGACGCCATCGGCCCATCCCCGCCGTTTCGGGTCAGCTGGTGCAGTCTGGGCCCCGCTGCCGCGCTGAGCTTCCTCTTCCTCCTCCTCCTCCCGGCCTCGCCCTGCCCAGGCTGCCGGGCTGGAAAATGTCCTCCCTGGGCGCCGTTTGGGAGCAGATGGTGGCAGCTGCAGGGTGACGGGACCCCCAGGGCGCTGCCCACAGGTGGCTGCAGTCTGTTCCCAAACGCGAGTGTCAGCCCACACCTGCATCTTCGGATCCTGCGTGGCCCTAGCGAAGCTCAGCCACTGGTTGGGGCACAACTGGGGTTTTGGGGTTCCAAGCTTGAGCCCCTGTGAGATCTCTTCATCCCCCAGCAGGCAGGGTCGCAGCTCCCAGGAGGGGTAGGATGGGACCCTCGGAGCTGAGGACATCCTGCACTGAAGAGGGGTTCCCTGTTCTCTGGGATATGGGGGTGTTCCTGAACCAGGAACAGCCTGGTAATAGGGAGCCGCCTGGGGATGGGGGTGAAGTGTCCCTGTCTGCATGTGAGCCAGGGATGGAGGAGACTGGGAATAGTGGGCACCAGCAATAACCCTGGGGAACCCCAATTCCTGCCTCTGTGGGGTGAATGGCACCAACTGATGCAGGGTTCAGCTCCTGGAGGGGGGGGAGCAGGATGGGACCACCAAAGCTGAGCACAGTGGGTGCATCTGGGCGGGATCTGGCCCCATCCAGCCTTGAGGAGGGGCCCTTCCCAGCCCAGTTGGTGCTGGGGTGGGACAAAGAAGGGACAAAAGGAGTGACCCGGTGCTGCCGTGTGCCCCCGCAGCGCGAGTGCATCTCCATCCACGTGGGCCAAGCGGGCGTGCAGATCGGCAATGCCTGCTGGGAGCTGTACTGCCTGGAGCACGGCATCCAGCCCGACGGGCAGATGCCCAGCGACAAGACCATCGGCGGGGGGGACGACTCCTTCAACACCTTCTTCAGCGAGACGGGCGCCGGCAAGCACGTGCCCCGGGCCGTGTTCGTGGACCTGGAGCCCACGGTGATCGGTGAGCTGAGGCGCGGGGGGCGGCGGGCGGGGCGGGGCGGGCGCTGGCAGCGGGCGCTGGGTGCTAACGGGGCCCGGGGCTGTCCCCGCAGACGAGGTGCGCACGGGGACGTACCGGCAGCTCTTCCACCCCGAGCAGCTGATCACGGGCAAGGAGGATGCGGCCAACAACTACGCCCGCGGGCACTACACCATCGGCAAGGAGATCATCGACCTGGTCCTCGACCGCATCCGAAAGCTGGTGAGTGTCCTGTGGGGTCTCATGGGGGCGGGTCCATCTGTGCGGGGGATGTGGGGACACAGGGAAGCTCCAGGTGTCCCTGGGTAGATCCTTCTCAGCCCATCAGCACTTTGGGGCAGAGGGTGGAGCTGTCCCAGGAGGGATCTCCTGCCTTCCTGGTGGGACCTGGATGACCCAGGTTGTACCTCCAGGATCTGGATTGGTTGGTTGTGTGTCATGTGTTAGCATGCAGCACATCCTGGCTCCCTATGGCCTTTGGATCCTCTGAGCGATCAGGATCAACCCCTTCCCTTGACCTGAATCCCTTTACACAGGGCTCTGCAACCTCACCAGGCCAGGATGAGCACCTTGAGGGTGGCATGTTCCAGGGGTGTGATAAGGCTTGTGGGATTCTGGGTCATTTCCGTCCCTGGGAAAACCTTATTTCATCCCTTTTTTGAGGTCATGTGAGGTTTCTCCTTGATCTGGACTCTGATCCTGCTCGACCAACTGCTTATGAGCAGCTGTGCTGACTATTTAACTCTTGCTGGGCCAGCTCTAGTGGATTCCCCCTTCCCTCAAGCAGATTGCCAGGGTTGTAGGGAGAAGTAGCTGAGTGTCCCCAAATCCCTGCAGGAAGGGGTCCCTTTCCCTGAGGGCAGGTCATGCTGAATCACAGGGTGCTCTGGCTGGAAGTGGAGCTGGCAGAGGTGCCCCAAAAACCCCAAAGTCCTTGGGGGAAATGCATGCCTTCCTGGGCAAGTCAGTAGCCGCTGAAGATCAGAATTTCTGACAGTTTGGTCTTGTTTTCCTCTTCCCACCTTGCAGGCTGACCAGTGCACAGGGCTGCAGGGCTTCCTGGTGTTCCACAGCTTTGGCGGTGGCACCGGCTCTGGCTTCACCTCCCTGCTCATGGAGCGGCTCTCTGTCGACTACGGCAAGAAGTCCAAGCTGGAGTTCTCCATCTACCCGGCCCCGCAGGTGTCCACGGCCGTGGTGGAGCCCTACAACTCCATCCTCACCACCCACACCACCCTGGAGCACTCCGACTGTGCCTTCATGGTGGACAACGAGGCCATCTACGACATCTGCCGCCGCAACCTGGACATCGAGCGTCCCACCTACACCAACCTGAACCGCCTCATCAGCCAGATCGTGTCCTCCATCACGGCCTCGCTGCGCTTTGACGGAGCCCTGAACGTCGATCTGACAGAGTTCCAGACCAACCTGGTGCCGTATCCCCGCATCCACTTCCCGCTGGCCACCTATGCCCCCGTCATCTCTGCTGAGAAGGCTTACCACGAGCAGCTGTCGGTGGCCGAGATCACCAATGCCTGCTTTGAGCCGGCCAACCAGATGGTCAAGTGTGACCCTCGCCACGGCAAGTACATGGCGTGCTGCCTGCTGTACCGCGGGGACGTGGTGCCCAAGGATGTCAACGCCGCCATCGCCACCATCAAGACCAAGCGTAGCATCCAGTTTGTGGACTGGTGCCCCACTGGTTTCAAGGTGGGCATCAACTACCAGCCTCCCACGGTGGTGCCTGGGGGCGACCTGGCCAAGGTGCAGCGCGCCGTGTGCATGCTGAGCAACACCACGGCCATCGCCGAGGCCTGGGCCCGCCTGGACCACAAGTTTGACCTGATGTACGCGAAGCGGGCGTTCGTGCACTGGTACGTGGGGGAGGGCATGGAGGAGGGGGAGTTCTCGGAGGCCCGTGAGGATATGGCTGCCCTGGAGAAGGATTATGAGGAGGTGGGGGTGGATTCTGTGGAAGGGGAGGGAGAGGAGGAAGGCGAGGAATACTAAACGCTGGGTTCCTTCTGTCACTGTCGCATGTCCACGAAATGTCTGCTTCAAACACTTGAGCTTCCTTGTGCACTGGGTGGGGTTCGGCCCCGTGGGCCCGGCCAGGGGTACGCTGCCCTCTCGGATGTGATCATGCAGATTTTCCATGTGTCTGTATCGTGTCTGTGAATAAAAGGCTTTAAGAGAAGCTACACTGTGTCGGATACAAACCCTCTGTGTCAGCGCCTGCTCTCGCCCGGGCCGCCTGGCCCCATCCCATGGGAACAGACTGTCCCTATTGTCTGTGCCCAGTGAGGCAGCTGGCATGGTACTGCTGCTACCCGAGCTGGCCAGCCCTTCCCCTCACTGCTAGCTGGGGGGGTGAAGCCCCCGCATCCCCGGGGTGCCACGGGGTGGGGCCTCACCCTGGGTACTGCTGGGCTCCTTAACGAGCTGTCCGTGATCCTCCCCAGGGGGGCCATGCCCTGCCCGCTGCCCCCGGCGCTCGGGAGCCCTGCCCTGCCCCCCGCGGCTCTCCGGGATTAACGCTCCCGGGATTAGCGCTGTCCCAGGATTAGCTCCATTCCCGCTCCCAAATCCGGGGGGCTGCTCCGGGGCCCGTGGGAGCGGCGGGGTGGGCTCAGCCAATCAGCGCGCGCCGCGCTGCGCTTCGGCCAATGAGCTTCGCCTCATTCAAGCCGCGCAGCCAATGGGCGGCGGGGGGCGGGGCCTGCCGGGCCCTTTCAGGCCGCGGACGAGCGGATACTTTGTAGCGGGGAGCGGACGCGGGGGGCGGGGCCACCGGGAAGGGCGGGGCCATCACCGCGGGCACCGTCACTGAGAGCGGCGACTCCCGGCGCTACCGGAGAGGCTGGACCGGCGTGGCGGTACCGGCCCTGCCGTCCTGCCCCTGCCCGCAGCAGCCCAGCCCGGCCCTGCCATGCTGGCCGCAGAATGGCCCCTGTGGAGCAGGACGCGCTGGCCGTGCGGGAGCAGCTTTTCCACGAGAGGGTCCGCGAGTGCATCGTGAGTGACCAGGGGCGGCGGGAGGGGGAAGGGGCCCGGTGTGGCGGGGAGAGGTGGGAAGGGAGCTCGCAGCCCTCCATGGGACCGTGGGGATCCCCCGGGCGGCGCTGGGCCCGGCTGTGGCAGCGCTCCACACCCCGCGCTTATCGGGGCCAGAGCCGCTGCGGCTGCGTGTGCCCCGCAGATAGCGGGGTGCCAGGGCTGGGCCCTACTGAGCCCCCACAGCGACCCCTCCCCTGGCTCCAGTAGTCCCAGCTGAGGTCCCGTCGTGCTGGGAGGGCTGGAGGTGCTGGGCTGTGATGGTGTCAGAGCCGGGCCAGCCCCATGGCAGGCACCTGGCTCTGTCCTTGTCCCCAGGCCAGCAGCTCCGTGTCAGCAGGAAGGGACCCTATAGAGCCCCCTAAACCTCGGGTACCACAGAGGGAGCCGGCTGGGTCTGCTCCTCTGCTCCCGTTGCCACAGGCTCAGGGATGGGGACATGGATGTCCCATTCCTGGCATCTCCTAAGGCCCTTTAGGATGCTGCGTGCGGGGCAGCCAAGTGGGCTGTGACCGGCAGTGCCGAGGCTTCCTTGCCACAGCCTCGATCGGTGCCTACAGGGAGGACCTGGTGAACAGAGCCTGGCACCTGGAGCTCCCCAAATTCCATCCCAGGGAGCCACAGGAGACTCGACAAGACCTCCATTACAGGGTCTCACCCAGGAGACCCTGGCTTGGCACGGGCAGCACATAATTTACTTGGCCCAAATTCACTGAGCACAGGAGGTTTTGGGGGTCCCCTCACCAGGCAGAGCATTGGTCTGTGGGGTACAGCCCATGGCAGGAGGGAACCTGCACCCTGAGACCCTTAGTGGGTGGGAGCAGGAGCAGAAGGACCTGCTGGGCACTGCCCTTCTGGGAATCTGGAGCTGGGCCAGCTCTGGGGGCTCCCTGGTACCCCAGTGGCAGATCCACAGGACCATCTGTCCCCAGCCAGGGAGAAGGGAGGTGCCACAGCTGCTCCCCACTGCACCTGTGCCAAGGTGGAGGATTCTGGCGACCTTTCCTCATCCTGACGCGTTCCCAGCGGGATGAAAGGTCGCCGTGTTCCCTGAACATCGCCTGCTCTGGCCTGACCTCGGCGTTCCAGCGGGGGCGGGAGGGACACCGCGGATGTCCTTGGTGCCTGATTCAAGGCTGTTCCCGCTGCTCTTCTGGGTGCTGGTGCCAGCAAGGAGAGGGCTGTGGGATCGGGCAGTTCAGGGATGTCCCACGGGATCACAGATTTGCTGATTCAGAGCTTCTGGGTGGGCTCTCAGCCCCCTGGCGTGGGTTCTGTGCCAGCTTGTGGGCACCCATGTGTGAACCTTGCGTGCAGCCCCCACTGAACAGATAGGTCTGAGCACACGAGTGGGGTGTAACCAGGGCCAGGACTGGAAAAACAAATAGGGTGGAGCTGACAAGCCCCAGGGCTGGCGGCATCGCCTGGGGTGGGAGCCGGGGTAGAAGTGCTGCCCTCAGGGCCTGCCCGCACTGCCCGCACTCCTCTGCCCCCAGATCTGTGCCCTGCTCTTCGCCAGCCTCTACATCCTCTGCCACTTCATCATAACCCACTTTAAGAAGCACACGGATTTCGCAGCAGGTAAGAGAGCGGGAGCTGCCAAAGCCAGGCAGACTTTGACAGCCACATTCACCCTCCCGAGGGTTTTTCCTGTTCCTCCATTGCTTTCAGGTTCCTCCAGGAGCCCCAGTCCCACCACAGCCTGGTTGCTGTGACACCAATTGCTGCGGGGCTCCCTGGGTGGGAGCAAAGCCCAAATTTCCTGGGAGGATTTCTGCAGCATTTGAGGAGGGGAGAAGTTGGGCAGGGGACAGGGAGCAATGCCCTGGGCAGCCCTGCCTCCCCCAGCCCTTTGGTTTGGGATTTTGTCCCCGCAGTTCACGATGACGAGGATGCTGCTGTCAACAGGATTGCGTAAGTTCCTGCTTGTCCCGTTCCCTGACTCTCAGCCTCTTCCTCAGCCGGGACACCGTGTCCTGTGGGTGCTGGTGACGCTGGGGGGCAGAGCCGGGCTGTGACACCCAGAGGAACCCTGACCCGGAGGTGATGCTTGTCCCTCTGGCAGGCTGGGGCTCTGTACCTTCACCCTGGCTGTGGCGCTGGGTGCTGTCCTTCTCCTGCCCTTCTCCATCATCAGCAACGAGGTGCTGCTCTCCTTCCCCCAGAACTACTACATCCAGTGGCTCAACGGGTCCCTCATTCATGGTGGGTGCATGGGGTGACCCTGGCGTGTCCCCAAAATCTGTGGGTCAGGGTTGCCCTGCCTGGGAGCTCACCCCATGCTGTTCCTCCTCTTCCAGGCCTCTGGAACTTGGTCTTCCTCTTCTCCAACATGTCCCTGGTCCTCCTCATGCCCTTTGCCTACTTCTTCACGGAGTCGGAGGGGTTTGCAGGGTCCAAGAAGGTGGGTGACCCCGCACATGTCCCCCCTGTCCCCAGACCTGTGACTCCCTGCTAACCCAGCTCCTGCAGGGCATCATGGCCAGGGTGTACGAGACGTCGGTGGTGCTGCTGCTGCTGACTCTGCTGGTGCTGGGCATGGTCTGGGTGGCCTCTGCCATCGTGGGCAACGACGCTGCCAGTCGCCAGTCACTCTATGGTGGGTGCTGCTGGGGTGTCCCTGCTCCAGGATCAGACCCCGGCATTGAATGGAACCAGGGATCTCTGGTGCCACTGGCCTGATCCTGCTGTCTCTGCAGATCTCTGGGAATATTATCTGCCCTACCTCTACTCCTGCATCTCGCTTTTCGGTGTCCTGCTTCTGCTGTGTAAGTTGTGTCCCCCAAGGTCCTGGTGGTGGGGTCTGGAGGGGCCGTGGTTCATGGCTGAAGCCTCCAGGATCCTTCTGGGGGTGTGGGGAGGGGTGGGATGGTGGGGCACCTCCTGTTCAGCCTCTCCTCCCACCACAGTGTGCACCCCCTTTGGCCTCTCCATCATGTTCACCGTCACTGGGCAGCTGCTGGTGAAACCCCGGGTAAGGTGTCCCCCCCAATCCCTCTGCCCCAGCTTTGGGGGTGACTGCCCCAGGGCTGCCTGGTCTCCCACCTCGGCCATGGGGAGCCATTCACGCACTCCAGCAGCCACTCACAGGCTCCTCTCCCATCCCCAGCTCCTGGAAGACCTGGATGAGCAGCTGAGCTGCACGAGGTTTGAGGAAGCCGCTGTGTCCCACAGGATCCGCTCTGGTGGGTGCTGCTGCTTGGGAAAGGAGAGCGTGGGGTGGATTGGGGGCCCCTCTACCCCACCACATAGAAACCCTCATCCCCCCTGAGCCCCTTGGGTCTCGCCCTTGGCAGGCAAAGCTTCCTGCTGGCTGAATCTGGACATGGAGATGCTGCGGGAGCAATTCTTTGCCATCCGAAGCAAGAGGCGGAAGCTGGGTGAGGATCCTGGTGGGGGGACGACCCTGACACTGGGTTCCCTCCAGTGTGGCACTGGGAGCACTGGGTCCCTAGCAGCCCGTGCTCTGTGAAAGGAGGGTGGGTGGGAGATGGGGTGGGGGCAGTTCCATCCAATCCTGGAATTTTGGGACCCCCTCAATCTCCTGCCCTGGGGTGGGAGCTGTGCTCCCCTCTCACCTGGGCACATCCTCCCCACAGAGCTGCGGCACCGAGCATCGCCCTGGCAGAGGAACCTGGGCTACCCCCTGGCCATGCTGGGCCTCCTGGCACTGACGGTGAGTGACCCTGGGCTCTCAGGGGAGCTGGGGGTTTTCCCCATCCTCCCCACTGCCTTCACTCTCTCTCTGCTCCTTCCAGGGCATCTCTGTGCTCATCGTCTGCTTCCATGTTCTGGAGCTGCTGCTGGATGATGCTGCGATGCCTCGGGGCATCCAGGTACCCGGGTGGGGGGAAGGGACAGCACAGAGTCCCTCGCTGGTCTGGGGACCACTCCTCCCCAACCTGCTCCCTCCTCTTCCTGCAGGATGCATCCCTGGGCCAGGTTTCCTTCTCCATCTTTGGTTCCTTTGGAGCCGCACTGCAGGTTGTCCTCATTTTGTATCCTTCAAGCGGGCACTCGTGTCCCCAGTGACGTCCCCTGTGTCCCCAACGCTGTTCCTGGCGCCATCCCATCCTGTTTTCCTCCTTAATGCTCCTTGCAGTTACCTGATGGTCTCCTCTGTTGTGGGCTTCTACAGCTCCCCCCTGTTCACCCGCCTGCTGCCAGAGAGGCAGGACACCCCCCTCACCAAGGTGGGAGCAGTGGGACGGGGCTGGGGGGCTCCTGCGGGGGTGCAAGACCCTGCTCCCCACAGTGCACTGCTTGTGGTGTCCCCACATGGGAGGACAGTGCCCCGCTGCCAGGCAGGACCCCCCAGCGGTTCTGTGGCATTTGGAAAGCCCCTTCCCCAGGCTGGGGGGTCCCTGCAGCTGCACGGCCCCCCCCAAACCTCCTCCTTCTCCCCAGATCATCGGGAACTGCGTCTCCTTGCTGGTGCTCAGCTCAGCACTGCCTGTCTTCTCCAGGACACTTGGTGAGCCCCCCAGAGGGATCAGGGTGATGCCTGGATGGGGGTGTCGCCAGGATTGGGGTGCCCTGACCACTGTACCCCACCCCTGTGCAGGGATCACCCGTTTTGACCTCCTGGGGGATTTTGGTCGCTTCAACTGGCTGGGGAATTTCTACATTGTCTTCCTCTACAACATGGGCTTTGCGGGACTCACCACGCTGTGCCTGGTGAAAAGGGTTTCCTGGGCAGTCCAGGCCGAGCTCATCCGTGCCTTTGGTGAGGACAGGGACATGGGGACACAGGGATGGGTGCTGGGGTGTCCCCTGTCCCTCACCCTGGCTCTCACACTCTCTCCCTGTATCCAGGTCTGCACAAGCTGCCGCTGCCCGTGACGCGCTGCCGGACCCGCAGCAAGCTCTGCTAGGGCTGGGGGACAGGGATGTGTCCCCCCCACTGTGGTGGCCCCCAGGGCAGCTGCCAGCCACAGAGGTGGCCCTGACAATGTCTGGTGTCTCAGGGACATCAGAGCCCCTCAGGGAGAGCCAAGACCCCATGGGGGGACCAACCCCCCTGCCAGCCTCTCATCATGCCCTGCTTGGGCTGGGGGACAGGGATGTGTCCCCCCACACTGTGGTGGCCCCCAGGGTGGCTGCCAGCCGCAGAGGTGGCCCTGACAATGCCTGGTGCCTCAGGGACATCAGAGCCCCTCAGGGAAAGCCGAGACACCTTTGGGGGCTGTCCCCCCTGCTCTATCTCAGCGTGTTGTGCTACTGAGCCTTGGCCTTGAGCCACACCCCAAGGGGTGCGGGGTCCCCCCGAGGCTGCGCTGGCTGCAGCCCCCCCACCCCATTTACATACCTCGTGCAAGGATGGCCGGGCCCCCCCCGACCTCCCCTGGCTGCTCCGTCCAGGCTGCTCCTTCCTGGCCGTGCCCTGGACTCTGGTTGGGTTTTAAATGTTGCCCCACCTGGGGACTGTCCTGACACTGTGGGACTGTACTGACACTGCTACTCCACACTCCATCCCTGTGTCACTCTGGGGTTGCAGGGGGGCACTGGTTGTCCCCCGCCCACCCCGAGGCCTTCGGGGTCTCTAATAGGGAGGCCTGGGGTGCAGGGGACAAGACCCCCCTCTCTGGCAGCTTGAGGTGATGAGTATGTTGGGTCTCTGTTACCACGGAACTTGTTTGAGCAATAAATAGTGACAGTTTTTTATATAAAAATATCTGATTCTGGGGGTTTTATTCCTCCCGAGGGCAGGGCCGAGTAGGAAGGGGGCAGGGGCGGGGTGTCCCTGCCTTGGGGGGGGGTCACAGTCCTGCCCCTCCTTCCCTGAGGGCCATAATTAACCCTCTTCCTGGTTGGGGTTAACGAGCTTCTTCCAGACCGGGCAGCAGGTGGGGGCGGTCCCTGCCCGCTGCCCGAACTGAGAGACCCCCGGGGATGTTAGGGGGCTCCGGGCAGCTTCGAGGTATGAGCTGAGCTACCCCAAGTGAGGGGCAAAGCATCCTCGTGGGACGGGGGGTCGTGCGGCCGGAGCGGAAACTGCCCCGGGAACCGGCCCCCCACCCATCCTGCCCCGGCTGGGGCTGAGCCAGGCCGCCCCCCGCCTCCCCATAGCGGGGGTGGGGGGGCCAGGCCCCCCCTTGCCCCCCCCCCCCCCCCCCGGCTGGGGCCGAGCAGGAAGCACAGGAAACCTGGTTTATATTGCAGGAAATGAGGCCATCGGTGCCCGCGATTTCCCCGCGACCTGCTCCCCTCCCAGTCACCCCGGGCTGGCACCGGGGCTACGGGGAAGCTGGGGGCGGTGGGCCCGCGGCGGCCGGGACCCCCCCGACCCATTCCCAACCCTCCAGTGCCCCGCTGCTGCCTCCTGCCCTCGCCGAGGTCCGCAGAACCCTTGGGTGCTTCGCCGGGGGCTCTGGGGAGCTGCATCGGGGTACACGGTCCCAGCCCCGGGGAGAGCCCGGTCCCGGGGCTGCCCCGCTCCTGGAGGCACCCGTGTCGCTGCTGGAGCCCGGTGCCAGTCCCGGAGCAGCCCGGCTCCAACCTCGGGGGTACCTCGATCCTTGGCGGAGCCCCGTCCCGGACCGGGAGTGCCCCGGTCCAGGGACGCGGAGGGGCCGTCCGGGGCAGGGCGGCCCGGCGGGGGCGGCCCCGGGGGATGTGGCCGCCGCTGCCGCCGCTCCCGGGGGCTGGGTCCGAGGCGGGGCCCGACGGGGCTGCCCAGCGCCGAAGCCGAGCGGCCACGGTGGGGGCAGCCCGGCCGGGGCGGCTGAGGGCGGCGCACGGTGCCGACCAGCACCCAAGGCAGCCGGTACCGGGGACTGGGCCAGCAACGGGGACCGGGACCGTGGGTCGGACCGAACAGAGGGGACCGGGGTAGTGTCAGGGAGCGGGTCCCGGGAGCGGGGCTGTGCCAAGGGGACGGAGCAGGTGCAGATACCGGCGGCACAGCCTTAGAATAACGAGGGTCCTGGGTGCAAGGGACAGCAGGAGGAGAAGAGGGATCGGGACTGGGAGAGAGGGGTCCCCGGTCCCAACAGGCGGTGACAGGAGATGTCCCAGGACCAGAATCGCGGCGTTTAGATGGGCTAAGGGAGGATTCCGGTACCGGAGCGCAGAGGGGGACCGGGGAGAGAAGGAGGCACCAGAGAGCGGGGCTTAGACGGGGAGGGGGAGCAAGCCTGGGACGCGGGGTAAGGTCCCAGTGCCGGTCCCGGGACAGCGTCAGGAGCCGGGTGCCCAGTGTCAGTGCCAGGGCAGTGCCCGGAGCCGAGACGCAGTTCTCCGAGGTCTTACCAAGTTTCGGGCTGCGTCGGGGACTTCCCTGGACCGGGGTGCAGCGCCAGGCGAGGGGGTGCTGACACCGTGGGCGCGCAACCGGCGGCGCTCCGAGTGGGTGGCGGCACCGGCGGGGGGGGTACGGGGGGGGTGGTCAGTCGTCCCGAGCGGTCGCGGATCCCGCAGCAGCGACGGGACCGTGGGTGTGAGAAGGAAACGGCGCCGACCCGCCCCTGGCACGGCGACCATCTAAAAGCCCCGGGGCCGCCACACCGGGACCATGCCCGCCCCAGCCGCCCGTGCCCCCGGCGACTGAGCGGGACCCGCGGAGGCAGCGGGGCCGGGCGGGCGGGATGCCCCGGTGGAGGCCGCTCGCCCTCGCCCTGCTCGGGCTCGCCGCCTGCCTGCTGGCCGCGCCGGTGCTGGGCTGCGGCCCGGGTCGGGGCCCGGTGGGGCGGCGGCGGCTGGGGCGGCGGCAGCTCTCGCCTCTGCTCTACAAGCAGTTCGTGCCCAACGTGCCCGAGAAGACGCTGGGGGCGAGCGGGAAGGCGGAGGGCAAAGTGCTGCGGGGCTCGGAGCGCTTCAGGGACTTGGTGCCCAACTACAACCCCGACATCATCTTCAAGGACGAGGAGAACACGGGGGCAGACCGGCTCATGACCGAGGTGGGGGCTGCGCCCGGCCCGGCCCGGTCCGGTCCGGTCTCGCTCCCGGGGGCGCGGGGGCGGCGAGGGGACGGGCGGGATCACAGCGACCCTCGACAGGGCTCACGGACCCTCCTCAGTCGGCACCGACCCTCTCAGGGGCTCACAGACCTTTCCCGGCCGCCACCGACCCTCTCCGGGGCGCACCGATCATCCCGGGGCTCACGAATCCTTCCGGGAGGCACCGACCCTCCCCGGGAGCACGGATCCTGCCGGGGCAGCACGGTACCTCGCCCCGGTCCCCTGCTCCCTTCCACGGCCCTTGGCGGCGGCGCGGCAGCACCGGAGCCCCGGGACGAGGCGGTCCCGCCGTTTTATGCATTCGGGTCCGTCGGGGATTAACGGGACGGGATGGCATCGGGGCCACGAGGTACCGGCGGCTCCACGCCCCCAGCGCCGCCGCGCCCCGGCCCCAGCGTCAGCGCGGAGGGGGCGGCCCCGGTACCCCTCTGCTCGCGGAGAATCCGGGGCGGCGGGAGCCCGGGACGCGCCGCGCGCCCGTCGGGATGCTCACGGTTGCCATGGCGAGGGGCGGCCCCGCGGTCGCCATGGCAACGGGGGATGCTGAGAGTGGTCCAGGCGGCGCCGGCAGCTCCCGCGAGCCGGGACGGCGGAGGCGGCGGGGCCGGTGCGGCGGGGCCCGGTGGGGCCTCGGGCGCGGAGCCGGCCCGGGATGCGGGTGGCTGAAAGGGCCCTTTGTGGCCGCGGCGGCATTCCCGGGGCCTGAGGTCAGCGCCGGGCTGGAAGGCGCCTATTGTGGCCGGGCCGGGCCGGGCCGGGCCGAGCGCATTCCTGCCCCCCCGCCGCTGCCGCCCCCCCCCGGCACGGCCGCCCCGGGCCCGCGTCCCGCACCCCCGCCCCCGCGGCCCCGCGCTCCCGGGAGCTGCTTTGTTGAACGGGGGGAGAGGGGGCACTGAGGGACGCTGTGACCGCAGCGGCTGCGGGGGGGGACGGGGGCAGCTCCGATCCCTGCACGCCATGGCGATGCTGCCATTGATGATGGGGAGAGGGACCCCGGAACAACCTGGTACCCCCCCTGCTCTCCCGGTCAGCCCAGACTCGGGGCTGGTTCGGGGTCAGCCGCTCCCCAGCTCTGCTTCACAGCCCCCCCACCGGGTTAATCAGTCACGGCCGTGGCCGCGGGGAAGGTGACACCGTCCCGGTGCCCGTCCCGGTCCCCTGCCTGTTCTGCCCGGCTGCCCGCAGAGCAGCTCCACCACGGGACTCCAGGGCACGTTAAAGTTCAACCCTCATCCAGGCAGGGGGGCAGCTCGGCCGTGACCCTCTCTGCACCCTGGGGGGGGGAAAACCCACCTGCCCCCACAGCAGCCCCTTTGGGCTCCCTCCAAGCCCTTTGCAGGCCTGGTGTCCGTCTGTCCCTGTGGGGAGGGTGACACCAGCGCTGGCGTGTCCCCACAGCGCTGCAAGGAGCGTGTGAACTCGCTGGCCATCGCGGTGATGAACATGTGGCCGGGGGTGAAGCTGCGAGTGACCGAGGGCTGGGACGAGGACGGGCACCACCTCCCCGACTCTCTGCACTACGAGGGCCGGGCACTGGACATCACCACGTCCGACCGTGACCGCCACAAGTACGGCATGCTGGCACGGCTGGCCGTGGAGGCCGGCTTCGACTGGGTCTACTACGAGTCCAAGGCGCACATCCATGTCTCTGTCAAAGCAGGTACCACACAGAAGGGGCTGCCACCAGGGCAGAGGGCTGCCATCCCCAAAAATATCCCAGCCCACAGCCTCACAGCCCCTGCTGCTCCCCCTTTCCATGCTGGATCCATGTGGGATTATTGCCCTGGTTGGTGTCTGGTCCCAGTGGGTTCAGCCAGTGTTTGGCCCCAGCCCAGCTCCCCCAGGCCCCCAGATAAGCAAAAAACTCACTTTCCCCTTCAAATTTTGGCCAGATGGAGACAACCTTGTGGTTCAGCTCCTGGTGAGGGGAATAGCATTGTAGCCCCCAGCCCTGCAGCCTCACAGCCCCTCAGCTGCAGAGCCTCACAACCTCCTGCCCTACAGTTGCTCCAGCCAGCAGTTCCCATCCAGTCCAGAAGTGACAATTGACAGAAAGTGAAAGTGGCCATAAATGTCACCGTTCCAGCCCGGAACAAAGGGCGTCAGTGCAGGGCGGACAAAGGGGCCCTGCAGCGCTCAGGAGCTGCACGCAGGAACTGGGGGAGCTCTGGAAAATACCCGCTTTGTTCCGGGGGTGGTTTGGGGGTCCGGAGGTTGCCGTTTCCCCTCTCGAGGTGGTGTCCCGGTGGAGGTGGCCGGTGGGGACACCCACAACTTTCTCCATCCTCCCAGATAACTCGCTGGCCATCCGCACCGGTGGCTGCTTTCCCGGCCACGCCACCGTGACTCTGGAGAGCGGCGAGCGCCGGGGCCTGGCCGACCTGCGCCAGGGTGACTGGGTGCTGGGCGCCGAGCCAGGCGGGCGCCTGGTGCCCACCGAGGTGCTGCTTTTCCTCGACCGGGACCTGGGCCAACGCGCTTCCTTCGTGGCCATCGAGACGGCCAGCCCGGCACGCCGGCTGCTCCTCACCCCGTCCCACCTGGTGTTCGCGGCCCGTGGGGCGGCCAACGGCTCCGTCGCCGCCTTCCTGCCCATCTTTGCCCGCCGCGTGCGCCCGGGTGACGCCGTGCTGGCCCACGGGGCTGGCGGGCAGGGCCTGCGCCCCACGCGGGTGCTGAGGGTGTCCCGGGAGGACGGCGTGGGGGTCTTTGCCCCCCTCACCTCTCACGGCACCTTGCTGGTCAATGGGGTGCTGGCATCCTGCTATGCCGTCCTGGAGAGCCACCGCTGGGCACACCGGGCGTTTGCCCCTCTCCGCCTCTTCCATGGGTTCCTGTCGCTGCTGCCGGGCCACGCCCAGGTGGGCAATGGGACGGTGCCAGAGGCGGGCATGCACTGGTACTCCCGCCTGCTCTACCGGCTGGCCGGGGGCGTGCTGGGCCACGAGGCCCTGCAGGTGTAGGAGTCCCTGACCCTCCCAGTTACCGCCTGGCAGGTGATGTCACACACTGGAAGCAGGGGGCTCCAGCCCTGGGCACCCCTTGGACCTAGGGAGGAGGGATGGGGGCACCCCTGGTGCTGCGGGAAGGTTGGGGCTCAGCACTGCACTGGGGCAGGGGGTGGTGGGGATGGGATGGAGCATCACAGGGTGGCCCAAGGACCCAGCTCAGCCCTGTCCTGTGCCCTAGAGCCGCCCCACAGCCGGGTCCCCACGCCCTGGAGCCCCACACACTCTCCTGGTATTTATTGCTTTATTAACCACTGCCCTGGGGCTGGGGTTGATGCCTGTCATGTCACAGCCAGGCACCACCAGACCCTGCCCTGGGGCCAGATCCAGCTGGGGAGATGCCAAAAACACCCCAACACTGAGCACTTGGCAGCGGTTCCTGCCTGTCCTCCTGCTCTGGGTCTGTCCCTGTCACCCACAGTGTCCCACAGGGTGGCTGGACGGGGTGGCTGCCGTGGGCACCGGGTGTCTGCCACGGGCACGGGCATCCCGTGCCAGGCCCAGCTCTAACCACGCTAACAGCTAACCTGCCCTGCTTGAGAGTTTTATTTTTCTATTTATAAATGGTAATATAAATGTCCCCCACGCCTGCCTGCCCCAGCAGCGGGGCTCACCCCACGGGGCAGTGGACAGCCTGCTTTTAACCACTTCTGTTTAAAAAACAAAAGAAATACTACTATTTAATTGTTTGGGAAAATAAAGAAAGTCTATGGCCCTATTGGAGTCGTGGCTGGAAGTGGGGGATGTGTAAAGCTGGGCCGGGGAGACTGGAGGGGCTGAAATTGAGCATCCCAGGGGGCTGGGGGTCCCTGGAGCTGGGCATCCTGAGGGGATGGAGTATCCCCAGGGTCTGGGGGTCACTGGGGTGGGGGTCAGGCATCCTGAGCAGCTGGGGGATCCAGCTGGGGTATCCTGGAACTGGGTAGGGCATTGCAGGGGGCTGGGGTATCCCTGGGGGCTTGACAGCCTGGGGCTCTAGGGGTGCTTGGTGCTGGAGTAGGGAGCCCAGTTCCCCCCCCCCCCCGCCGCCATTCTTGCCTCCAGATGGGCAAAAAACTCACTTTCCCCTCCAAATTTTGGCCAGATGGAGACAACCTCGTGACTCAGTTTCTGGTGAGCGGAACAGCAATGCAGCCCTCAGGGGCTGGGGTATCCCTGGAGGGCTGTGGGTCCCTGGGGCTGGGGTTGGGCACTGCAGGAAATTGGAGTATTCCCAGGCTGGGAGTCCCTGAGGCTTGAGTCGGGCATCCCGAGATGCTGGGGATCCCTGGGACAGGCACCAAGCATCCTGAAATATCCCTGCGGGCTTGTGGGTCCTAGTGCTGGGGGAGGCCGCCATGGGGGGCTCGGGGAGCAGGGGGTGGGTGTTCCTGGGTGTCTCCAGGCCGGGACAGGTTGTGGGGGACAGGTTATGGTGTATTTGGGGGGGAGGGGCAGGACAAGGACACTCCCCCCGCCCTCCCCCCCCCAATTGCGCGACCACCACGTGGCCACGGCCCTTCCCTCCGTTTTCATGAATGGAGACCCCGGACGGGCAAGGCGCATGCGCAGCCATCAAGCCCCGCCCCCTTCGCCCTGCGGAGCCAATGGGAGCGGGGGGCGGGCGGTGTTGTGGTCACGTGCAGCCTCCGGTGTAGTGGCGGCGGCCCCGCCCCCCGGCGGTTTTATTGCTGCGTTTGCCGCGCCCGCCCGCGCCGCCCCGCGGGCCGTGCCGCCCGTCCGGTACCGCAAAGTTCCCATCCTCGGTACCGCGCCGTGGGTCCGTGCGGGGGGGCTCGGCCCGGGGCTGCCCTGCCCTTCTGGGGTCTTTAGCGGGGCGACCCTGCCCTCCGGGGGTCCCTGCCCGGGGCGGGTGCTGCCCCATTGGGGATTACCGGGGATAAGGGGCGCACCGGAGGGGCTGTGCCGGTCCTCTCCGGGCTCAGCACGGTGGGTCCCCACCTCAAGTGGGGGTTTGGGGCCGTGTTCAGCCTGGGTAAACCCCCGGGATCCCCTGTCGTTCCGGTGCCGTGTGACCCGGAGCCCCCTCGGAAGGGGGTTCCCGTCTCTCCGTCCCCTGCCCCGGGGTGATGCCGGCACCACCCGGCCGTGTTGTTTTCCCCCATCCAGGTAAAACCTCCCTGGCCCATCAGTTCGTGGAGGGAAAATTCGTGAAGTGCTACGAGCCCACGGTGGAGAGCATTAAGTCCCCCGTGGGGGGGCTGCCTGCCCGGGGTCCCCCTTCCTGATGCCCCTGTGGGGCCCCAGGTGATGAGGACAGACGTGTCCCCACTTCTGTGAGGGGTGGCTTGTGCCCCAGAACCTTGTGCTGGGGGCTGAAGTGCCTCTGGAATGAGGTGGAAGTGGGTCTGAGGGTTTGGGGGTCCCAGGGAGCCCCCCTAAGCCGGTGCCACCCTTGCAGCCTCCAACAAGGTGATTGGGCAAGGATGAGTTCCAGCTTCAGCTGGTGGACACGGCCGGGCAGGTAATGCTGGGGCAGTTTGGGGGGGTCTGGAGGTGTTGAGGGGCTGCTGGGCTCCCAGCCACCCCTGCCATGGCTTTTGTCCCCCCTCAGGAGGGGTACACCGTCCTGCCCCACTCTTTCATCATCAGCATCCATGGCTACGTCCTTGTCTGCTCGGTGACATCCCTGCGGAGGTGAGGGACTCCTGAGATTTGGGGATGAGTCACCTGGGACAGGGGGGACGTCTTGGGGGGAGGAAGTGCCTGGATGTCCCCTTGTCCCCACAGCTTTTAGGTGGTCAAGACCCTCCACAAGCAGAGAGGGTGAGAGCCGGAGGAGGACACGGGACGTGCTGTCCCTGCCGGGGAGAGGGGCCCAGGGTGGTCTGGGCCCTGATCCTTCCTGTGCCCGTGGTGCTGGTGGGGAATGAGGCTGAGCTGGCCCTGCAGAGGTCAGGGGGGTTCTGGGGGGTCCCACGTGTTGTCCCCGTGCCACGTCCTGCCTGTCCCCTGCAGCTCTGGGAAGTGAGGACAGATGAAGGGAAGAAGCTGGTGGAGTCGTGGGGGACCAATTTCCCCGAGTCCTGAGCCAAGGAGAGCCAGGTGTGGGGGATGCAGCCCACCCGGGGTTGGGAGCGGGGTTCCCAATGTGCTGCCACTGATGTCCCCTTGTCCTCAGGTGACCGTGGGGATCTTCATGAAGCTCATCAAGGAGATGGACCAGGTGGACAATTCCTAGGGCAGATCCACCAGCTGCCACCTGATGTGATCCCTGGGGTGGGGCAGGACCCCCTGGATGGGCCAGACCCTTCCCCAGGACCTTCCCCCAGACCACAGCAGCAGCTTTTGGGGAAGGCACGTGGTCCTGCTGTGGTTTGGGACCCCTCACTTTGCACAGGCTGGGGGGCTCATAGGGGGCTGGGAGCAGGGTGGGGGTTCTGTCCCAGCCGGGAGCCCCCCAGTTCATCCCTGCTGTTCCCCCCCCCACACAAGGACAGGTCGGGGCCGTTCCTGCTCTGGGAGCCAGGGCTCAATGCGGGTGTTGTTCCCAGCGTGGGGCCGCAGTCCGGCCGGGCCGAACCCGTGGGAGTCGGGGCTGAAACAATTAAACCTTGTTTGGTCTGTAAACCCCCGGACTGGGGGGGCTGTTCCTTGCTGGGGGGGGAGGCAGCGTGTGAGGCCCCCCCCAATACCCCAGCGTGGGGGTCCCTCCAAGCCTGGATGTGCTGCGGGGCTGAGCCCCCTCCTCACAGAGCAAAGCACCCCAGGGACCTCACTGGGACCCTTGGGGGGGTTCTTCAGCCCTGTCCCCCCCATTTCTCTCCCTGAGAACTTCAGCTCCAGCTTCGTGACTGCGTGTGGGGGCTCTGGCTGCGGTTCCCCTTGTGGCTTATCTCCACCCAGTCAGGCTAATTATTGCTAATTACCCAATTATGGTGGTAAAGAGGAGTAGGAGCTGCTGGGGGGCAGGAAGTGGGCTCTTGGGGTGCTGGGGCCAGGGTGCTGCAGCCTGGGGGCTAAGGGGGGGCTGCACCCCCTCAAAAACCCTTCCAGATCTCTGGGTCTGGGGGTTTGGGCTCCCGGGGGCTCTGGGTCCGTTCCTCCAACCCCGCCCCGGGACTGGGGTGGCCCTGCCGGGGGTCCCGGGGTTCAGGGTCCCAGGGGGGCTGATGTGGCCCCGCACGGACCGGCCCCGTCTGCTCCGAAGGGTCTGGGGTCCACGGGGTCCAGAGGTGCGCGTGGGGCTCCCGGTGACCGTGCGGGGTGCGGAGCAGGACCGACTGCTCCGGGGATACCGGAACCGGGCACGCGTGGTGCGGGACCGTGGCTCAGCAGCAGCACGCGGTGGCCGGACGCGGGGTCTGGGATCGGGCTCGGCGGCTGCTACCGGGGACCCCAGGACCGGGCATGGCGGCTGCTACCGGGGACCCCCGGGACCGGTACGGCAGCTGCTTCGGGAACACCGGCACCGGGGACACCGGGACCGGACACAACAGCTGTTCCGGATACACCAGGACCGGTGCCGGCGGCTGCTAGGGGGGACCCTGAGACCGGACACGGCGGCTGCTACCGGAGACACCGGCCCGGGGCACGGCGGGCGGTCGCGCTCCCGCCGCCTGCTCGGGGGACCCCATCGAGGAGCCCACCCCCCGTTCACTGTAACCCTGTCGCCATCGCGGTGCCGGAGGCCGGCCGCCCTCCCTCCCTTTGCCCACCCTGCGGGCCGCCCCGGTGCCGGTGCCGGGAGGGGGCGGAGCTTTGTCCCGCCGGCCCCGCCCCCTCGGTGCCCACGTGCGCTCCCGCCCCGGCGCCGCCGGGGTTAAGCGCGGCGGAGGGATCTCCCCCCCCGCCCCGCCCGGCAGCGTGCGCTGCGGCCGCGCGCGCGCCGTCACACCCCCCGCACCCCCCCCCGCGGCCGCCGCGCCCGCCCGCCGCGCCCCGTCTCCCTCCGCCCGCAGCCCCCGCCGCCCAAAGTAGTGCGGGAGCGGCGGCGCCCCCCGGTCCGCGGCTCCCCCCTAGGACCCAGCGCGGCGGCGGCCCCGGCGGGGCGGGCGGGGCGGGGCGGGGGCGGGCGGCGGGACCTACTTTCCTCTGGAAATGGCCGCGCCGGGGAGCACCGAACGCCCCGCGCCCCGAGGCCCGTCGGCGTAGGGCGGCCGCGGGGGTGAGCACCGGGCGGGGGGCGCGGGGGTGCAAACGGCCCCGCCGGGGGGCCCGCGCGGGCGGGACGGGCCCCGGCGGCCCCGGAAGGAGCGGCCCCGCGGTCGTGCGGGCTCGGGCCGCGCCGCCTCCGCCGTGCCGCCGCTCCCGGTAAGGCCTGACCGGGGCCGGGCCCAGAGCGCGGCTCCCACGCCTTTGTGCCCGGTACCGGTGGGGCCCGGGCGGCTGCAGCGCAGGTACGGCCGGGCCCGGCGCTCGGGGCCCGGTGCCGGTGCCAGCGTAGGCCGCGGTGGGCCGGGGATCGGGGCCTGGCCGGCTCGACCCCCCCCGGTTGCACCGGGGAGCGGGGGAAGCGTGGCCCGGGCGCACCGGGGAGGGTGTGGGGGGGGTGTCCCCGCGTGGCGGTTCGGCCCACCCGGGGGCGCGGGCTGGGCCTCCCCCCGGCCCCGGAGCCTTTCCCGGCAGGGCCCGAATCCCCCCGGCACCGGAGCCTTTTCGGGCAGGGCCCGAATCTCCCCGGGCCCACCGGGAACCGGAGGGGGGGGTGCTGGGTGGGACTCGACGCTCTCACCCCGTGGCCGGGACCCCGCCGGGGGCTCCCTCCGCCGTCCCCGCGCCGTCTCGGGTTTTTGGGGGGTTGGCGCTGCCCCGGCGCGTCCCCCCCTCCCCGGTGCCTCGGGCTCTGCTTTGGGGGTCCCCCCGGTGCCCCCCGCACCCCGCGTGTGGCTCGTGGTCAGGTTTGGGGTCCCCTTCGCTGCCCTCGCGGCGCCGGAGCCCTCTCGGGTTTTTGGGGTGCACGTGAAGCAGCGGTGGGAGGGGGCGGCCGCAGATCGGGGCATGGCCCCCCCAGGCTTGTGCGGCGTGTTTGGGGTGAGTCTTGCCCCCCACCCATCTCGGGACCCCCTGTGCTGGGCAGGATTGGTGCTGGGCCTGAGGAAATAGAGGCTCAGGCAGGTGCTGGTGGTGGGCACCCCATTTTCTGCTGCACGCCAAATCTGCCCCGGAGATGCCCCGTGCAGGAGGCACTGGGGGGTCCCAGCTTTGCTGTGAGCACTGGGTGTGCTCCTGGGAGGGTCCTGAGGGCTCTTTGGGGGTCCCGGTGGCTCCCTGGGGTGCTGGTGTGTGGTAGAGCTGGGATCGCCGACCCCCTTTCCTTCAGAGTTTAATCGAGGTCGCTTGGGGGCTTGGTTGCCCCAGATGTGTTAGGGTGTCATTGCCTGGACCTGGGGGGGCCCTGGGGGGCACAGGGTGATGGGTGAGGCCAGGGGGTCTCCTGGACCCCTGGGGAGTAGGGAGTCACCCCCTGCTCCTGGGGGACATTCCCAATCCGTGAGCCCACAAACTTGCCTTGGGAAGAGCGATGGGAAGAGGCTGCCCTGTCCCATGGGTCGAGGGTCACTGGGCACTGCCAGGGCGCCAGGGGAGGTGTCACCATCCCTGGTGCTGACGGATGTCCCCCCCACAGCTGTGGCCCCCCAAGGACGCCGGAGGCAGGATGGACGAACAGAAAGCGCCCAGCGAGGAGAAGGACGCGGCCGCACCAGGTGAGCCAGGGCAGGACTTTGGGGGGTTCTGTCCGTGTTTCCCCTGCGGTGGTGACACCCCCTGTCCCCACAGCTGATGGGACCGTGGCCTCGGAGGAGATGGGCAGCACCGAGGGGGACCCCCTGAAACCTCCTGAAGGAGCCTCTGTGGGGCCAGAGCCGGAGAGTACGGGCACAGAGGGACCTCCCGAGGCTGGCAGGTGAGGGTGGGAGGACTCAGGGGTGGCGTGGAGCTATTGGGGGGGGGTCCTAAATATCCCTGACACCCCCCATTACCCTCTCTCAGCCCGTTGGGCCGCCGCTGTGCCCTCTGCAACTGTGGGGACTGGAGCCTACACGGGCAGCGGGAGCTGCAGCGCTTCGAGCCGGTGCCCGACTGGCCCGAGCGGCTGGTGGGCCACGAGCCCCCCGATGGGCCCGGCCAGCGTCCCCCGGGGCCCAACCAGCTCCCCCCAGAGCCAGAGCTGGCGGGTGACAGCCTGGCACAGATTGGCTTCTCCGAGGGGGTGACCCCAGCACAGCTCTTCGAGCCGACAGGTGAGTGTGGTCACAGCACGGGTGTCCCCATCCTGCCACCTGGCTGTCCCCAGGCTGTCTCTGACGCCCCCTCCCCACAGGGCACTGCTGGGTGCACCACTGGTGTGCGGCCTGGGCGGCTGGTGCAGGGCCGGAGGTGGCCAGCGTGGCCAGAGCTGTTTTCTCAGGGATCTCACAGGTGAGCAGATCCCGAGGGGTCCAGGGGGATGGCAGGGGCTTGGTTTGGCCCCCCTGCAGCAGCACTGACCCCCCCTGGACTCCTCTGCCCCTCAGAAATGTGAACACTGCGGGCGGGCGGGGGCCACCATCCCGTGCCGGGCGGCCGCCGGCTGCTCCCGCCTCTACCACTTCCCCTGTGCCGCCGCCAGCGGCTGCTTCCAGTCCGTGAAGACCCTGCGGCTGCTCTGCCCCGAGCACGTGGCTGAGGCCGTGGACATGGGTGCGTGGGGCTGGGGACACCACCCTTGGGTGCTGGGACCCTCCTGCCCCAGCGAGGGGTCCCGGCAGGGTAGAACCCCAGGAGTTGTCAGCTCTGACCCCTTTCTCTTGTGGCTGGCAGAGGACGCGCGGTGCTCGGTGTGCAACGGGCCGGGCGACCTGCGGGACCTGGTGTTGTGCACCAGCTGCGGGCAGCACTTGCACGGGGCCTGCCTGAACATCTCCCTGACGCCCCGCAAGCGCTCGGGCTGGCAGTGCCCCGAGTGCAAAGTGTGCCAAACCTGCAGGTGAGCCCCCGGCCCCGCGGTGGGGAGGGGGATGCGCGCCCAAGGAGGGGTCCCAGCCCTTTTTCACTTGCCCCTGCACCCTACAGGCAGCGCGGCCAGGACTCTGCCATGTTGGTGTGCGAGGCGTGTGACAAGGGCTACCACACCTCCTGCACGGAGCCACCCGTCCAGGGCCTCCCCACCGGCTCCTGGAAGTGCAAGGTAGGTCCGGATCTTGCTCGGGGGTGCAGGGTGCCTGCCCCACACTGCACCCCCTGACACACCTCTGCTTCCCCCACCCCCAGAACTGCTGGGTCTGCTCAGACTGCGGCCGGCACCCCGTGGGGCTCAACTCCAGCTGCCAGTGGTCCCCGGGGTCTGCGGTGTGCGGGGACTGCCAGCAGCGCCGTGCCACAGCCGATGCCCCCACGGCGCCACAACACTCACCACAGCCTGACCCGCCCGCCCAGATGTGAGTGGGGATGGGGGTGCTGGTTTGGAGGGGAGGTCAGGCCCTTTGTGGGTGGGGGGATGTGTCCCACAGCCCTGGGGATGGGGTGGCCTGAGCCCTGTCCCCTCACCCAGGCTCTCCCATCCCAGGTCGGAGTCCCCTGTCCCCAGCGAGCCGATGGATGCGCCCGTGCCCCCACCTGAGCTGGAGCCTGTGGGGGCTGATGAGGAGACGCTGCCCCTCCTGGACCCCAACGAGACACCCCCAGACCCCAAAGAGGCAGCCCCTGACCCCAAGGAGGCTCCCCCAGGCAATGCAGGGTCTCCTCCCAGCGAGCAGGCCTCTGTGGAGGTGCCCCCCAGTGAGGAACCCCCCGAAGAGCTGCCCTCTGATGAGCTGCCCCTTGATCAGCCACCCCCCGACATGCAACCCTCTGACATTCAGCCTCCTGATGTGCAGCCCCCTGAGGAGCCCCTTCCTCTCCTGCTGCCCCCCGAGGAGCCTCCCTCTGAGGAGCTGCCCCTCGAGACACCATCCCTGGCTGAGCTGCCCCCTGAAAGACCCCCCCCTGAGGAGCTGCCCCCCAGTGAACCACCCCCCAGTGAGCTGCCCCTCGATGTCCCTCCCCTTGCCGAGCTGCCCCCTGAGGAACCACTGCTCGAGAAGTCACCCCCCCATGAGCCGCCCCCCGAAGAATTGCCCATCGACAAATCACCCCCCGAGGAGCTGCCCCCCAAACCTCCCCTCGACGAGCCGCCCCTTGACGAGCCCACCCTTAATGAGCCGCCCCTGGACGAGCTGCCCCCTGAAGAGCTGCCCCCCAGTGAACCACCCCCTGAAGAGCTGCCCCCCAGTGAACCAACCCCCGAAGAGCTGCTCCCCACGGAACCTCCTCCCGAAGCGCTGCCCCCCGAGAAGCTGAGCCCTGAAGAGCCCCCCCTTGTTGAGTTGCCCCCTGAAGAGCCGGTCCCCAGTGAGCTGCCCCCCGAGGAGGACCTGAAACCACCAGGTAATTTGGGAGCTTTTCGCTGTCGTCTTTACCTTCCTGTTGTCTCCAGTGGGTGTGGGGGTCCTGCACCAGGGGCTTCTCCCAGCATTGGCTTTGCCTGACCCCCATATTCCTTCTCTTTTCATATGTTGGTGCCCAGTTTTGGGGTAGATGGGGAGCTGGGGGAGGGTCCTGCCTCTCAGTCCCAGGCCGGGTGGCACAGGGGAGTGGAGGGGACCCCCACACCCCCTCACACCATCCCCATCCCCCAGGTCTCCTCCCTGAGGTGACAGTGGCAGAGGAAGCGCCAGCCCTGGCTCCAGAGGTGCTCCCTGAGGAGGAGATGGAGCTGGAGCCAGAGCCCTCGCTGCCCCCTGAGATGACACCCCCACCCTCAGCTCCCCCAGGTGGGTCTGAGGGGTTGAGACAGGGGGGTGGGTATGTCTGGGGGGGGCTGTGGTATCACTCTTTGCCCGTCTCTACCCCCAGCTCTCCGTGCCATCTCACCTGCACGGACCCCAGCCCCCTCCCCTGATGCCAAGGAGGACGAGGTGCTCGAGCCCCCCACCCCAGCCCTGCCTGAGCCCCCCGGCAGCCCTGGCACCGCCATGGACACCGACCCCCCTGGCTCCCCGCCACCACCCCTGGGCTCCCCTGCTGTCACCCTGGCCCCCGCCGAGCCGCCCGAGGATGAGGAGATGGAGATGGCCGGCGGCGAGGGGGAGTCCCCAGCCAGTCCCCCTGCAGACGCGCCCCACGGCAGCCCAGCCCCTGAGCTGGGGCCCTTCCCAGGCCTGCCTGAGGAGGAGGAAGAGGAGGAAGAAGAGGCACCGAGGCTGGAGAGAGAGGGCACCAGTGGAAGCTCCCCGCCACTCAGTGAGGAGGATGCACTGGAAGAAGGCAGGGCTGGGGGGGACCCCGAAGCCAAAGTGTTCCCTTCAGGGTCCCCCCTGCTCCTGGAGCCAGAGGAGCTGGGCCCTGAGACCCCCATGGAGGTGTGCACTACTGGCGAGAAGCTGCTGGGGCACGGGGACGAGGGGTGCCCCGAGCCCCCCGCGCTGCGCCCACGGCCCGACATCCTCAATGAGATCTCCAACCTGAGCCAGGGGGACACGAGCAGCAGCTTCCCTGGCTCGGAGCCACTGCTGGGGTCCCCAGACCCTGAGGGCGGGGGTTCGCTGTCCCCTGAGCTGGGCCCGGCCTCGGCTGACGCCAGCCTGCAGAAGGAGGACGCTGGGTCGCTGCCGCTGGGTGCCGAGACCGATGACTCGCTGCTCTTCGAGCCAGCAGCCAAGGGTGACGGGGACAAGAGCCGGCGCCGCAGCTCCCCAGGGCGCTCCCGTGTCAAGCAGGTACAGGGGAACCTCGCTCACCACAATTTTGGGGAGACCCCTCACCCTGAGCACCCCGCTGGTGCCACGTCCCCTCCCTGGGCTGCCCCTGCAGCAGCAAGTAGGCTCGGGCTGAGCACGTGGTGGGGTGGGATGAGGGCAGTGCCCCTCTGCTGCCCTGGCATGGGGGTCTCACTGGGCCCCCCGCTGCTGTAACTCCCCTCTCCCCTTGGCCACAGGGTCGCAGCAGCAGCTTCCCCGGGCGGAGGCGCCCCCGAGGTGGGTCCCACGGGGGCCGAGGCCGGGGCCGTGCACGCCTGAAGTCGACCACGTCGTCTGTTGACACCTTAGCAGTAAGGCTGGGCTGGGGCAGAGGTGGGGTCCAGGGGATCTTTGAGCTGTTAGGCTTAGGGTCTCCCCCTTCCCCACCATCCATCCCTTGGAAAGACTTAGGAGCCCTTAGGGCATGGTGGATGGGGGTCTCATGGGCTGTGAAACTGCCTGGGCCTTGGCTGAGTCTGGGGGCTTCACCACAAAAGCGTAGGGCAGGTACAGAGCTTCCTCCTGGGGAGGGGTTCTGCTGCCCCCGTGTCTTCCTGGTGTCCCCCAGGCTGCACAGAGAGGGTGTCCTCAGTGCTGAGCCTCCCACTCTGTCCCCAGCTTGCTGACGTGGAGAGCTCGCCCAGCAAGGAGGAGGATGAGGATGATGATGACACAATGCAGAACACGGTTGTCCTCTTCTCCAACACTGACAAGTTTGTGCTCATGCAGGTAACCAGGGCATGGCAGGACAGACAGTGGACAGGTTGGGAATGACTCTGTCTGTCCCCCGCCAGCCTCTGTCTCCTCACTCACAACCTCTCCCCCACCCAGGACATGTGCGTGGTGTGCGGCAGCTTCGGGCGTGGGGCCGAGGGGCACCTCCTCGCCTGCTCCCAGTGCTCCCAGTGCTACCACCCCTACTGCGTCAACAGCAAGGTGAGGAGGGGGCCCAGCACCCCTAGCCCCACCCCAGGACCATGCTGTGCCCCCCAGAGACACACACAAGGTCACACCTGGCACATCTGCGTGTTGCGTTGTGCTGCGGCGTGTCTCGCGTCCATGCCTGGGATGTCCCCCACAGCCACACCAAGCCTGGGGACCCCCGAGGCCATGCCCAGGCATCACATGGCTGCCCTTCCATGTCCCCAGATCACCAAGGTGATGCTGCTGAAGGGCTGGCGCTGCGTGGAGTGCATCGTGTGCGAGGTGTGCGGCAAAGCCTCCGACCCCTCGCGCCTGCTGCTCTGCGACGACTGCGACATCAGCTACCACACGTACTGCCTGGACCCGCCGCTGCAGACCGTGCCCAAGGGCGGCTGGAAGTGCAAGTGGTGCGTGGGGGACAAGAGGGGAGCCACGGGGGGAGCTCGGCGCTGGCGCTGACCCTTCGGACCCCACCCTGCAGGTGTGTGTGCTGCGTGCAGTGTGGGGCTGCGTCCCCCGGCTTCCACTGCGAGTGGCAGAACAACTACACCCACTGCGCACCCTGCGCCAGCCTCGTCGTGTGCCCCTTCTGCCGGGAGAAGTACGTGGAGGACGACCTGCTCATCCAGTGCCGGCACTGCGATCGGTGAGCACCGTGCCCTGGGCTCGGGGGGTTCAGATTTGGGGTCCCCCAGAGGAGGCTGTGGTGTGTGATAGGCACGCCCTGTTCCCCGCAGGTGGCTGCACGCTGCATGTGACAGCCTCTTCACTGAGGAGGAGGTGGAGCAGGCTGCGGATGAAGGCTTCGACTGCAGCGCCTGCCAGCCCTATGTGGTCAAACCCGGTGAGTTCATGGGGCAGGGGGAGCTCTGGGGGCATGGGGGGCATTTGGGTGGCATGGGGACTCACCTGCTCCTCTGCTTTCCTGCCACAGTGCCCGCGCCTTCCGCAGAGATGATCAAAGCCAAGGATCCAGGTACCTGCGGTGTTGTGCTAGGACTGTAGGGTTCCCAGGGCTGTGCCCTCTTCTGGCCACGCACCCAGTGCTGGCATTTGTCCCCAACGCCAGTGTTTGTCCCCTCAGAGCCCCAGTATTTCCGCTTCGAGGGCGTGTGGCTGACAGAGACGGGGATGGCCGTGCTGCGCAACCTGACCCTGTCACCCCTGCACAAGCGGCGGCAGCGCAAGGGCCGCCCAGGCGCCCTCAACGGGGATGGGGGGCTGGAGGGGGGTGACACCCTGGGCCCTGAGGACAAGAAGGATGGCGACCTGGACACGGAGGAGCTGCTCAAAGCTGAGGGTGGGTGATCCCGGTGGGAGAGCTTGGGGGTTGCAGCGTGGGGGTGCCAGGGGACCCTGCTGATGTGCACTCCCCCTGGCAGTGGGTGTGGAGCACATGGAGTGTGAGATCAAACTCGAGGCTCCGGCCAGCCCCGACCGCGATGCCGGAGCTGATGGGGACTCGGGGAAGGGGCTGGAGGACCCTGAGGAGTGCAAGAAGAGGAAGCGCAAACCATACCGGCCCGGTGAGTGTCCCAGAGACCCTGAACCCTTCTGGGCTCTTCTCTGACCCTCCCAGGCCTCGCTGTGATCCTGCCTCTCCTTCTCTGCCCCCCAGGCATCGGCGGGTTCATGGTGCGGCAGCGCAAATCCCACACACGGCTCAAGAAGGTCCCAGCGGTGCTGCCGGACGTGGGGCGCGAGGGGCTGAGCACTGAGGGACACCCTGAGGATGGTAGGACCCAGTGGCACCCCTTTTCTCCTTCCTTCCTTCCTTCCTTCCTTCCTTCCTTCCTTCCTTCCTTCCTTCCTTCCTTCCTTCCTTCCTTCCTTCCTTCCTTCCTTCCTCCTTCCTTCCTTCCTTCCTTCCTTCCTTCCTTCCTTCCTTCCTTCCTTCCTTCCTTCCTTCCTTCCTTCCTTCCTTCTTCCCTCCCTCCTTTTTCCTTCTTAGCACCATTCTTTTTCTTCGTTTCCCGTTCCCTTCTCACTCCCAAGGATGTGGAGGGGCCCTCAGCTTGCACCCCACAACGCTGTGTCAGTGCCAGTGGCACAGGAACAGTCCCAGACCCCTTTTTGGGGGGTGGGTGTTCATTCCCGGGGGGCTGTTGCAGGGGCTCCGGGTGATGTCCCAGCCGAGGCCCAGGATCCAGGCTCAGGAGAGGGGGATGAGAAGAAAAAGCGCCGGGGACGGAAGAAGAGCAAGTTGGAGGACATGTTCCCCCCGTACCTGCAGGTGGGATGGGTGGGGGGGCTGGAGGTGGATGGGGGGGGATAGATGGGAGGGACCCCCCGATGATGATGGAGCCCTCCCATTGCAGGAGGCGTTTTTTGGGAAGGCGCTGATGGACCTGAGCCGGAAGGCGCTGCTGGCAGCAGGCGGGGTAGGGGACGGGGCCGCCCGCCCCTCCTTGGGCCAGGGTGCCCCAAGGCCCAAGGGGGACCCCAACCTGGCTGGGGCACTGCAGGGGGGCACCCCAGACAGGAGGGAGACCCCCACCCACCCCCGAGGTGAGTGTGGCCAGGAGTGGGTCTGCAATCCAAACCATGGCTGCTGTCCAGGAGAGGGGTTAGGGGGATTAGTGGGGGGTTGTTGTGAGTCCCTGGGGTTAATGGGAGTCCCTAGTGTGGCTGGGGATCCCTGCGGTTATTGGGGGCTGTTGAGGTGGTTGGGGGTTGTCCCTGGGTTTGTTGGAAGTTGTTGGGATGGCTGGGGATGTCTGAGGGGTTGTTTGGGGTCACTAGGGTTGTTGAGGGTTTTGGGGGGATATCGGACGTCGCTGTGGTTGTTGGGGGACCCCCATTGTGAGCAGCTGCTGTAGGTGCTGAGGTTCATTGGAGGATGCTGAGCACTGTTGGGGGCTGCCATCGCCATTGAGGGGTGTAGGAGGACGCTGGGGGTCAGGGGGTGACCCTGGGCAGGTGGCTGGGTCCTGACCCTCCTCGCTGAATCCTGGGGCACCCTGCAGGGGACGACAGCACTGACGGCAGCGCCGCCGCTCCCGATGACGATGGCAAGGACGATGCGAAGGGCGAGGAGCTGGGTGAGCCCCGGGGACCCCTTGGGACCCCCCAACAGCCGAGTCCTCCACGGGGCATGGGGTGTCCACAACCATCGAGGCAGAACTCTATGGTTAAGGGGTCGGCTCTAGGCGGGGGCGGTGATCTCTATGGTTCCCTACCCATGACGCTGATGACCATAGAGTGGCGCCTAGAGCGCCCCCGCGTGGCGCGGGGTTGCTGGAGCACCGAGGGACTCGTGTCCCTTGTTGGGTGATGGGGGCTGCCCCGTGGGGATCCCCAGCCCTGAGTTGGGGGGTCCAGGGGGCTGAGGGCACTTTCTGATTCCTCCTCGCAGGAACTGATGAGCCGAAGGATTCCCCAGACCCCGGGGACACTGAAAAACCTGCCACCCCTGGCGAGGGAGCGCTGAGCTCCGACCTCGACAAGATCCCCACTGAAGGTGAGACCATCCTGCACCCC
Organism: Eopsaltria australis; assembly: GCA_034509425.1. Classification (NCBI taxonomy): domain Eukaryota; kingdom Metazoa; phylum Chordata; class Aves; order Passeriformes; family Petroicidae; genus Eopsaltria; species Eopsaltria australis. The sequence goes on along the minus strand of JAVTVJ010001200.1, from coordinate 189,057 downwards.
CTCATCCGCTGATGGCGGTGGTCCCAGGACCATGACCCCAAGGTTTCTGCACTTCCCATCAGTGTGGTATTTGCACCCAGTTCCTGCTTTTGCCCCTGCAGAGCTGCCCAAGATGGAGAGCAAAGACGTGCAGCAGCTCTTCAAGGACGTGCTGGGCTCGGCAGAGCGTGGGGAGCAGCCCCTCAACTGCGTGGCTGCAGGGATGGAGGCCGGGCAGGACCCCAGCCGAGCACAGCGGCCGTTCCTGCAAGGAGACCTGCAGCTCTCGGGGCAGGGTGGGTGGAACTGGCAGAGTCCCCATTATCCAGGAGGTCCCTGGAAAGTGATGAAGGGTGGGACTTGTTGCTAAGCCCAGGAAAGCCAAACTCATGGGGCTGTTGTGCTCAGAGAGCAGTGGTGCCTGTGGTACCTGAGAGCCCAGGCTCCTGGGTATTCCCTGTTTCTCTCAGGGTGAACATGAGAAGCATTTTGGGGGTTGTGCTGTCCGGGGGTTGTTTGCACCCTCAGGGTAGGTGCACGTTTGTGCCCCAGTGTTGCCATCCCTGCAATCCATCTCCTTTCCCTCACAGGGAGCGTTTCCCTGGGCTCACTCTCCGGATCCGTCTCCTTGGACTCCTACTCGGGGGTCTGCCAGTCCCCTTTCCTCGATAACAGGTACTTAGAGGAGCTGGGAGTCCCCTCCTTGGAGGAATTGAACTGTGGGTCACGAGACCCACTCTTCCCTCACAACCTGACGATCTGTGACACTCCTCTGCACCCAGGGAGCGGAGTGGCTTCTTCAGCCCAGACCACTGCGAGCCCGAGAGCCCCTGGGCCAGCAGCTCGGCCGCCACCACGCCCTCGACGCCCACGACGCCCACGACGGAGGGCGAAGGTGACGGGCTGTCCTACAACCAGCGCAGTTTGCAGCGCTGGGAGAAGGACGAGGAGCTGGGTGAGCTCTCCACCATCTCCCCCGTCCTCTACGCCAACATGAACTTCCCCAACCTCAAGCAGGATTATCCAGGTAGGGCTCTGGGGAGGCTGCAGCTGCCCCGTTGGGATGGGGGTTGGGGGTATGGGTAGAGTGTGACTCCCCTGGTCCCTTTTGCGAGGGGAGATCCCGGCTGTTCTGGCACTGAAGTGTTCTCTACAGTAGGCAGGGGGTCTCAGCTCCATCTCCTGGGCACAGGGCTGTCCCCACATGTGAGGGGGGGACAGTGACCCACCAAAGATGTGAGTGGGCTCGTCAGGTCCGGGCTAATGTTGCTTTTCTCTCCTTCATCTGCTCGTACTGGACTCCCAGACTGGTCGAGCCGCTGCAAACAGATCATGAAGCTCTGGAGGAAAGTCCCTGCCACGGACAAAGCTCCGTATTTGGTGAGTGCCGGGAGGTCAGCGGGGTGGGGGGCCGGGGCACCGGGGGCTGCAAGTCAGCTGGCTTCGTGTCTTTGTTAGCAAAAGGCCAAAGATAACCGGGCGGCTCATCGCATCAACAAGGTGCAGAAGGTATGTGAGGCGCGGGGAGATGCCCGGTGGCCCCGGCCCAGCCCTGGGGGACATGGTGTGCCCACCCCCAGCCCGTGCCCAGCCCACGGGGAGGGCAGGAGGGCTCCCACAGCCCTGACGGCCCGGCTCTCTCTGCAGCAGGCCGAGAGCCAGATCAACAAGCAGACCAAAGGGGAGGGACTGCGCAAGCCTGAGAGGCCCTCGCTGCACCTGCGGATCCCAGTGCCGCCAGGGGCACAGCCCGTCTACATCAGCAGCCCCCCCGCCACCGGCGAGGGCTTCCTGAAGCCCCCAGCGGGTGCCGGAGGGGGACCCGAGTCTCCCAGCGAGCTCTTCCTCAAGCTCCCGCCCCAGTCCCCTGCCCAAGTGCCTTCGCACGATCCCTACGGCGCGGCCCCCGCCTACACGCTGGAGCCTCGCTTCCCCTCGCCCCTGGGCCAGAGCCCCACATCGGGTGCTGCCTTCCAGCCCTTCCCTGGCCAGCCCCAGCCCCTCACAGCCCCCCGTGCTCCTGACTTCCACCCCACCCCACCTGGCACCCCCCGGCACCAACCCGGCACCCCTGACCCCTTCCTGAAGCCCCGGTGCCCCTCCTTGGACAACCTCTCGGTGCCAGGGAGTCCTGGGGCGCGGCCGCCTGAGGCTCTGCTCTCTCCCCTGCCTTTTGGGGAGCAGAAGAAGGGTCTGGAGGTGAAGAAGGAGGATGGGGGAAGCCTGGGGGTCTGCTCGCCCGGCTACACATCTGCCATGGGCTACGGGGACTCCCCAGGTGGCCCCCACCTCTCGGCTGCGGAGCTGAAGGCGGCCGACGTCTTCAAAGCCCCCATGACCCCACGGGTCTCTCAGGTAGAGCCGCAGAGCCCGGGGCTGGGGCACCGGCCCCCCGACCCCCATCCCCTGGCCCCCTCGCCCCCTGGCCACCCTGATCTCTACCGTCAGTCGCCCTACCTGGACCCCTACTCGCAGCCCCCACTGACGCCCCGGCTGCAGCCCCCCGAGGCCTGCTGCGCTCTCCCGCCCCGCTCCCTGCCCTCTGAACCCTTCTCCCGCATCCCCGCCAGCCCCCAGTCCCAATCCAGCTCCCAGTCCCCTCTGACCCCTCGCCCGCTCTCCAACGAAGCCTTCTGCCAGTCCCCTGTCACCCCTCGCTTCCAATCCCCGGATCCCTACTCCCAGCCGCCCTCCCGGCCGCAGTCCCGGGACCCCTTCACCCCCTTGCACAAACCCCCCCGCCCGCAGATGCCGGAGCCGGGGTTCAAGTCAGTGGGGGCAGCTGGCGGAGGTTTTGGGGGCACCCCAGCCGGTGACCCCCACGCCAAGGCACCGGCCGGGCCACAGCCACCCTTTGCCCGCTCCCCTGGCGCCAGCGTGTTCCCAGGGAGCCAGCCCCCCATGCGCTTCACCTTCCCCCCGGCCGTCTCGGAGCCACTCAAGGGCTCCCCATCCCACCAGCCCCACGGGATCAACAGCCATTATGGCTCTGGGAAACCCCAGAGCTCGGCCTACGCCTCGTCACCCAGCTTCCACCAGGCCAGCAGCCCGCTGGGCCCTGGCACTGCCGCCCCTGACTCCTACAGCCTCTCGCCCCTGCGGCCACCATCGGTGCTGCCGCCGCAGCCCCCGGCCCCCCCGCAGCAGCAGGACCCTTCTGGAGCCTTCCTGCCCCGCACTGCGCTGGGACTGACGGCTGACAAGAGGGAGGAGGTGGCTGTGGGGCTCTCGGCACCCCCAAACCGGGACCTGGCAGAGCTGCCTGGCGGCCAGGACGGGGCTCTCGGCACCATGAGCCAGTCGGAGCTGGAGAAGCAGCGACAGGTGAGGTCTCTGCTGTGATCCAGCTGTATCCGGGTGTGGGAGAGAATGAAAGGGCAAAACTGGGGTTGTAGAGGCATTGGTGGTCACTCTGTATGTGATCTGTCTTGCTGGTCTTTGTCCTGTTGCCACTCTGGGCTCTAACACTGAACTCTTCTCAGCGCCAGCGGCTCCGGGAGCTGCTCATCCGCCAGCAGATCCAGCGGAACAGCCTTCGGCAGGAGAAGGAGAGCGCGGCTGCTGCCGCCTCCTCCTCACCAGCTGGCTGGGCCCCTGAGGCCGGCGGGCAGAGCTTCGAGCTGAGCCGGGGCATGGCCCCGTACCAACCAGCACAGGTGGGAGAGCTGGGGCACGGTGGGCACGGGGGGATGTGGCTGATGGAGTGGCATGGTGGGCACAGGGTGGGGGATGTGTCTGATGGAGGGGCACGGTGGGCACAGGGGGATGTGGCTGATGGAGGGGCATGGTGGGCACAGGGGGATGTGGCTGATGGAGGGGCACGGGGGGATGTGGCTGATGGAGTGGCACGGTGGGCACAGGGGGATGTGGCTGATGGAGTGGCAGTGTGCTTGGGGGGATGCAGCCAATGGAGGGGTCGATGCCTGAAGAGGATACCTAGAACAGAGACCAGACAGAGTTAAAGGATAAAGGATTTATTGAAAGGCCTTCACAGGGTACACCTTGGGCAATGCAGGAGTCTCACAAGGGGCTACACCCGAGATGGACAGTGGTCACAGATTTTTCAGACAGATACAAGTTCGGTCTATTTTCAAATCAGAGGTTAATCGTCCAATTATAGCTTAAGGTGGTGGAGTCCCATTCTCCCCATTTGCCCCCCTAACTTCACTGTTATTCACAGTTTTTGGGACCAGAGAAAATAACATGTCCTTGGATTTCAGGCCTGGAGACAAATTATTGTGTCTGAATAAAACGGGAGAACAGTAGCTGACAGGCTTTGAAGTTTTAGAGTTATACACTAAAGCAGTGCTGATCTGAAAAATATAACAGCTAAAACTGAAGGCATCAGGGTGACTCCTTTTTTCCTTCCTTCCTCCAGGACAAGGGTCTCCTCGGGACTCTGGCCTCAGCAGCTGGCGCTGGGAAGCTGCCCGGCTCCGTCATGGTGCAGGCAGCGTTCGCGCAGGACGAGCGGCTCTCCCGGCCCCCGCCAGCGGCCACGCCAGCCATGCTGGACATCAGCGGCCGGTGGGTGCCCCCTGACAGGGCGATGGGCTCAGCATGCACGGGTGGGAGCCAGCAGGGATCCTCCTGGCAGCACGTGTACCCCTAGCTTGCGGGGATCGCTCCGGAGGGAGGGGATGGCTGTGGATTTTTGGGTGCTTGGCACAGTCTGAGGGGGATGGGACGTGGTGGTGTGTCGGGGCTGTACCAAGCTGGTGCCAACCCTGCCATGTCTTCCAGGGCGACGGTGGGACCACCCCAGGCCTTCTACCCCCGTGGGGTCTTCCCGTCGCCATCCCCGCAGCAGCAGCAGCACCTGTGGCAGCAGCAGCAGCAGCAGGCGGCCGTGGCGGCCCTGCGGCTCCCTGTCACCTCCCGCTTCGCCCCCCCGGCCACCGGGGCCCCCATGGGCAGCCTGGGCACCCGCCTGCCCACCCCTGCTGAGGCCGTGCCCCCCTCACCAGCCGCCCTGGGCGCTCCCTTCATCGAGCTGCGACACAACGTGCAGAAGGGGCCTGGGGGTGTCGTGGGGTCTCCCTTTGCCCCCCAGGCACCCCGGCCTCGCTTCTTCCTGCCCGGAGATGAAGGCACCCCCCAGGCCCTGTGCACCCCTGTCATGCCCATGCAGGCGCTGCCATCCCAGAAGGTTCCAGCGCCGCTGCCGCCCGCGTCCCCACAGGGAGCTGAGATGGGCAACAACCACCAGCAGCCCCACGCCAAGGCGGCACCGCCGCTGCCGGCCCCCACCCTGGAGCTGCAGCACGTCCCCCCACGCCCACTGTCCTCCGGTGCTGCCCTCCGCCCCGAGGGGCCCAAGGATGGCCCCGCTCCAGACCCTGCACCAGCTCCAGGGAAGAGCCACCTGAGCCTGGAGGGGGGACGACTGCCCTGCGAGGTGCCCGTGGAGCCCGATTTGGATGACGACTTCGGCTCCCACAAGGACTTGGAAGATGATGATGATTTGGCCAACCTTAGCCTGGATCCAGATGTGGCGAAAGGGGACGATGACTTGGACAACTTGGACAGCCTGGAGACAGCAGACCCCCACCTTGATGACCTGCTGAATGGTGATGAGTTTGACCTGCTGGCCTACACTGACCCCGAGCTGGACACGGGTGACAAGAAGGACATCTTCAACGAGCACCTGCGCCTGGTCGAGTCGGCCAACGAGAAGGCTGAGCGCGAGGCCCAGCTCAAGACAGAACCACCAGCGTCCACCTTGAAGCTCCCCGACCCTGGGGACAGCAAAGATGTGACCCCATCTGCAGAGGCTCAGGAGGTGCCTAAGGAAGGACTGGTGTCTGGGGTGGGCTTGGGACTCTCTACCTGCCCCACGGGCACTGTGCTGGCCCCTGACCCGGCTTTCAAGGCACAGGGTGCAGAGGTGAAGGCCGGCTCGCTGCCCACTGATGTCAAGCCCAAGCTGGAGGAAGGCTGCCTGAAGACCTCACCCTGCCAGTTCACCACCGCTGGCCCTGAGCGCCTCTCGGTGCCGGTCAAGTCAGAAGCACTGCAGGGCACAGATAAAATCTCTGCCTCCCTGGGGCTTAGTGTCAAACCTGGCCAGACCCTCCTGAGCTCCAGCACCGGCCCCGCTCGCCTTGGCCTGACTCAGTTCTCCAACAGTGGCCACACTGGTGTCCCCGTGCTGGAGAAGGACCCCTACACAGGCCCTGGCCGTGGGCTGGCAACTGCGCAGCTGGGCGGCCAGAGCAACCCCTTGCTGGAGAAGTTTGAGCTGGACAGCGGAGCCTTGGGGCTGGGCAGTGCCCGGCACTCGCCGGCGGATGACTTGGACAAGATGGAGAGCTCGTTGGTGGCCAGCGAGCTGCCGCTGCTCATCGAGGACCTCCTGGAGCACGAGAAGAAGGAGCTGCAGAAGAAGCAGCAGATGTCGGCCCACCTGCCCCGTGGCACGCCCCACGTCCCAGCCCCAGGGCACCCCATGCTGCACACAGGGGCGTCTGGGCAGCCTCCTGAGGGGCAGCCACCCCGTCTGGGCACCCCTCAGACACCCCTCCAGCTGGGGCTGGTGGCCCGGCCACCGCTGTTGCCGCCGCAGCCCCCCCGGCTCAACGCACCCCAGCAGGGCCCAGCTCTGGCCCCCCACATGGGCATGGGCTCTGGGCAGCCCCACGTGCTGTCGTCCCCCCATGGGGTGCAGGTGGCCCTGGGGCAGCCGCAGCAGAGCCAGCAGCAGGTGTTGGTGCAGAAGCCGATGGCCGGGGTGCAGCCCCCCACCCTGGGCCTGAAGGCCCCCCAGCTCGTCATGCAACAGCAGTTGGCCAACAGCTTCTTCCCAGACACAGGTAGGGGCTGCGGGGATTGTTTTGGGGGAGCACGGAGCCCTTTTGGGTGGGGGGTGTAGGGCTGAACATGCTATGGTCTCTGTACCAGCAGACCTGGATAAGTTTGCAGCCGAGGACATCATGGACCCCATTGCCAAGGCCAAGATGGTGGCACTGAAGGGCATCAAGAAGGTGATGGCTCAGGGCAGCATCGGGGTGGCCCCAGGCATGAACAGGTAACAGGCACGGGGATCCAGGGGGCACAGGGTGGGGCAGGCAGGTTGCTTTGGCTCACACCCCATTTCTGTTTGTGTCCCCCAAAGGCAACAGGTTTCCCTGCTGGCCCAGCGGCTCTCGGGCGGCCCGGCTGTCTCTGAGATGCAGAACCACCTACTGGCAGGGAGCGGGCAGGTAAGGGGGGTGGCCAGAGGCGCTACAGGGATCTCTTGGGGCTGTCAGGCCAGTGGTTTTGTGGCTGGCTGAGGGGTTAGGGGCTGTGGGGAGAGGACAGAAATCACAGCATGTGTCCCCAATGCTCTCCTTCCTGCCAGGAGCGGAGCGGCACAGACCCGACCCAGGCTCGTCCCAACCCACCCACCTTTGCACAGGGCGTCATCAGTGAGTACTGACATGGCAGGGCTGGGGTGGCACAGGATGGGGTTCACCCTGCCCCTGAGGGCCAGGGTTCCCACTGACCCAGTGTCCCCACTGACCTGGGGTCCCCACTGACCCAGGGTCCCCACTGACCTGCAGTCTCTACTGACCTGTGGTCTCTGCTGACCTGGGGTCCCCACTGACCTGGGGTCTCAGCTGACTCAGGATCTCTGCTGTCCCGGAGTCCCCACTGATCTGAGCCCTCTCCTCATCCCACAGACGAGGCTGACCAGCGGCAGTACGAGGAGTGGCTGTTCCACACGCAGCAGCTGCTGCAGATGCAGCTGAAGGTGCTGGAGGAGCAGATCGGGGCACACCGCAAGTCCCGCAAGGCGCTGTGTGCCAAGCAGCGCACGGCCAAGAAAGCCGGGCGGGAGTTCCCCGAGGCCGACGCCGAGAAGCTGAAGCTGGTGACGGAACAGCAGAGCAAGATCCAGAAGCAGCTGGACCAGGTAGGGCCCTGCATATGGGTGGGCACCTCATCCCTGGTGCGAACGTGATGTCCCCCCAGTGCTAATGCTTCACTGTTCCCAGTGTGAGCTTTTCTATTCCCGACTTTAACCCTGTGCCATCCCCAGTGCAATTGTCATGTCCTCAGTGTAAATGTGCCATTTCTGGCTCCAACTCCTCACTGTTCCCAGCACTAATGCTGTGCTAGTCCTGGTATTAATTCCTTAGTGTCCCTGGCGCTAACACTGTGCCATTCCTGGCACTGATGTCCCACTATTCCTGGTGCTAACGCCCTGCTGTTCTGGCACTAAAGCTCTGCCATTCCCAGCACTAATGCCCTGCTGTCCACAGCACTGATGCCCCACTGTCCCCAGCACTTAATCCTGTGCCATTCTTAGTGCTGGTGCCTTACTGTCCTTGGCAGTAAAGCTGTGCCATTCCCTGAGGGTGGGCCATTTCTGGCACTGTTACAGTGCCATTCCTGGTGCTAACACTCCCCTGTCCTGGGTACTAAAGCTGTGCCATTCCCAGTGCTGAGGCTGGCCTGTTTCTGGCGCTGTTACCGTGCCATTCCTGGTGTTAACACTCCTCTGTCCTGGGTACTAAAGCTGTGCCATTCCCAGTGCTGAGGCTGGGCCATTTCTGGCACTGTTACCGTGCCATTCCTGGTGTTAACACTCCTCTGTCCTGGGTACTAAAGCTGTGCCATTCCCAGTGCTGATGCCCCACTATCCACAGTGTTAAGACAGTGTTGTCCTCCTGTCCCTGGCACTAATGCCATGCCATTCCTGGCACTAAAACCCTGCCATTGCTGGCACTGACACCCCACCGTCCCCGTCAGGTGCGGAAGCAGCAGAAGGAGCACACCAACCTCATGGCTGAGTACCGCAACAAGCAGCAGCAGCAGCACCAGCACCAGGCCTCGGCCGTGATGGCTCTGAGCCCCTCGCAGAGCCCCCGCCTCATGTCCAAGCTCCCAGGGCAGCTCCTCTCGGCACACGGCGTGCAGCAGCCCGGGGGGGCCCTGGTGGGAGCGCAGGGCCTGGGCCAGCAGCCGGGGCAGCCAGGGGGGCTGCGCCTGCCCCAGGGCGGCGTGTCCATGGCCGTGCAGCAGGGCCTGTCCTTCATGGGGCAGCAGCCCGTGGGGAGCGCCCCGGGACCCGGCTCCTCTGGCGCCTTCTTCAGCGGGAACCCCGCGCTGCGTGGGCTGGCCGCCGACAGCCGCCTGATGCAGGAGCGGCAGCTCCAGAGGATGCAGCTGGCACAGAAACTGCAGCAGCAGAACATGCTGGGACAGGTGTCACTGCAGCAGCAGCCAGGTGTGATGGGACAGACGTCAATGCAACAGCCAGGTGTGATGGGACAGGTGTCGCTGCAGCAGCCAGGTGTGATGGGACAGGCGGCCATGCAGCAACAGGGCGTGATGGGACAAACATCAATGCAGCAGCCGGGTGTGATGGGACAGGCGTCCATGCAGCAATCAGGTGTGATGGGACAGGCATCCATGCAGCAATCAGGTGTGATGGGACAGACGTCACTGCAGCAATCAGGTGTCATGGCACAAGCATCGATGCAGCAACAGGGCGTGATGGGTCAAACCTCCATGCAGCAGCCAGGTGTGATGGGACAGGCATCGCTGCAGCAGCCAGGTGTGATGGGACAGGCGTCCATGCAGCAGCCAGGTGTGATGGGACAGACCTCGATGCAGCAACAGGGTGTGATGGGTCAGGCGTCCATGCAGCAGCCAGGTGTGATGGGACAGAGCTCAATGCAGCCACAGAGCATCATGGCACAGGCATCCATGCAGCAGCCAGGTGTGATGGGACAAGCTTCAATGCAACAGGCAGGTGTGCTCGCCCAGACATCACTGCAGCAGCCAGGCATGATGGGCCAGGCATCCATGCAGCAGCCAGGTGTGCTGGGCCAGGCCACAATGCAGCCGACAGCCGTGCCAGGGCAGCCCGGCCTGCTGGGGCAGCAGCAGCAGCAGCCCCCGGCCCCACAGCCTGGCACGGGGGCTCAGCCCATGGTGCCGAAGCAGCCAGGGCTGCTGGGCAGCCAGCAGAGCCTCCTGGTGCAGCAGCTCTCGCCACAGCAGCAGCCAGGTGTGCTGGGCCACACACCAGGGCTGCAGCACCAGCCCGTGCTGGGCCACCCCCCACCCCAGCGCCAGGTCGTCCTGGCCCCCCACCAGCAGCGGGTACTGGGCTCGCCCCAGCTGACGCCGCAGACTCCGGGGATGCTGAGCCACCGGCTCGTGCTATCCCAGCAGCTGGGGCAGTCTCGGGCACTGCTGGCCCCGCAGCAGCAGCAGCAGCAGAACTCAGCGGCTGCCCAGCCAGGTCTCCTGGGGCTGGGCCAGGGGCAGCCCTCGATCCAGCACTTTCCGCAGCACGGGGCGGGGGGCCAGGCCCCCTCTGTGCTGCATCTGAGTCAGGGAATGCAGCCGGCCCCGGCGGTCCTGGCTGCTAAGGACCAGCCCGCAGGGATGGACGGCAGCGCCCTGCACGCTGAGGGCGGTGAGAGCGGGGGGCAGCTGCATGGGGAGCAGCAGGGAGCCCTCAACCCCCCGGGGCTGGGGGGCCCGGAGCCCCTGGCCCCCAAGCACCAGGCTGAGCTGGGGCAGGGCCAGCAGCTCCTCTTGACCTCCCAGCCAGGTGTCCTGCGGGGAGCCCCAGGGCAGCAAGGTGCCCTACTCACCCCGCAGCTACAGAGCCCTGGGTCTGTCCACACCGAGCTGTCTCAGCAGCATGGGGACACGGCTGGGGTGGCAGAGCAACCACTGGGCTGTGGGACAGGCCCAGCACAGGCCATGGTGCCGGCACCGCGGCCCCCGGAGCAGCCAGGCAAGGGGGTGGCAGGGGCCCTGCCAGGGCAGCCACAGCCCCCACGGCTCCAGAGCCCCGTTCAGCACAAAGTAGGGCCGCCATCAAGCTCAGCCACTCTCCCTCCAGGTCTCCTGGGGCAGGTGCCGGGGCCGGTGATGGGCCAGATCCGGGCACAGCTCCAGGGTGTCCTGGCCAAGAACCCGCAGCTGCGGCATCTGACGCCGCAGCAGCAGCAGCAGCTCCAGGCCCTCCTGGTGCAGCGGCACCAGCAGAGCCTGCTGCAGCAGAACCAGGCGCTACGGACCCCTGGCCCCTTCCCCGGGCAGGCCCCGGACTACAGCTTGCCTGCTACCCGCCAGCCCCCTCGTCCCATGGGATCCCTTTTCCAGCCCCGGCCGGGTGCCCCAGCAGAGGCACAGACCAGCTCTGCCACTGAGCCGGGGCGGGCGCTGCCAGGGCAGTCCCCCCAGCAGCCCCTGGCTGAGCTGGTTCAGGCAGCTTTGGCTGCCCGTGGCCCCCAGCCCGGCCTCATCCGCCTCCCCACGCCACCAGCCCCCTCGCCCCTGGGCTGTGCCCCCCAGCACCTGGCCAGCCCTGAGCAGAGCCCCCAAGAGCCAAAGAAGACATCACCGGGAATCCCAGCCTTGGCCCCCAGCCCTGCGGCGCCCACGGAGCCAGGGCTGACTCCCACGCCAAGCGGTGCCCTCCCTGACCCAGCACACGGCCCCTGGGAGCCCGAGGCACCTGGGGTGGACCCAGCCGACCCTGGTGAGACCCACATCAATGGGGCTGTGCCAGAGGGGGCCTCTGTGGCCGGCGAAGCCCGCCAGGTGTTGGTGAAGCAGGAGCCAAAGGAAGAGGCGGCAGCAGTGGTGCAGTGTGAGCTGGATGGAGACGAGACAGCAAAACCAGAGGCCAATGGGGACCCTGGGGACAGCCAAAACAACAGCCTGCTGGCCCCAGGTGGGCGCTCTGAGGCCGGGCACCTGCTGCTGCAGAAGCTACTGCGGGCCAAGAACGTGCAGCTCTCAGCGCAGAGCCCGGGCGAGCTCAATGGGCACATGGAGAACCGGAGCACTGCGACAGAGCCACGGCCACAGTCACTGCTGCTGGGCCGGGAGGTGAGCAGGGCAGGCTGGGCTGGGGGTGCGATGGGCAAGGGGCTGCTTGGACTGGCTACTTAGAACAGAGGCTAGACAGAGTTAGGGAATATGGTAGGTATTTATTAAAAAGCCTTCAAAAGATACACCTTGGGCAGTGCAAAAGCCTCACAGAGGCTACACCCAAGATAGATGATGGTCAGGCGTTTCTCAGACAGATACAAATTTGGTCTATTTGTATATCAGAGGTTAATTGTCCAATTACGGCTTCAGGTAATGAAGTCACATTCCCCCAATTTGCTCCCCCCAATTCACTAGTGTTTATACTTTTTGGGGCCTGAGGCTGTGATGCTGACCTTGGTTCTCAGGCCTGGAAGGATTGTTTAGTCTGATGAAACTGTGAAGAGAGCTAACACCCTGTATGAAGCTCAGAGTTAAACACTAATGCAGCACAGGATCTGAAAAATATAAAAGCTAGAACTTGAGGCATCACTGGCACAGCTCATGCCCCCTTCTCCCTCCCCAGGACCCCTCCATCGCCAGGAAGCCAGCACCCACCAAGCCTAAGCGGGTGCAGAAAGGCAACGAGCGGATCCCAGCGTCCCGCAAGAAGCTGCGGAAGGACGAGGGGCTGCGTCCTGGCGAGGCCCTCATGAAGCAGCTGAAGCAGGTATGGCTGTGGGCCAGGGTGTGACAGGGGGCTGCCTCTGCCTCTGTCCCCCCCCCTCACCGCTGTGTCCCCAGGAGCTGTCGCTGCTGCCGCTGACGGAGCCGACCATCATGGCCAACTTCAGCCTCTTCGCGCCCTTCGGCAGCAGCCCCATCAATGGGAAGAGCCAGCTGAGGGGCGCCTTCGGCAGCGCTGTGCTCGACAGCGTCCCCGACTACTACTCCCAGCTGCTCACCAAGGTGAGAAGGGGGTTGTTCCCTGGTGTCCCCCCTTATCCGGGGGTCCTGGACCATCCTGCTGTTCTCACCCCACTGTCTCCCCCCAGAACAACCTCAGCAACCCACCCACGCCACCCTCCTCGCTGCCCCCCACACCCCCTCCCTCCGTGCAGCAGAAGATGGTGAATGGTGTCACGGCCCCGGAAGAGCTGGGGGAGCAGCCCAAGGACTCCGACCCGGCTCGCGAGCCCCACGGCCAGAAAGGTGAGCCTGGCTGGCACGGGTGGCACGGAGTCCCTGCTGCCACCTGTTACTCCCCCCCGTGACACCCATCCCTTCTTTGCAGATGCACCAGCTGTGGAGGTGAAGAGCCTTGACCTGCTGGCAGCACTGCCCACCCCTCCGCACAACCAGACCGAGGACGTCAGGTGAGACCCCCACTGTGGTGACCCGCCCTCCATGGGTGACACCAGGCCCTGTGGCCCCTGACACCTCCATTCCCACAGGATGGAGAGCGATGACGAGAGCGACTCCCCTGACAGCATCGTCCCTGCTTCATCCCCCGAGAGCGTCCTGGGCGAGGAGCTGCTCCGCTTCCCTCTTCTCAGCGAGGCCAAGCCAGAGCTAGAGGAGCGTGTGCTGTCCCCCATCATCCCCATCATCCCTCGGGCCAGTATCCCAGGTGGGATGGGCTGGAGGAGTGCATGGATCAGGGCAGGAGCATTTTGTGGTCCATATGGACTGGACAGGAGGGGGTCTGTGGGATGTGCAGCACAGGGAGGGGGTCTGAAGCATGTGTGTCAGGTAGGAAGGGATATAGATTGGGCAGGAGGGGGCTCCCAGTCTAGGAGAGGTTTGAGGGAGCCAGGGGAAGGGTCCTTGGGAAGTGTGGGATGTGAGGGAAAGGGATCTGCAGGGTGGTGGATTCCCTGCAGGGATCTGGGGCAGCTGCATGGGTTTGTGGGTGTCTATCAGTGGGGCTGGGTCTGCACAGTTCTGACCCTTGCTCCCCACGGCTCTGACCCCCCTCTCCCCACACCAGTGTTCCCCGACACAAAACCCTATGAGGTCGCAGAGCCCTTTGGGGCTCCACCAGGGAAGGTGGGGGCAGCAGGCCCAGGAGCCCCATGGGAGAAGGGCAAGAGCAGCGAGGTCTCCGTGATGCTGACGGTGTCTGCAGCAGCTGCCAAGGTGAGCGAGGGGATGGGGGGGATTCAGGACCCTTGGAGTCCCAGGAGTGACCCAACACTGGCACCTGAGGCGCCCTGGACCCATCCTGCCTTTCTCTCACCTAGAATCTCAACGGGGTGATGGTGGCCATGGCCGAGCTGCTGAGCATGAAGATCCCCAGCTCCTATGAGGTACTGTTCCCTGACGGCCCTGTGCGAGCTGCTGTGGTCGAGGCCAAGAAGGTGGAGACTGATATGGCTGGTGAGTGTCCATCTTGTCCCCATGGCCCCCCATGTCCCCACGCTGGGACCCCCATCATGGGCTGTCCATCCCTCTGCCAGGAATGCTCGGAGGGAAGGAGAAGGCGCTGGCTGGGAAGGTGCCGGACAGCAGCTCCGAGTGGCTGAAGCAGTTCGATGCGGTGCTGCCAGGGTACAGCCTCAAGGGCGAGCTGGATCTCCTGACGCTGCTCAGACAGGTCAGTGGTGTGAGGGGGCCCCCAGGGCTGGGAGCTTGGGAGGGAGGTGTTGGGGTACCCCCAGGGCTGTGGCTGTGTGGGGGTGCAGGTACAGGGGCTCTTTATTATGTCACCCTGTGATTGCAGGGTGTTTCCTGGAGGGCCAGGTCTCCCATGGGGTGGTGCTGAGTGTCCAAGGAAAAGAGTCCAGGGGGTCCTTGCAGGGTTGGGGGCATGTGGGTTGCTGAGGGGTCCTTGCAGAGCCCCTGCAGGGCCAAGAACCCTGCCTTGTGATGCACAGGGAGGTTGGGGGTCCCCATCCCTGCAGTGCTCTGACCCGTACCCCCCTCCCTGCACCACAGGAGAGCCCTGCTCCTGAGAAGACCCTTCACCACTGCTACGTCAACAACGTCTCCAACCTGGACGTGCGGCAGCTCTCTGTCCTGCCCCAGGAGCCCTCGCCCCCGCTGTCCCCCTCCGTTCCCTCCCCATCCAGCCCTGCTGAGCCCACCAGGGTCCCTGACCCTGAGGCATCCCATGAGGCAGCCCCAGCCCCGTTGTCACCGCTGCCACCAGCCCCCTCGCCAGCCCCCCAGGAGGAAGGGGCCGCAGCCGCCCACTCGCCGCCCCGTTTCAAGCCGCGCTCACGGCCTCCAGAGGACGGGGATGAGGCGAGGCCGCGGCTGAAGAAGTGGAAGGGGGTGCGCTGGAAACGGCTGCGCTTCCTCGTCACCATCCAGAAAGGGGGGGCCAAGCGTGACGGCGACAAGGAAATCGCCGAGTTCATCGACAAGCTGGGCACCACGCTGCGCCCCGAAAAGGTGCCGCAGGACCTGCGCAAGTGCTGCTTCTGTCACGAGGAGGGCGACGGGGCCACGGACGGGCCGGCCCGCCTGCTCAACCTTGACCTCGACCTCTGGGTCCACCTGAACTGCGCCCTGTGGTCCACGGAGGTGTATGAGACTCAGGGAGGGGCCCTGATCAATGTGGAGGTTGCACTGCACCGCGGGCTGCTCACCAAGTGCTCCCTGTGCCAGAAAACCGGTGCCACCAACAGCTGCAACCGCATCCGCTGCCCCAGCGTGTACCACTTCGCCTGCGCCATCCGCGCCAAGTGCATGTTCTTCAAGGACAAGACCATGCTGTGTCCCCTGCACAAGCTCAAGGGGCCCTGCGAGCAGGAGCTCAGCAGCTTCACCGTGTTCCGCCGCGTCTACATCGAGCGGGACGAGGTGAAGCAGATCGCCAGCATCATCCAGCGCGGGGAGCGGCTCCACATGTTCCGCGTGGGTGGCTTGGTCTTCCACGCCATCGGGCAGCTGCTGCCACACCAGATGGCCGATTTCCACAGCGTCACGGCCCTCTACCCCGTGGGCTACGAGGCCACGCGCATCTACTGGAGCCTGCGGACCAACAACCGCCGCTGCTGCTACCGCTGCACCATCTGCGAGAACAACGGGCGCCCCGAGTTCGTCGTGCAGGTCATCGAGCAGGGCCTGGAGGATCTTGTCTTCTCTGACTCCTCGCCACAAGGTAAGGAGTTGGGAGATGCCAGTGTCCAGCCTTTGTCCCAGTGGCCGAGCCACACCAGAACACACCAGAGGGTGGGGTGGAAGGTGGCTTGAGGTCCCCACTGGGTCCCCATCTCCAACCCGTGGCACTTAATTCTCTGCTCTGGTGATGAGGTGGTAATTGGTCACTTGGACTCAATGATCTTGGAGGTCTTTTCCAGTCTAATCTGTGGTTCTCCCTCGCCTTGGCAGCTGTCTGGAACCGGATCATCGAGCCAGTGGCCATGATGAGGAAGGAGGCCGACATGCTGCGACTCTTCCCCGAGTACCTGAAGGGCGAGGAGCTCTTTGGCCTCACGGTGCACGCGGTGCTGCGCATCGCTGAGTCGGTAGGTGCTGAGGGGTCCAGTGTGGGGTCTCTCTTCCATACTGGGGGTCCACCCTGCTGGGGAAGGACGCGGCTGTGCTGGTGCTGCCTCTCGAACCCCAGTTCTTCCATGTTCCCCTCTGCAGCTGCCAGGCGTTGAGAGCTGCCAGAACTACCTGTTCCGCTATGGGCGCCATCCCCTGATGGAGCTGCCCTTGATGATCAACCCCACCGGCTGTGCCCGCTCCGAGCCCAAGATCCTCACCCACTACAAGCGGTAAGCAGGGCCAGAATTCACTGGGAGAGCTGGGATCCAGCAGGAGAGCTGGGATCCCTGGGGATCCCTCAACTCTAACCCCTCTTGTCCCCCTCCCGGAAGGCCCCACACCCTGAACAGCACAAGCATGTCCAAGGCCTACCAGAGCACGTTCACGGGCGAGACCAACACGCCCTACAGCAAGCAGTTTGTGCACTCCAAGTCCTCCCAGTACCGGCGCCTGAAGACGGAGTGGAAGAACAACGTGTACCTGGCGCGGTCCCGCATCCAGGGGCTGGGGCTCTACGCAGCCAAGGACATCGAGAAGCACACGATGGTCATCGAGTACATCGGCACCATCATCCGCAACGAGGTGGCCAACCGGCGGGAGAAGATCTACGAGGAGCAGGTGGGGCTCTGGTGGGATGCTGGGGGCAGTGTGGGGACTTGGGCAAGATGTGGAGGGACTTGGGTGGCATGTTGGGGGCTCTGGTGGAGCATGGAGGAACTTTGAGAAGGACATGGCGGGAGTCAGGTGGGATGTTGGGGGCTCGGGTGGAATGTGGTGGGCTTGGGTGGGATGTTGAGTCCCCTGGGGGGACTCAGGCGGGATGTGGAGGGACTTTGGAGGGATATTTAGGGTTCTGGTGGGACATGGAGGGACTCATAAGGGATTTGAGGGTCTCCAGTGGGATGTGGGGTAGTGGACATTGACTCAGCTGGGATGTGGGGACCTCAGTGCACCCCTCAACCCCCTCCTCTCTGTGGCAGAACCGTGGCATTTACATGTTCCGCATCAACAACGAGCACGTCATTGACGCCACGCTGACGGGGGGCCCGGCCAGGTGAGCACAGGGGGTTTTGGGGCGGTGGGACACCCCCAGAGGGAGCCATGACATCCATCTGTCCTGCTTGGGTTGGTGCTGACCCCCCTCATCCCCCAGGTACATCAACCACTCGTGTGCCCCGAACTGCGTGGCCGAAGTCGTGACCTTCGACAAGGAGGACAAGATCATCATCATCTCCAGCCGGCGCATCCCCAAGGGGGAGGAGGTCAGTGAGGGACTGAGGGGGTGCTGGGGGGGTGCTGGGAGGGTCCTGGGGGGCCCAGGGAGAGGGGCTGGAGGTGGCAGGGCTGAGCTCTGTGCTTTGGGTGACTCCCCTCTCCCTCCCAGCTCACCTACGACTACCAGTTCGACTTCGAGGACGATCAGCACAAGATCCCCTGCCACTGTGGAGCTTGGAATTGCAGGAAGTGGATGAACTAACTGGGAAAAAGGAGCTGGGGGCTGCCACCCCCGCCTCAGAGACCTCGCCGAGCCCCCCAGGGCTGCAGGAGGTGCCAGGGGCGGCCGGGCACTGAGGGAGAGCAGCGGCTGCAGCGCTGCCGGCCCTGCCCGAGCGGGACGGACGGACAGATGAACTGGCAACTCAGGGTTTTCTTTGCTTCGTCCTGCGAGGAAGAAAAAAAAAAAAGGAGTGGGGGGGCTCAGAAACGCCCCCTTCACCACCCCCTGCCTGCCTCCCTCGTGGGGGAGCCACGGGGGAGCTGCGCCAGGCCCAGCGTGGCCGGAGCGATTGTGCGGAGCCGGTCTGGATACAACGATTATTTTAATTTTATTTTATTTTATTTTATTTTATTTTATTGGTTTCTTGTTTTTTTTTTTTTTTCTTTTTTTTTCTTTTTTTTTTTTTTTTTTTTTTTTTAGAAACTAATAATATTTGCTCGCTAATTACCAAGGTAACACAGACTCCTTGAGCTCGACAATCCAGGCTCTGCCCCGCCCGTGGTGGCGGCCAGAGCTCGCTCTCGGTTCCTTTTGATCTCTTTTTTTGTTTGTGCGTGTGGACGAGACCCCGGAGCGGCGGCGGGATGCAGCCAAGACCCCGACAGACACAAGGAGCTTCTGCACCCAAACCTACCTCATTTTAAGTGTTAGATTTGTTTCTTTTTATTTGTTGTTGTTTTTAAATGTGAGCCCCCCTCCATCCCAACCTGCCCCCCACCCCCCCTCTAAGGAGGAGGTCTTTCCCTCTCCCTCGGGCTCCAGAGGATGTGGCTTCCCCCTGTCCCCCTCCTCAGATGTGGCCCTTGGTCAGGACACCTTGAAGGGGGGACACGGGGACACCCCCTCCTCGTCCTCCCCCTCAGGAGGTCCCAGCCGTGTGACGTGCCAAGGTGTGAGGTGGGGATGGGGGGGCCGAGGGAGGGGTCAGACCCACTCCCCCAGCTCTGGTGGGGGGCTGGAGGGGCTGGGTGGGGACCCCTCCTTCTCTCACACGTGGCCCCCACGGCTGGAGGGGCCGAGTGGAGCCCCCCCCCCACCCCGCTCGCCCTTGGCCCCCCCACAGCTGGGGCTGCACTGGGGGGGGGGGAAGGTTATTTATCTATTTATACCTTATATTGTATATACTAGACGGGGCTGGGGGGGGGCTCTTTGTGCTCTGCTGGGCTGAGATTTGGGGTGCAGGGGCGAAACGGGGGGGGGGTTTTTTTTAAACCCAGTCTCCGAGGTGGGGGTGGGGAAGCAGGGGGGGGGGTCTCTCTGGAACCTCCTGCCAGGCAGGGGCGGCCTCGGAGGGCGAAGCAGCGAGTGGGCATTAACACCCCCGGGCCCCCCCCTCCCTCCCGCGCCGGCTGCGGCCCCCCCGGGGTCCCCGCCCGCCCCCTCCCCACTCCGGGGGAGGACCCCGGGAGGCGCCGGGATCTCTTAACGCACAAACACGGCGCGGGGGAGGGAGGAGAGAGGGAGGGAGGGACCCTCCTGCTCCTGGAGGATGGTGGGGGGGGTCTGATGGAGGAGGGGGGGGGGTGGTGCCCCCTTCCTCCCCCCCCCCCCCCCCGCCCCGGTGCAGTGGGGCCGGGGCCGATCTTTAAAAGCTGCTTCCGCAAACTCGTCAAAGCTGCCAAAAAAAAAAAAGAAAAAAGAAAAAAAAAAAAAAAAAAGGAAAAAAAAAAAGGTTTAAAGGTAAAAATGTTTAAAAAAAAAAAAAAGAAATTAAAAAAAGAAAAAAAAAGAAAAAAAAAAAAGAGGAAAAGCGCGAGTGGGGGGGATGAGAAAGTTTTAACAGAAAATATACGAGAAATTTAACTTTCAGAGCTGTACATAGGCCGGGGCGTGTAGAAATCCCGTTTTTACCAATACCGGAACCACTGGATGTTATTTTAAATAAAGCGCGTGAGAAGCCGAGGCCGCCTGGTCCCTTCTGGGGGGGTCTGGGCAGGGGGGGCAGGGGACAGCGGTGACAACGGGGTTCAACCGAGGACAGCTCGCTCCTGGCCTGGTGCTTGGTGTCCCCACATGTCCCCCCAGCCCAGGCTATGTGACCCCCCCCCAAAATCAGTGATTCTCCCCCAGGTGTGTCCCCACCTCCCTGGGGACCCTCGTGTGTGTCACAGCCCCCCCGCCCGTGCTCCCCCTCCCCTGCGGCATCCCGCGGTGTGTCCGCCGTGTCCCCGAACCCCCGGGGGTCCCCGCGCGTGTGACACTCCCGACTCCGCCAAAAGTGGCTCCCCCGTGACCCCCGGGAGGGGCAGGGGCTCCTGGCGGCCGCGAGTCCCGTGGGTGGTGCTGGCGGAACCGGGACCCGGAACAGGGCCCGAGTGGGGCCTAGAACCGGGCGGGAGCGGGACAGGAAGCGAGGCAAGAACCGGGGGGAAGCGGGGCAGGAACCGGGCGGGAGCAGGCCAAGAACCGGGCGGAAGCGGAGCAGGAACCGGGCGGAAGCGGAGCAGGAACCGGGCGGAAGCGGGGCAAGAACCGGGCGGAAGCGGGACAGGAACCGGGCGGAAGCGGAGCAGGAACCGGGCGGAAGCGGAGCAGGAACCGGGCGGAAGCGGGACAGGAACCGGGCGGAAGCGGAGCAGGAACCGGGCGGAAGCGGAGCAGGAACCGGGCGGCCGCGGGGCCAGGGCCGGGCGGAAGCGGGGCAGCGGCGCCTCGGGACGGAGCGGGACCCATGGAGGTTGTGGGAGGGACAGCGGGGCCGGGAGGACACGGGGGGTCGGGAACCACGTCTGACCTGCCCCGTGTCTGTCCCCAGGATCCCGAGCCTGACCCCGGCCCGGGCCCCGGCCCGGCCGCCGAGAGCCCGGCGGAGCTGAGCCCCCCGGGGCTGGAAGGTGATTCCGAAGGAGGCCCGGGAGGTCCCGGCGTGTGGGGGGGTCCCGGCACAGGAGGTTGATTTGGGTGTCTCAAGGGCTGCAGGGCTGCAGCTGGGGGACTCCTGTCCCGGAGTCTGGGGTATCCCGGAGCCCTGAGTTTGTGTCGCAGGATTTGGGGTGCCCCATGATTGGTTGATGTCCCGGAGTTAGGGGTGTCGCAGAGCCCTGAGCTGGGTGGCCCGGAATTGGGAGTGAAACGGGACTTGGGGCATTCGAGGGTTTGGGGTGTCCCAGGTATTGGTGTGTCCCGGGATTTGGGGTGTCAGGGGGTTTGGGGTGTCCCAGGATTGGGGGTGCCACAGGATTTGCGGTGTCTGGGATTGGGGGCGTCCCGGGTTTTGGGGCGCTCCAGGTTTTGGGGTGCCCCCTCACGCTGCCGCCCCAGGGGACACCCACCGCGGTGCCTACACCTCCTTCATGAAATCCCATCGCTGCTACGACCTGATCCCCACCAGCTCCAAACTGGTCGTCTTCGACACATCCCTGCAGGTGTGCCAGGGCCGGGGGGGCACTTTGGGGGCCGGGGAGGCACTTTTGGGGCTCCCTGACCCCCGTGCCTGCAGGTGAAGAAGGCGTTCTTCGCACTGGTCACCAACGGTGTCCGGGCAGCCCCGCTCTGGGACAGCAAAAAGCAAAGTTTTGTAGGTGAGCGAGGGGGCCAGGGGTCTCTGGGGACTGAGGGGGGCTGGCAGGACCCTCCTGACGCTGCCTGCTCCCCAGGAATGCTGACCATCACCGACTTCATCAACATCCTGCACCGCTACTACAAATCACCCATGGTGAGGGCCAGGGTCTGCCAGGGGCTCAGGTCGGGCTCTGCCTGCCCCACCTGACCCTGGGTGGGTGATCCGGGTTTCTCCTGCTCCTCTCAGGTGCAGATCTATGAGCTGGAGGAACATAAAATAGAGACGTGGAGAGGTGAGGGGGTCACTGCTGGCTGCCTCCTGCCCTTCCCGGTGTGCCCGGAGCCCCCGGTGCTGCCCCTCACCCACCCATCCCCTCACTCCCCCTCTCCCCACAGAGGTTTATCTGCAAGACTCCTTCAAGCCACTGGTCTGCATTTCCCCCAATGCCAGGTACCCCAGGGGGCAGGGAGAGGGGCACAGCTGGTGGGGGCACTGCTGGGAACACCCCAAATTCCCCCTCCCTTGTGCCCCACAGCCTGTTCGACGCCGTCTCCTCCCTGATCCGGAACAAGATCCATCGCCTGCCCGTCATCGACCCCGACTCGGGGAACACGCTCTACATCCTCACCCACAAACGCATCCTCAAGTTCCTCAAGCTCTTTGTAAGTCTCTGCCCCTTGGTGATGGTGGGGGCCAAACCAGGACCCTTGGCCCGGGCTGTGCCAGGTCCCTGTGCCAGGTACCACCCTGAGCCTCTCAGCCCAGGCTGTGCCAGGTACTGCC
The DNA here is from genome assembly GCA_034509425.1 of Eopsaltria australis. Classification (NCBI taxonomy): domain Eukaryota; kingdom Metazoa; phylum Chordata; class Aves; order Passeriformes; family Petroicidae; genus Eopsaltria; species Eopsaltria australis. The sequence goes on along the minus strand of JAVTVJ010001200.1, from coordinate 167,032 downwards.
CCAGGACCCCCAGCCCAGGCTGTGCCAGGGGCCATCCTGGGACCCCCAGCCTGGGCTGTGCCAGGGGCCATCCTGGGACCCCCAGCCTGGGCTGTGCCAGGGACCATCCTGGGATCCCCAGCCTGGGCTGTGCCAGGGGCCATCCTGGGACCCCCAGCCTGGGCTGTGCCAGGGGCCATCCTGGGATCCCCAGCCCAGGCTGTGCCAGGGGCCATCCTGGGACCCCCAGCCCAGGCTGTGCCAGGGACCATCCTTGGATCCCCAGCCCAGACTGTGCCAAAGGTTGCCCCAGGACCCCCATCCTGTGCCTGTGCCACGTACTACCCTGGGACTCCCAGTCCAGGCTGTACCAAGTGCCAGCCTGGGCTGTGCCAGGTTCCTGTGCCAGGGTCTGACCTGACACCCCCACCTCAGACCTTGCCAAAAGCTGCCCCAGAACCCTTGGCCAGGCTGCTCCAGGGGTCACTCTGAGACCCCCAGCCTGGGCTGTGCCACGTACCTGCACACCAGGTACCAGCAGCTCTGGGTGGGCACAGCTCTGGTTCCTCCCCACACACTGCAGGTGCCAAAGGACCCTCAGGATTCCACACGGACCCTCCCCCCCACCCCCGCCTGCGGGTCTCACATCCCCCCCTGCTCTGCATCCCAGCTCTCTGTGCTTTCACCCCCAGGACCCCTGGGCCTGGGCTCAGCACTGTCCCCTCACAGATCGCAGAGGTCCCCAAGCCCGAGTTCATGGCGCGGACGTTGGAGGAGCTGCAGATCGGCACCTACAGCAACATCGCCGTGGTTGGCACCAGCACTCCAATCTATGTGGCCCTGGGCATCTTCGTGCAGCACCGCGTCTCCGCGCTGCCCGTGGTCGATGACTCAGGTAAGGGTGTCCCGTCCTCACTTTGGCTGTCCCCAGGTCACCTCCTTGGGGGCTGTGTCCCCTCTGGAGCGCCAGGGACGTGGCTGAGCTGCTCCCCTCCCTCCGCAGGGCGGGTGGTGGACATCTACTCCAAATTCGATGTTATTGTGAGTACTGGTGGGGGAAAATCCTGGGCTAGGGGGATGCTGGGGGGTGGTGGGGGTCCCCTAATCCCAGCTGTGTCCCCAATGCCTGTCCCTACCCCAGAACCTGGCAGCTGAGAAGACGTACAACAACCTGGATGTGACAGTGACTCGGGCACTGCAGCACCGCTCCCACTACTTCGAGGGCGTCCTCAAGTGTTACAAGCATGAGACGCTGGAAACCATCATCAACCGCCTGGTCGAGGCTGAGGTAACTGTCCTGGGGTGCCGGGGGGTCGGGAGGGGGGGAGCTGGGGTCCCTGCACCCCCTCAGCCCCTCCTGTGTCCCCCCTCCCCAGGTCCACCGGCTGGTGGTGGTGGATGAGAGCGATGTGGTTAAAGGGATCGTCTCCCTCTCGGATATCCTGCAAGCCCTGGTGCTCCCACAGGGCCCCTGAGGCAGTGGTGGGGGGGGGTTCAGTCCTCCCAAGCCCCCCACTCTCCTCTCCTGCTACACTGTGCCCCCCCGGGCTGGTGGGGACACCCGGGGTATGCCCCCACTCACCAGCAGCATCCAGCAATAACCCCCAGCCCTGGGGCAGCCCCCGCTGCCCTTCCCTGGGTGGGGGAGAGCCTGCAGCCCCCCCACGCCGTGCCCTGCGCCCCCAAAGCTGTGTGGGGTGATGGGGGCAGCCCTTGACCCCCCTGGGGTGCCAGGCTGGGGTCACCCATATACATGCCAGGGCTGTTCCTGTGTGGACCCTCGTCCCTGTCACCCTATCCCACTCTCCCGTAGGGTTTCTCTGGGTTTGGTGAGACCCACTCAGCTCCACCCGGCCTGGGGACCCCCTCACGCCCCCGGGGGTTTCTCCCCAGGTCCCCCTGGCTGTGCCCACACCCACCATCACTTCGTGTGTGGAGAGAAACCACAAATAAACACAGACCTGGCACCACCCTGGCTCGGTGCAGGGCACGGGGGGCATTGGCCAGGGAGGGGGTGTGTGGGGAAGGGGTGCGGCCCCCCCTGTGGGAAGGGGGAATCTGCTGAGCTCGCCCAGACCCTAAATCCCTGTTTGTTCCGCCTGTGGCTTTTCTAAAAGGCCAGGATTGGGGATGGGACAGAGACAGGGACCTGGCGGGACATGGGGACCCTCTGGTGGGCACCACGGTGAGCAGGGGGTGTTGGGCAGGGTCTGGGGGAGGTTTGAGGGGGGAGCTGGACGTTAGGGTCCCGTGGGGAGCTGGCGGGGGTCGCGGGCAGCTGGGACACCAGGGTTTGCAGCCGGTGCCCACAGGGGAGGCGCAAGGCCCGGCCGTGCTGAGCGAGGCACATTCCTGGCGGGGAGGGGACGGCCGGGCCAGGGGCCCTGTCCCTGCCAGTCCCGGGGTCCGGCAGAGGCTGCAGAGCGAGGTGAGAGCCCGGCAGGTACCGGGGGGCCCGGGGGACTCGGGGGGGGCCGTGCCGGTTGCCATGCCGCCGCCGGAGGGTTGCTAAGCTCCGCTCGGAGCCCGCGTGGGCTGCAGCGCTTGGTGCCAAACCCGCCATCGCCTGCTTGTCGCAGGGGGGGGAAGGGATCCCGCGGGGCGGGGGGGGGGGGACACACAACACACACACGCGACACGACACCCCTGGGACGGCCGGTGGGGTCCCCGCGGTGCGCCGGTCTCCCGGCCGCCCCGGGGTCACCGTGCCCCGAGGTGGCACCGGGCGGGACACGGGGTCCCCGGGGGCGCACGTGCGGCAGGTGGGTGCGTGTGGGCGGGCGCGGGGCTCCGCCGAGGCTCCGGCGACCCCCCCGCGGCGGGGACCCCCCTCTCGGCCGGGGCAATGCTGGGGGGTCCGGAGCGGGGTGCGGGGCGCCTGCGAATCTGCGAGCGGACCAAGCTGGTGCTGGTGGAGATCGACACGGTGGCGTGTTGCAGCGCGGGCACCGGCATGGCCGCGGGGTGCCGGCCCGAGCCCCCCTGGACCTACCGCCGCATCGCCGGGGAGTACGCGTGAGTGGGGACGGCGGGGTGGGGGGTCCGTCCCACTCCTCGTCCCTCGCCCCCCTCACTCCCCGTCTCTGTCTTGCAGGTACCTGGAGAAGCGCTTTGTGGCCGAGCTGGCCCCTCCCTGGCCCCCGGTGCCCTCCAACCCCCCCTGTCGCCTGCAGGACTTCACCACCCGGCCCCGGGTGCCCCCCACCCCCTGCCCCCCGCGACAGCCTGAGGGGGCGGGGGGCAGCGGACCCTGGGGGGGGCACCCTGTGCCTGTGCCTCGGCCCCCGGTGTCGGGGGACAAGCTGGGCCCCCCCACCTACGAGGTGCACATGCAGCGGGTGCAGGCAGCCCACGCCCGCCGCGGGGCACCCCCCCCGTACATCGCCCCCCCCGCCTACGACGGTCCCCACCGCACCCTGCAGCTCCGCCCCCTGCGGGGACCCCGCAGCCCCCCGCCGGCACCTCGGGCCCGGGGGGCTGTGCCGGGGGGCTGGAGCCACACTCTGCCCCGAGCTGCCACCGAGGCCAAGCACCGGTGGCCCCGTGGGACGCAGCTGTCCCCAGGGGGGTCTGGCACCCCCCGGCACTGCCAGACGCTGCCACGGGCGGCAGCCGGCCGGGAGCGGGTGCCGGGGCGCGGGAGGGGGCGGCGGGGGACGGGGGGACACGTCCTCATTGACGCCACCCGCGTGGTGGTCCGGGCCCAGTACGTGCCACCCCCGCAGCGACAGCAGGTCCGCTATGCCCGGGGATCCCCGGGGCCCGGCACCCCTCCTCGCAGCCCTTCCGTGCCCCCGGGGGTTGGCAGCCCCTCTGCTGCTCCCTCGCCCCCCCGGGAGCCTTCCGGCAGCCCCCGCAGTCCGTGGCGGAGCCCGGGGGGCTGCAGGGGTGCCCGGGGGCGGCCCCCGCCGCGGCGGCCGGTGCTGTACGCCCAGGCCCTGCGTGAGGCCGTGTCCCGCATCCGGCGCCACACAGCGCCCGACTCCGACTCGGATGCCGAGGGGAGCGTGGGGGGCTCCCGGCAGCGGCTCTGCCGAGACCCCCGCGCCTACAGCAGCAGCAGCAGCAGCCTGGAGAGCACCGGGGCCCCCCCGGGCCCCGCCAGCCCCACCCCTGCCTGAGGGGCGGGGCTTGCCGGGGTGTGGCACATCTGGGGCGGGGCCTGCCTGGGTGTGGTTCTCAGGGGCGGGGCTTGGCGGGTGGTCTTGGGGGCGGGACTCGGGGCTGGAGTTCCCACGGGCTGACCCCAATAAAGGCTCCGGGATCCCGGTGTGCTGCCTGTGCCCCTGTTTGTGTGAGGTCGGGGGGGTGGCATCACCCCCTCAGGCCTCTCTGTGGCCCCCAGCGAGGACAGGGGTGTCTGGGCACACCCCCACGGCATTCCCGGTGTCCGGACCCTCCCCCTCCCCCGTTATGGTGCCGGGGTCAGTCGGAGGTCCCGGGCGTCCCGGCGGCCACTACAGTGCGTCACAACACGGGTGGGACGTGCCAGCTCCCCCCGAATCCCCCATAATGAGTAGGTGAGAGCAGCAGGTCTGGCCCTCGGCCACCGGCCCCACGTCACGGCCGGTTGGGGACCCCGAGTGACTCACCCGGGGGAAACTGTCCCCCCCAAACAGCCGCCACCTCTTAGTCACGCTGCGGGGGGGGAGGATCCCCGCGGCCCCAGGAAACCGCACAAATATCGTGTCCAATTTGCACGTTATTTAAAACCGGCTCCTCCCCCGCCCCCCTGCGCGACCCTGTCATTATCCCGGTGACACCGGCCCGGAGGTCACGGCACGGGGCAGCTGCCGCGGCAGGGCCACCCGGGCAGCTGGGGGGGCACCCCCAGGGCCACGTCACCCCATGTGTCCCCTGTCCTGGCGCGTGGCCAGGATGGCATCGAAGTGCCACACCTGAGTCTGGCCTGAGCCACAACGGCAACTGCAGCCCACCGTGGCACAGCTGTGGTCTTGCACCCGTTACGGTGGCACCGGGCACGGCTTGGCATGGCCTGGCATGGCAGAGAATGGTTGGCAAGGTGTGGTGTGATCCACATGCCTTGTCACAGATTCATGGCACGGTTCAGTCTGCGACAGCCTGGCACAGTTTGGAACATGGCTTGGTACGACCCAGCACGGCTCAGCACAGCTTGGTATAGCCTGGCACAGCTTGGCACAGCAGCCTGGCACGGCTTGGCAAAGCTCAGAACAGCCAAACACAACTCAGCAGCCTTGGCATGGCTTTGCATGGCAAGGGACAGCTCAGCAAAGCCCAGAGCAGCTCAGTGCAGCCTGGCAGAACTTGGCACAGCCTGATACCACCTGACACGGCTCAGCACGGCTTGGCAAAGCCCAGAACAGCACGGCACAGCCTGGTTGGCACCACTCATCACAGCTTGGCACAACCAGGCACATCTTAGCACAGCCCAATATAACCTGGCGTGGCTCAGCTTGGCACAGCCCCGCACGGCATGGCCAGGCACAGCTTCACAAAACCCGGAAGAGCCCAGAACATCTCTTTGCAGCCTGGCACGGCTTGGCACATCTTGGCACAGGCTGGTATAGCCTGGCATGGCTCAACACACACTGGCACAGCCTGACACAGGCTGGTGTAGCCTGGCACGGCTCAGCACAGCCTGGCACAGCCCAGCACAGCACGTCATGCCTGGGCTCGGCGCGGTGCCCGGCGTGGCGCGGGGTGTCCCAGACGCGGGGGCAGCGGCTCGGCCCTTCCCGTGGGATCAGCTCCTGCCCAAACCCGCTCCCCGCCGGGAAAATCACCTTCTAATTCGGGCTGCGCCGGCGCCAGCGCCTTCCCCCGGCACCCCCGGGGCACCCGCCGGCCCCCGAAACTCGCCGCAGCCTGGGGTCCCCCGGGGGCCAGGGGGGCTCAGCCCATGGCGGTGCCAACGCGTGAGACCGACGGGTTCCGCCCGCTACCGGGACCCCCGAACAGGGACGCGTTGTCGCCTGTTGCCGCCAGATGTCGCCGCGCAGCCGGTGACCGAACGCACCGGGGGGCACCGGGGGTCCTGCCCCGGGAGCGGCGGGGGGAGCGGTATCGGTGTCCCCACACGCCACCCACGTGTGTCATCCGTGCTGTCTGAGAGTCACGGCAGCTCTGTGTGTCACCGGGGCTGGCGATGTCCCCGGGGAGCGGTGGCCCTCGTGTGTCACCGGTGACGGTGGTGTCCCCAGAGGGCTGTGTCCGGGTGTGTGCCAGGGCTGGCTGTGTTCCCAGAGAGCCGTGACCCACATGTGTCATGGGTGCTGGTGGTGTCTGAGAGCCAGGACCCTTGTGTGTCACTTGTGGCAGTGATGTCGCCAGAGAGCTCTGCCCATGTGTGTGCTGATGTTGGTGCTGTCCCCAGATAGTCGTGACCCTTGTGTGTCACTGGCGGTAACTGGCGTCCCCAGAGAGCCGCGACTCTCATGTGTCACTGGTGCTGGCGATGTCCCAAAGGAGCCATGTTCACGTATGTGCCAGTGCTGGCGGTGTCCCCAGAGAGCTGTGACCTTCACGTGTCACTGCTGACAGTGGTGTCCCCGGAGAGCTGTGTCCATGTATGTGCTGGTATTGGCAGTGTCCCCGCAGCGCCGTGACCCGCACGTGCAGCTGGCACCGGCCATGCCACACCCCACGCGTGCCAGCAGTGCCGTCCCGTGTCCCCAGGGCGCGGTGTCACCTGGTTACACACGGTGCCAGCCACGCCACGTTCCTGATCATCCACATCCCACCGTCCCCACTGTGTCCCCGCATCGCAGCCGTGCTGCCCGCGGTGCCGGCTCTCCCAGGCCGCGCGAGGAGCCGGTGGGAAGTGTCCGGTGAATGCGGCATTGTTGCGCGGGGTTGGAGTCACAGATAATTACCTCAATTAGTTACAATGGCAGAGTAATAAATACAGGCTTAGCGGCTCCTTCCCCACTGCGGCTTCTCAGATTAATCCAGCCCGGGCGAGCGGAGCTGAAAGGATTGATGGACAATTCATTAAACCCGCCGAATGCCGCACAAGGCACCCGTGAAGGCCGGCGTTAGCCCCCGGCGGCTCCGCTTTGTCCCTAATTGTTCGTCTCGGGCATTGGTCACCTATCAGGGAGTGGGTGACGGCGACGGTCCCCCCGGGGCTGGCATGCCCGGGGATTAGAGGCCAGCGCTGCCACCGTTGCTGGGCGCGTTGGCCCCGCGCCGGAGGAATGCGGCGGATGGGAGGGGGCGGCCGGACAAGCCGGGAGCTGGCGGGACGTGGGTCCGCATCGACCGGAGGCGAGGGGAGCCAGGACGAGGCTGTGCCGCTGGCGATGGTGACAGGGAATGGGGTGGGGACGGTCCCGCAGGTGGAATGGGGCCACTTGAGGGTCTGGGCAGGTGGGCACAGCTCTGTCAGTCTGTCCTGCACATGTGGGTACCATCCTGTCCTTCTGTCCTGCATTTCTGGGCACAATCCTCCTGCCCCACGCTTTTGGGCACTGTCCTGTCTTGTCCTGTCCTGTCCCGTACCTCTGGGAATGACACAATTCCTCTGTCCCGCACCTCTAGGCACGGCTCTGTCCTGCATCTCCCAGTGTCATCCTGTCCCTCTGTCCTGAAACTTTGGGCACTGTCCTGTCTTTCTGTCCCGCATTTTTGGGAATGTCACCATCCCACTGTCCTGCACCCCTGGGCATGGCTCTGTCCCTCTGTCCTGCACTACTGGGCACTGTCCTGTCCCAGTGTCCTACATTTCTGGAAATGACACCTTCCCTCTGTCCTGGAAGCACCCCTATCCCTCTGTCCTGCACTTCAGTGTGCCATCCTGTCTCTCTGTCCCACACCCCCAGGCAGAGCCCCCCTGCACCCCATTCCTGAAGGGGTTTGTCCCAGCCCTCATCAAGCCCAGCCTGTGGCCACCACCCAGCTGTTACCCGGCTTCCCAGATGTGACAGGCTGGTGTAGGATGGGACCGCCCTGTCCCTGCTGCTGTCCCTGTCCGTGCGCTGGCCCACAGCAGCTATTTCCAGCACTCAGGAATATTTGTCCAAGCCGGGGAGGTTTGTGCCCCGTGCCCGGGGTGCCCCTGCCCACCCGGGGGTCGCAGCTGCCCGAGGTGCCCAGCAGGACACGCAGGAAAAGCTGAGTAACAGAGGTGACTTATAAGAATGTCATTATCTATATTCCTGACTCCTACCGCAGGAAAACAGGCTATTTTCATGCTGAAGCAGGAGCAGAATTTAGCAGGCAGATAACCCGGCAGGCGGGAGATGCTCGGAGGGTTATTTCGGGCTGTGTTCCTTTCCAGGCGTTTTCCTCGCATTTTGGTATTTTATTCTCCACGCTGGGCTGTGTTTTGACCTTGGCGCGGGCAGCGGGGGCCCCCAGGGTGTTTTTCCCCCCCCTTCTCTGAGTCTAAACATCAACTTTTCCACTATCGGCTCCGCGGGATATTTCGGGTGGTGGCAGCGTCATCCCGCAGCCTTTGATGAGGCAGAGCCTCAGGGGCCCCGAGAGGTTCCCGGCTCTGGGGGGGAGCCCGGGCTGTGGCGACCCCTGGGACAGGTGGGCACCAGGCTGGGGGTCCCCCAGACACAGAGAGGGAGGATTCGATGTCCCCAGGTGTGAAGTCAAGGTGCAGGGGGGATATTGGGACCCTGTGCCCACCCCAGGGGTGCCTGTCACGGGGGGATGCCCACCTTGGTGGGAAACCCGTCCCCATGGGATACCTGTCCCAGAAGGATGCCCTTCCCAGGGATGCCCATTCTGGGGATATACCCACCCCTGTGGGATGCTCATCCCAGGGAAAATCCCATCTCAGGGCACGTCCTGCATGCAGAATTCCCATCCCTGTGGGGTGCCCACTCCAGTGGGAGGACTGTGCCAAGCGGATGCCCATTCTGGTGAGATGTCCATTCCAAAGGGATGCCCATCCCGGAGGGAAGCCTGTCCTGGAGACATGCCCGTCCCAGGACGATAGCCAGGCCAGCAGAACACCTGCCAACCACAGAGCTGCACCCCACCTTTGCCACAGCCTTTCTCCGCTTGTGGTCAGACCCCACGCATGGATGTGGGGCTGTTTGTGGGGCCAGTGGCCATCTCTGTCCCCTCTGGCCCCTGCCCCGCTAACCCCGGTGCCCTCCCCAGCCCTGCTTTTCCCCCGGAGCCAAGGGGAGCCGTCAGCCCCGGCCGGGAGCGGTGATGGACGATGCTCATTCCCTGTCTGTCGTCTTGTACCTCCCGGGGCCGCTCCCAACGCCCGGCCCCGGCGGCACCAGCCCCACCGCCCCGGCAAATTCCAGCATCGGAGATGTTGCAGTCAAGGTGCCATGGTGATGGGCGCCGCAGCCGTGGGGATGGACGTCCCGGCCGGGAGCGGCGGCAGGAATGGCTGGGATGGAGACGGGCACAGCGGGGGAAAGAAGGGAGTCTGCGGGGAGGGGATGGCAGGGAGTGGAGGGAAGGAGGAGAAAGACGGACAGACAGCAACCAGAGGGGTTGATGGACGTGGAATGGGGAGATGAGGGGATGGAGAAGTGAGGGATGGACAGATGGACACGGGCAGCGCATCCCATAGTTTGGAATATTTTGGTGTCCCCCCACAGTTCATCCCCTCCATTCCCCAGACCCCCCAGACATGAATCGGGGCAGGACTGATAAAAATATATTCTTTATTCTTCTCTAAAGGCTATCAATGACACCTGTAACAAAGCATCATTATTATTAATTATTATTAATTATTATTATCTTTAATTATAAAAAACAGGGCCTGGGGCCAGCGAAGCAGGGTGGGGGCGGCGACACCAAACCGTCCACAATAAATATTTTATTTACAGCAAGAAGGGACCCCGTGGAGCCGGGGGGTGGCCGGGAAGGTGCTTGGCACCGAGTCCACCCATGGCGGGATGGGGGTCCCTAGGACACTTCCATACCCCCACCCATGGGTGCCTTCAATCCAGCCGGGCACCCGTCATGGGGGGTGGGTGACGCAGACCCCCTCCGGGGCTGGGCAGGGTGGTCCCGGGGCAGGTCACAGGCACTCGTGCAGCACCTGGGTGTTGGTGCAGTTGAGGCAGCTGACGTGGCAGCACCAGTGGAAGGTGCAGTTGCAGCGCTCGGTGACGCGCTGGGTGCGTGTGCGGTACCCGCGCCCGCAGCACAGCAGCTCACACCCGTCCAGCCCCGGCGAGGAGCTGTTGCAGAAGCGCCCGGCCGTGCCCGCCGTGCCCGTCTTCCCGCTGTACGTGCAGAAATTGGGGGATTTCTCGAAGTAGACGAGGTCGTGGGGCGAGGGGGGCTTGTGGGCCGGGTTCTCGGGCTCCAGGTGATGCAGCTCCACCCGTGACGCCCGGTTGCTGCCCTTGTTGCCGTAGATGACGCGGGAAGCGCCGTCAAAGCGATCCTTCAGGACGTCGCCCACGGCGCGGAAGGTGGGCAGCCGCATCCAGCAGGTGCGGACGGTGCAGGAGCCGGACATGCCGTGGCACTTGCACTCCTGGCGCATCTCCGAGAAGACCGTCTGGAAGGAAGGGGGAATTTTGGGTCTTGTGAGCGGCCTGGGACCCCCCTGGGGACCGCCACGCTCCTACACCCCTCGATTTTGCAGCATCACATCATGCCCAGACATCACTTGTCCCAAAGACAAGTGCCAAACCCATCTCCAACAGTTCCCAACCCGCACATGGGAACAGGCTGAGGGTCCTGGTGGCCGTGCTCATCTCTGTGCCCACCCCAGTGCTGCCCACAGCCCCCAGTGCCCTCACCATTCCCCTGGTGCCCTCACCATGCGCCCAGCCTCGTTGTTGTGCAGGTTCATGAGGAAACGCAGGTCCCTGCCCTTCTCACTGGAGTCCACAAACTCCCTCCCAAAGAGGCGACCGAAGTCGATGTTGTCACTGCAGCCCCCCCAGTGCCAGTCAGGCCCCCCAGGGCCACGGCGCCGGTAGTCACAGGTGCAGGACTCGATGGACCCCTCCGAGCATGACCGGGCCACCGAGTGTGTCACACCAGCACTGGTGATGGCAAAGATGAATGCTGTCTCCCGGCAGCCTGTGGAGGGAGTGGGGCCTCAGGGTCCTGCCAGGATGGGGAGGGGGTACTCACTGGCACCCCCAACCTTCCATCACGATGGGCTGGTGATGCCCCATGGCAAACCAGGGGTGTTTCGCTGAGCATCCCAACTTGGGGTTGCATGGAGCAGGTCTGAGGACCCCTGCGCTGCCCCCCAGCCTCACCCCGGTTGACGATTTTGCCGAAGATGTTGGGGCCCTGGGAGGTGGGACAGTTCCAGCGGCGGTTGCGGAACTGCCACTTGCACTCCTTGATGGCTGTCTGGAGGCCGGAGCTGACGCTGTGCAGGATGCCGGGGTTCTGCCGGATCAGCTTGCGCTGCTTGCGGCTCAGCAGCTGCAGGCTGGGGTCCAGCACCAGCTGCACGTTCTTGGAGTCCGTCAGCAGGTTGGTGGATGAGGCCACGTTGATGATGCCCCTGTGGCACAGGTGGGGATGGTGACCACTAGTGGGGGGTCCCCAACACCTCCCTCCTCACCTCACCTCCCCTGCCGGCTCCTCGGTGTGACCGGAGCATCTTCCTCCCTGATATCACTGCAGGGATCCCAAACAGGGGGCGCAGCCCTGTGTCTCCCCACACACCCCATCCCTGGGTACGGGGCAGTCTCTGCTGTGCCTGTGCCAGCCCCGCCCTCCCGCCTCACCACCCCGGTGCCGGTACCGGAGCCGGTGCCGGTGCTGTCCGACTCACCACCACCGCCCGCTGTTGTTCACTGCCAGCGTGTTGGAGAGGGAGGAGAGGGCCAGAGCCCAGAGTGCCCGGAGCGCCAGCCCCAGCGCGGCGGCGCGCATGGCTCCGGCCCCGGGAGCCCCGGCAGAGTGCGCGGGCGAGCGGCCGTCCCGGTATTTATGGTGCCGCAGAGCCCCCGGCCCGGCCGCTACATCCACGCGTGTTTCCGGACGCGCGGGGCGGCTCCGAGATGAGGACGGCCGCGGGGGGACGCGGGGAGCGCCGGGCGGGCGGGCGGGCCGGCACCGCCACCGCCACCGGGCTGCAGCCGGTGGCCGGGGCGCGGCGTCGGGGGTGCGGTGCCCAGCGCACACTGACCGGGCCCTGGAGCGCGGCGTCGGGCGCTCCGTTCGCGGTGCCGGTGCTGAGGACCCGGTGCTCTGTGCCCGGTGCTCGGCACTCTGTGAGCGCTACCCGGTGTCGGTACCGGTGCTGGTTCTCGGCGGTCCGTGCGCGGTACCCTCTGCCTGTGGTCGGTACCGGCAGCTCCCCGGGGAGCCGGCACGGCTGGACTCGGCTCGGCGCGGCGGGTGCACAGCGCTCAGCACCCGGGAGCATCTTCCAGCCCCTTCCCTCTTATAGGGGCGGCGCGGAGGGTCCCCGTGGGCCGGTCCCGCCGCGCGGGGCCTCCCCGCGTCCTCGCCCTAACAATGGGGAGCGGCGGAGCTGCGGCATCTCTTACGGGGCGGCGGGAGCGGCGGCGCCGGGGCTGTCCGTCACGGCCCGGATTAGCCCGGCGGGTGGCTGCGCCCCGGCTCCGTGCCCAGAGCTCCCGGCTGCCGCCCCCCGCCTTCCCCGTCGTCCCGTGCACACGTTCCACAGGCACCGGCACCGGCGGGGGGAGCCCGGCACGGCCCGCGACAGCTCCCGGCGCAAGGAGGAGCTGGTCCCGGAATAACCCGGGACGGCCCCGGACGGCTCCGGGCGCATGGAGGAGCGGAGAACGGGGAGAGCCCGGGATGTCCCGGGACAGCGCGGTCTGCACAGGGGCAGGAGTGACGGGATCTCCCGGGACAGTCCCGGGCGCACGGGGGAGGCAGAGTTCCGTGACAAGCCAGGGCTCACGGGGACCACAGTCCCGGGAAAGCCCGGGGACACCGTCCTGGGGCCACCGGTTTTCCGGGAGACTCGACGTGCAGTCCAGAGGCGCGTGGACCGTCGAGGCTGCACCGGTGCCCCTCCGGAGCCCGCGGAACCCACTCGCGTTCTGGTCCATGCCCGGCGGGACGGAGCAAAAGCCTCTTCTCTCCGCTCGAGCCCGGGTTGTGCCGGGCTGTCCCGGCGGCACCCCGGACCCTCGTGAACGTGCCCGTGGACACCCACGGTGTTTACAACCCGCGTGGGCGCGGCACGGCCCCGCACGGCTCCTGCTACCCTGGAGCGCCCAGTCTGGGCCGGTACCAGGTGTCGGAGGTAGGGACGGACCGAGGGACGGAGGGATTCAGGGATGGGGGATAGAAGGAAGGGCAGGTGGTGCTCGGACGCTGGCGGGGGGCAGCCTGATGTGCCCACGGCCAGAACACGGCCACGCAGGGCCGGTGCTGGCCCGGTCTCGGTTGGGACAAGACTCTGTCCCCGTAATCCCGCGCCCGGGCCGGTTGTGGGTGGGTGTGAAGTCCCCAGTGCGGGGCTCGACGGACCGGGGGGCCTGAGCTGAGTCCCCCGTTGGGGCGGGAACCGGGGGGGGTAATCCCCCGCCGCGGTTTCCCCGGACCAGTCATGCGGGGCCGGATTAGCCCCGCTCGCCCGTCACGGCCCGGAGCCGCCGCTCACCATTTTAATTCAACGACGGACAAAGCCCGGGACGGCGGCGGGGGTGGGGGGCTCGCACCGGCACCCACCCGCACCCCTTCCCCCGGCCCGGGAGGAGCCCAGGGCCGAGCCGGGGTCTGCTCCAGCACGGCGCTCCCGCCTCCCCCGCCCCGGTTCCCGGCCGGGCCGGGCCGTGTCCACGCCCTCGGGCCTCCGCCCCGTCGGGGCTCCCGGGGCTGAGGTCAGCGGCCGCGGGGAGGCCCCGGGGCGCGGCTGGGAGGGCCCTACCCGGGGCTGTGCCACCAGCGGCGGGGCGCATCCACGACCCTCGCCTCCCCCGCTCCATCCCGGGACCCTCCGTCCCTCACAACCCCTGCCCGCTGCCCCGAACCCCCGTTCCCCCCATCCCCTCTGCTGCAGCCCACGGCGGCCCGGCCGCCCGATGCTCGGGATCCCCCCAGTCCTGGGGTGCCGCTGGAACCGTTCCCGCAGCCGTCGGGGCTGCCGGTGCTGCCCGGTGCCCCCGGGGTGGCCGCCGGTACCTGCCTGGGGACGGGGGGCATCCACCCTGTCCTGTGGCACCGAGCAGGGACGGACAGAGAGACAACGGGAACAGACAGGCTTGGGAAGCACCCGGGGGTCCCCCGCGTCCGGTCCCGGCCCCTGCGCTGCCTGCGAGCACCGGGACGGCCTCGGTACCGACGATATCGGGACCGTGAGGGGGTGCTTAGCCTGTCCCCCCGTGACGGTGTTGGGGTCCCCGTCCCCCGTGAAGCACAGAGACCCCCCCGGTCGGGACTTTGTCTCCCCGATGTTCTGGCGGGGGCGGGGGGAAGACCCGGGACCCCCCTCTCCCCATATCCCCATCCCGCCCCGCCGGTGCCGCTCCCGTTTGGATGAGGCTCTGCCCCCCCGGTGCAGGTCCCGGTGCCCCCAGGAACGGGCTCATGGCGGGGGGGGGGGACACACACGGGGACTCCCCCTCACAGCGACCCCCCCGCGCTGCTGCAGCCGTTTCCATGGTAACGCCTCGTGGCTCTCGCGATTGCACCCCCCGCTCCCCCCCCCCTCCGCCGCTCCGCCCGCGCCCCCGTCTCGGGGGGGGGGTCGGAAGCGTGCGGGGGGGCGGGGGGGGGGGGGGGGGGGGGCACCGGGGCGCTCTCGCGAGATCGGCGCGATCGGGGCCTCCGCTTCCGGCGGCGGGAGCGGTGCAGAGTCAGCGGCGGCGGGGCGGCACCGGCACCGGCAAACCGGCACAGGTGGGGGGGCCGCACCGCTCGGGATGCGGGGCGCGGGCATCGCCGTGGGGGGTGGGGTACACGGGGGGGGGTCGGCACCGCAGCGCGCGGGGGGGGGCTGGCAGCGCGTGCCGCGGGCGCCCGGTGCGGCGGGGGCGCAGAGCCCCGGGGGGTTGGAGGTCGTACCGGGGGCGGGGGGGAGATGCGGTGCGGTGCGGCGGGCGGGGGCGGGGGGCAATGCGCAAGGGGGGGGCGGCGCAGTGCGGGGTGGAGAGGCGGTGATTTGGGGGCGCGCTGTGATGGAGGGGATGGTGAAGGGGGGGAACGGTGAATTCGGGGGTCCCGGGAGCGCGGGGGCCGCTCACGCTGCGGGGGAAGGGGCGTGCTGCGGTGCGGGGGGGGGGGGCGATGGGGGCCTTCCCCTCCGACGAGGCTGCGGTGATGGGGGCATCGTGCGGAGGCTGGGGGTCGGGCCCGGGGGGGCTCTGCTCCCCTCGAGGAGGGTGGCAGCCCTGCCTCAGTTTCCCCCAGTGCAGCGCCCTGGGCTGTCCTTTTGCAGGGTGCAACGGGGAGGGGCTCAGGAGCCCCGTCTTTGCAGCCCCCCCGTATCGAGCACCCCCATGCAGTGCACGGCCCCCCCCCAGCCCCTTGCCTGGGGCTCTCCCAAGCCCTGCATCCCCCCAGGACATGAGGATCCCCGATCCTCGCAGCCCCCCCCAAGCACGGGGGACCCCGCAGCTCCACCCCTGCAGATTTCAGGGCCTCCCCCAGCCTGCCCCATGCCCCCGCAGGATCCGGCCTCGGAGCCAGCGCCGCCGTCACCATGGGCAACATCTTCGGGAACCTGCTGAAGAGCCTGATTGGGAAGAAGGAGATGCGGATCCTGATGGTGGGGCTGGACGCTGCTGGGAAGACCACCATCCTCTACAAGCTCAAACTGGGGGAGATCGTCACCACCATCCCCACCATCGGTGGGTGGGCTTGGGGGGGCACTGAGCAGAGACCGCTCCCCATCAGGGCTCCTTCGAAGGGGCTCGCGGCTCCCTGTGCCTCAGTTTCCCTCCGCTGTCGCTCCCCGCAGGGTTCAACGTCGAGACAGTGGAGTACAAGAACATCAGCTTCACCGTGTGGGATGTGGGTGGGCAGGACAAGATCCGGCCCCTCTGGAGGCATTACTTCCAAAACACCCAGGGTAGGTGTCTCGGGGGACACCGTGGGGGGACTCGGGGAGCAGGGTGACCGCGGGGACCCCGTCAGTGCCCGCTCCTCCCTCCAGGGCTGATCTTCGTGGTGGACAGCAACGACCGGGAGCGGGTGAACGAGGCGCGGGAGGAGCTGATGCGGATGCTGGCGGAGGATGAGCTGCGGGACGCCGTCCTCCTCGTCTTCGCCAACAAGCAGGTGGGTCTGGGGGCGGGGAGGGCCCTGTGGTGGCACTGAGACATCCCCAGGGTGGCAGGGCAGGTATCCTGTGGCAGGACTTCCTGTGGCATCAAGGCCGGTATCAGAGACTGTGTGGCACGTCCATTCCTGTGGCATCAGGGATGGTGGTGGCCTCCGGGGCCATCCCCATGGCACCAGGGCTGGTCTTAAACAGGCCCTCTGGCCATCCCTGTGGTGTCTGGGTCGCTGCCTTACATCCCCATGGCAGATGATGATGATGACGGTCCCCTGTGGCAGGGTTGTGCCCACTTGTGTGGCATCAGGGCTGGTGCCAGCCCCCGTGGAGGGGTTGTACCCATTCCTGCAGCATGGGGCCCCTGTGTGACCTCCCTTGTGTGCTCCAGGACCTGCCCAACGCCATGAACGCAGCGGAGATCACGGACAAGCTGGGGCTGCACTCCCTGCGCCACCGTAACTGGTACATCCAGGCCACCTGTGCCACCAGCGGGGATGGGCTCTATGAGGGCCTCGACTGGCTCGCCAATCAGCTCAAGAACAAGAAGTGAGGGGGGGTCCCCCTGTGCCCCCCCGGCCCCCCTGGGCCGCGCCAGGGCCCCCCCCGGACGCCCCCTCCCTGCCCCGGTTGGGTTTTGCTTTCTTCTGGCACCGGTTGCTGTGGGGTTTTTCGCCTTTTTTGGGGTCCCCCTGGTTCCCCTCGGATCTCGTGTGTGCGTGCGTGGAATTAGAGCTCTATATAACGCCCAGGGGGGCAGGGGCAGAGCCCTGGGAGGGTGGGATGGGGGCTGGGGGGGCCACCTCGGCACTGCCCTGCCCGGGGGGAGCCGGAGACACCCCGTCCCCATGCATGTCCCTGCACCCCTCGCCTTCCTCTGGACCAAATGTGGGGGCAGCAGGGCCATGGGGGGGATTTGGGACTATACACTTCCCCCTCCCTCCCAGCACCCCCTCCCGGCCCCGCGTGCCCCCCCCCGGGCATCCCACACGTCCCCGGCCCCCCATGTCACTTCGAGGCAGGTCTCCTCCCCGCAGCGTGACCCACGCAGAGGGGGTGGCACGGGGCTGCCAGGATCCCTGTGGTCCCGCTGGCCATGCCCCCCCCTCGGCCTGGCTGCCTGCCCCCCGTCCCCATGCCAGCATAGTGATTGTATGTCCCTGCCCCTCACGGACGGACGGTGTCCCCCCCACCCCGTACTGTGCCCCCCTCCCCCCCAGCACCGTATTTATACCCCTGGTCTGTGCTTGGTGTGACGTGTCGCTGCGGCTCTGCCCTGTCCAGGGACGTGTGTTCTCAGCCCCCCCCCCCAGCCCCCTGCGCCTGAGACGGTGGGTGACCTCCCCTGACCCCCCCCTTGGATATTAAACATGTTTTATGTAGCGCTGCCCCTCGTCTCTTCTTCCGCAGCCCCCCCAGCGTGGGGGTCCCGCGGAGGGGACGGTGATGGACAGCCCCGGGCTGGCTTTAATTAGAAAGAGCTTAACGGGGCGAGGGGGGGGGGTGAGGTGGGGCTGGCAGGGGGCGGGGGGAGCCCCCCCTTCCCAGGCTCATCTTTAGGGGAATATTGGATGAAATGGTAAATCCCATTAGCGCTAATCCCAGCTGGGGCGTGGGGACAGTGCCAGTGCTGGGATGGGCGCGAGTGGGACTCGGCCTCCCCCCCCGTGCCACCCCCACCCCAATGTCACCCCCCCCGCATGGGTTAAGGGGGACTGAGTTGTATTTGGGGCCAGCACTGCCATCCCATCCCTGTGTCCCCTCTGGACTGGTGGCTGGGGAGCTGTTGGCCGTGTCGGTGACACCAGGGGGCTGTGGTGGGGGCTCCCTGGTGGGTGGGAGCTGCAGAGCCAGCACCAGGGCCTGGAATGGGGGTGACTGGGGCTCCCCAATGGGCTGGGGGCCGTGGAGATGAGCTGGGGGAGCTCCAGTGCAGGTGACCAGTCCCCCCAGTGGTCTCGGGGCCGTGGAGATGATACCGGGGTGCCGAAGTGTGGATGACTGGGGGTCTGGGAGCTGCATAGGGGGCTGCAGTGTGGATGACCGGGGCTCCCCGGTGGGTGGGAGCAGCGGAGCCGGCACCGACGCGTTCCCACCGGCTGGACCGACGGCTTTGTGTGGCGAGGGCTGACCCGGCGCCCCTAATCCCATTAGCGCCCCGGGCCCAGCCGCCAGCCCGGCTTCCCCACCTCTCGGCAACCGAGGCTGGTATGTGGGTGCGCCGGTGGGGCCGGCGTGCCGATGCCGTCGTCCGGGAGCCGCACCCGGGCCGGTGACACCAGTGCCGGCAATGAGGCCATCCCCGCGGACACGACACGGGGCGAGAGATCCAGGCTGCCCGCCACGTGCCGGTGTGACCCCGCCAAACCGGGGGGATTCCCTGTGTTCCCAGCTCTGCTCCAGGGGCTGGGTATCCTCGGGCACAGGGATGGAGTTCTGGGGCAGGTTCCATCCCATCGGGCTCCAGCCGGCCCGCGGGTCCCCCAGTCCGGGCTCGGAGCTCGGCTTCCCTTGTCCTGCACAGCCGGGACTGGAAGAGCTGCTGAAGTGCCAGGAGAAGGAGTGACCTGAACCCGCGGGGTGCTGGAGATGGGTTCTGGATTCGGGGAGGGGTCCTGGGCCCCGGTGGGTGCCGGTTTCCCCGGGCTGTGCTGCCGCCTGCTGGCACCGGCGGCGCCAGGACACCGGGGCTGCACCCAACCGGTGCCTGGGACGGGTCCCCCGGCCCGGACCCCCGCCCAGACCCTCCGCCTTGACCCCCACTCTGGTCCTCACCCGGAGCCCCCGCTCGGTGTGGGCCGAAGCTGCCGGGACGGTCCCTGGGCAGGGGCGGGCCCAGGTGCCCGGAGTCCCCACGGAGCGCAGGGGCACGCGTGGCACCGGGCACCGAGGCAGCGGCCGGTCCCGAGCATCTCTTCTGTCCCCCAACTCCGCTGGGGCCCGGAGGAGCCGCGGTGCCCGTCCCGGGGCCGCTCTCGGTGTGGGGGCGGTCCCGGGGGCGGGGCCCGAGGTGGGGGGCGGTCCCGGTCCCGGTCCCCGTTCCTCCGCCGCCAGCCCGGCCATGCCGTTCCCCGCCGCGCTGCTGTTCCTGGCACTGCTGCTGCCGCCGCCGCCGCTCTCCCGCGCCGCCGAAAGCGAAACCGAAACCGGCGCCCGGGAGCTACGACTGGAGACGATCGTGAGCCCGGGGGGAGCGGGGGAACAGGGGCTGCGCGGGAGGCACCGGGCACCGGGGACCCACGCGGCCCCCTTGGGCAAGGACCTGAGACCGGGGCGGGACCGGCGGGGACCGGAGGGACCGGCGGGACACGGGGCACCGGCGGGATGGTGCTGCTCGGGGGGCACCGGGGAGCCCGGCCTGGGCACGGGGCGGGGGGACGCACCGGGAGGCCCGGGCTGCGGCGTGGGGAGAGCCACGGGACACCGGGAGGACCGGGCTGCGATGGGGGGGCACCGGGAGGACCGGGCTGTGGCGGAGGAACGCGGCACACCGAGGGCAGGGGCCCGGCTGGGAGTTCGGCTCTCGGAGCGCTCGGGGGACCCGTGGGCACGGGGGGTGCGTGGACCCCGAGGCCAGGGGGCCCCGTCCCGGCTCCCCGTGACCTCCTCGTTGCAGGTGCCCCCCCCCGAGGGCTGCACGGAGCTGTCGGCGCCGGGGGACACGGTGCACATCCACTACACGGTGCGGGCGGGCGGCGGGAGGAACACGTCAGCACTGCGCTCCGGCGGGCGGGGCGGGGGGCACCGGCACCGCCACCGGCTGGGGGGGCCTGGGCCGGCACCGGGGCGGCACCGGGGCGGTACCAGGGGTAGTACCGGGGTGGGCAATGGGGCGGTACCGGGGTGGGCAATGCGATGGTTCCGTGGTGGAACCGGAGTGAGCGTAGGGGTAGCACTGGGGTGGACATGAGGACGGCCCTGGGCTGGGCAAGGGGATGGTGCCAAGGTGGCACTGAGACCGGCATGGGGACAGCCCCAGGATGGGCTCTGGGTGGCACCTGGTGTGGCACAGGGGCGGCGCTGTGGCTGGCATGGGAGAACCCTGGTATGGGCACGGCTGGCACTGGGATCAGCCCGAGGATTACCTTGGGATGGCCCTGGCACTGGGAGTGGTGAGGATGTCCCAGAGTGACACGGAGTGTACCAGGACTGGGATCAGCATAGGGGAGCCACAGGGCCTGGGATCAGCACAGGGATCAGTACCAGAGCAGCACTGGGAACATGCTGGCATCCACATAGAGAAAGTGCCAGGGCTGTGTCCCCAGGGGTGACCGTGGCAGTGACTGTGGCCGTGTCCCCCACAGGGCAGCCTGGAGGATGGCCGGATCATCGACTCCTCACTGAGCCGGGACCCCCTCCAGGTGGAGCTGGGCAAGCACCAAGTCATTCCCGGTGAGTGAGGGGCTCAGGGGGAGCGGGGCTGGGAGGTAACCAGGGTGATCCCGACCAGCCCCACTCACCCCTGCCCCACTCTGTTACAGGTCTGGAGCAGAGTCTGCTGGACATGTGTGTGGGGTAAGTGTGGATGGGGGACACGAGGTGGGCAGTGCCCCCCCACCAGTGTCCCCGCCGCGATTTGTGGCACCAACACTCTCGCTGTGGCAGGGAGAAGCGCAGAGCCATCATTCCCCCTCACTTAGCCTACGGCAAGCGGGGCTCCCCCCCCACCATCCCAGGTGAGCGCAGCCCTCAGGGTCCCCGTGGGGTCTCTGTGGGGTCCCCGCTCAGGCTGTGCCCCCCTTGCAGGTGACGCCGTGCTGCGCTTCGAGGTGGAGCTGGTGGGGCTGTCCCGGGCCAGTTACTGGCAGAAGGTGGTGAACGAGGTGCTGCCGCTGCTGTGCCTGGGGCTGGTGCCGGCCCTGCTGGGGCTCATTGGGTTCCACCTGTACCGCAAGGCCAGCAGCCCCAAGGTGTCCAAGAAAAAGCAGAAGGAGGAGAAGAGGAACAAAGCCAAAAAGAAATAAAACCTTGCCCTTGGCATCTGTGGCTCTGTGGCTGCTCTTCCTGAGACAGTGATGGGGACAGAGCAGTGGGAAGGGGCTGTACACCCAGCAGTTCCCTGCCTGCTCCAGGGCCTTGATGGGTCGTGTCACACCTGAGCAGGAGGTGACACGACCCATAAATCCCATAAATCCCAGAAATAAGACCCCAGAGCACATTTTCAGGCAGTTTTGCTCTTTTAAGGCATATCCAAGCAGTGACAGTCCCTGGTGTCCCCAAGCACCAGGCAGATCCCAGGGAGCCTCAGCTGGAGCTGGTGGAGTGGGTTCCCAGTGGCTGACCCCTCCCCAGAGGCTCTTGGGGTGCACCATGCCCAATGTCCCTGGGCGTGGCTCCCCCTCGATGTGGGGGCTCATTTCTGGGGATGTGGCTTTTTCTTGGTGGCCAGGAGAGGGTGGGGTTCTTTGGGCACCTTCTCGTTGATTGCAGCCCCCGCCAGGTACTGCCTGAGCAGCCCACGCAGGTTCTGGTTCCTGTCTGCCAGCGCTGCCCGTGCCCGCTCCAGCCCCTTCTCCTCCAGCTTTGCTTTGTTGAAGCGCTGCCAGAACCTCTCCAGCCCCACATAGTCCTGCATGGCCTGTGGGGAGGCAGCAGGGAGAGCTTGGGCTCTCCAGCCTGCCCAGGCACCAGCTGGGTGATCCCCAGGGCCGAATCACAACCCTTGTTCCCTGTGGGCTGCAGTGGTGCCTCCTCACCCGTGTCAGGGGCTCACTGGGGATGTCCTCCAGGACTCTGCGGGCATTTTGCTGCTCCCAGTCGGCCAGTGAGGTGGGGTAGAAGGGCAGCACCTTCTCCTCCTCTGTCTCCAGCCTGCGGCACATCTCAGCCAGGCGCAGGATGCGCTGGGCCTGGAGGGGGATGCCAGGAAGGGCAGGTGGGAAGGGACAGCAGGACACTGGGCACAGGGACATCCCCACTCAGCGCTGCCCGGCTCACCTTCTCCACCATCTGCTGCAGCACCTTGAGGGTGGCACTGCACTGGCAGGTGAGTGTGACCAGGTGGGTGTGAGCCGTGGCCCCGGCCTGGCTGATTTGAGCCCGGAGCTTCCGGAGCTTCTGGAGAGCGTGGTCCTTATCATCCCGGATGCGTTGGTTCAGCTCCTCGCTCTCCCGCAGGTGAGCCGTGATCTGGGCCTTGGTGGTTGCAACCATGTCCTGGTGAAACAGCAGGTTGGATATTGGGGGAAATTCCTTCTTGGAAAGGGTGGCCCAGCACTGGAATGGGCTGGTCAGGGCAGTGGTGGAGGCACCCTCCCTGGAAGTGTTCAAAAAACACATGGATGTGGCCCCTGGGGACATGGTTTAATGGTGGCCTTGGCAGTGCTGAGAGAACGGTTGGACTTGATGGCCTTAGAGACTTTTCCAACCTCAATAATTCCATGATTCCATGGCTCAGGTCCTCCTCCACCAACTCTTGGGGCGCCCCTGCTTAGCCTAGACTCTTTGCCAGTGCCAGGCTGGACCTGATGGCTCTCGGAGGCTTTTCCAAACTCAACAATTCCATGATCCCATGGAAAATGAGTGGGGAACACTCCCACAAGCACCCAGTGCCCTTCCCAAACCTGGAGCTTCCGCAGCTTCTTCGCCTGTACGTCGATCTCCCGGGAGCTCTTCTCACACTTCCTCTTCAGCTCCTCAAACTCCACCTTCTTCTTCTCAGTGGCCTGGGCGTAGCTCCTCCGGGCCTTCTGGATCTGGTCCCACAGCCCCTCCAGCCTGGCCGTGAGCTGCAGCCGGCTGTACTGCTTGTCCTGCCAGCACTGGGGGTGCACACAGGTTACACCCCCAAACCTCTTTTACCAGCCCCAAAAACCCCCTTGATGCTCCCCTGTGCCCCTGCCTTGTTTTTGATGTCGTCCCGGGCGCTCTGGAAGTTCAGCACGGCCTCGTGGTCGTTCCTGGCATGATCCTGCTCCATGGCCAGGGCCATGTCCTTCAGGCAGCAGCTTTCCCAGGCTTGCTGCTCCAGCATGGTCTTTCTGTGGGGACACGTGGCAGGGCCGAGGGGTTTCCTCCCTGACAGAGACGCTGCGAGGCTCCCAGTGGGGCCAGGAGAGGATCAGCTCCACCCCAGGAGAGCCCATGGGTGCCACTGCTGCCCCATCCCCCTTCTCCCCCTGAAATTCCACACCTCTCAGCCTCAAACTCGGCCTTCAGGGCGCCCACCTGGGCACTAAACCCGTCCTCCAGGTAGCCCAGGCGGCAGCGCTGGAGGTGCAGCAGTTGGTCCGTCAGGTGCAGGTGGCTGCGCAGGGCTCGGTTCTGCTGCTCCTCTGCTTCCTCCAGGTCCCTGACCAGCGACTGGGGAGTTTTTGGGGGTCATTTGTGTCCCCTGGCACCCCCCCCCAGCCCTGCCAGCCCTGCAGCCACCTCGATGACGCCATCCTTGCAGTCCATGACCCGCGTGAAGGTCTGACTGAGGATCTCGATGTCCTGGCGCAGCTCCTGGTCCTTGGTCTTGCGCTGGGCCAAGAGCCAGAGCGTGCGGACCTTGTGGAGACCCCACATGCTGCTCTGCTCCTCCCGGGATAACTTCTCCTGTGGAGGGGCCGTGGGAGGTGGGAAAGGGGCAGGAGTGGGGCTGGGGGTGTCTCTGGTACCAGGGGGTGCAGCAGAACAGGGGCAGCCCCAGCCCTGGTGGAGATGATGGGGGCATTTGCTGGGGGAAGGTGGTTTGGGGGCTTAGGGGAGTGGGGTTTAGGGGAGGCTGCAGTGGGGGGTGGCTGCAGTGGGGTCCCAGACCTGCAGGAAGCGAGTGAGCAGCTCCCGCTTGGTTTTGGCCGCCTCCTCCTCAGCCAGCGCTTGACTCTGCAGCAGCAGCAGCTCGGCCTCGGCCGCCGTGGGAGCAGCAAAACGGGGCCTCGCCATGGCTGGGGAAGGGGACACGGCAGGAGGGGTCGGGGGATGCCCGGGGTCTGTGTGGTGGCCCCTCCATGGCACCCCCAAGGCCGTTCCCCCTGCCCAGCTCCACCCTCGCACTATGGGACCCCCCAGACGCCTTCTGCCCACTCCCACCTCCCTCCCCAGCTCCCCAGGCCCGCTTCCCCTTGCTCACCCCTAACTCCCCCTCCACTTAGGAGCACCCCCGGACCCCATCAACCCCTGCCCAAGCCCATCTCCCCTTCCAGTGACCCCCCTGACCTGTTTCCCATCGCCGCCCCGAGGCCTCTCCCCAAGACCCACCACCCCCTGCCCATGCCCATCTCCAGAGCCCTCCCAGGCTCACCCCCCTCTCCCTCCCCAGCCTCCCCAGGGCCCACCGCCCCCTGCCCATCCCCATCTCCCCTTCCAGTGACCCCCCTGACCCGTTTCCCATCTCCCTCCCCAGGCCTCCCCCCAAGGCCCATTTCCCGCTGCCCACCCCCATCAACCAGAGCCCTCCCAGGTTCATTCCCTCTCCCTCCCCAGCCCTCCCAATGCCCACCGCTCCCTGCCCACGCCCATCTCCCCCTCCAAGGGTCTCCCTCGCCCATTCCGGGGTCCCGGCCCCGCTCCCGGCCCCTCTCCCGGCCCCGGTACCGGCCCGGTCCCGCGTCCCTCCGGTCTCCCAGCAACGGCCGCTTCTGGTCGGGGGCGGGGCCTCGGCGGCACTTCCGCCCTGACCCGCGCGGGCGCCCCCTGGCGGGCAAGAGCGCGCTCGCACCCCCGCGGGGCGGGTCCCGCCGGCTCTGCCTCTCCGCTATTGGCCGGCGCTCCGAGCTCGCCGGCTTTTATTGGCGGGCGGCAGCCGCCGTGGGCGGGCCCTGCGGCCGGCTGGGTATATAAGGGCGCTGCGGCGGCGGGGCGCAGGGCGGTGGGTGGGTGACGGCGAGGGGGAGCCGCGCGCGCCGCCGCCATGCGGGAGCGGAGGCCGGCACCGGCCGCCCCGGCCCGGTGCAAGCTGGTGCTGGTGGGCGACGTGCAGTGCGGCAAGACGGCCATGCTGCAGGTGCTGGCCAAGGATTGCTACCCCGAGGTGAGCCCAGACCGGCACCGGGAACTGGCAGCGGGCACCGGCAAGCGGGACCGGGCGCTGACGCTCTCGGTGCCATTGCAGACGTACGTGCCCACCGTGTTTGAGAACTACACGGCGTGTCTGGCCAGCGAGGAGCAGCGGGTGGAACTGAGCCTCTGGGACACCTCCGGTACCGGGGGCAGACGCGCGGTGCACGTTCAGGGCGCTGGCGGGGGCTCCGGTACCGGTGGAGTGGGGCGGGGGCAGCCCCGGCCCCGGAGGGGGGCATTGGGGTGTTTGTTGGGGAAGGTGGTTTGGGGTTTCGGGGGTTGGGAGGCTGCAGTGAGCGGGGGTCGCTGCAGTGGGGTGTTCTGGCGTCCCGGGGGTGTTTGGGGGACCTGCAGCGCGGGGGGGGAGAGGCGCTGGTGGCCGTAGTGGGGTCCCGGGGGTGTTTTGGGGTCCCGGGGGTGTTTTGTGGTCCCTGCAGCGGCGGAGCGGAGCTTGGTGGCCACCCTGGTGGGGTTCAGGTCTGGGGTCATATCCCCGGGGGTGGGGGGCGCAGGGAGGTACAGACACCCCAAGGGGGGGTCACAGACAGCTGAACCCCTTCCTTGGGGGGGTCCCCACACCGCTGAGCCCCCCCGGCTGGGCTCCGGGGTGCTCCCTGCGCCCTGCCTGTGAATTGGGAGGATGATGGGAGATGCCGGTGTTGCCCTTCCCTGAGCACCCCGAAGAGTTGGGGGTGTCGGGGCAGCCCTGCCCGGTGCTGCAGTGTCCCCCCCGGCGGGGGGGGGGTCCCCTCCGGTCCCCGGTTGCCATG
The DNA here is from genome assembly GCA_034509425.1 of Eopsaltria australis. NCBI lineage: Eukaryota > Metazoa > Chordata > Aves > Passeriformes > Petroicidae > Eopsaltria > Eopsaltria australis. Next base: position 141,160 of record JAVTVJ010001200.1, on the reverse strand, counting down.
GCGATGCGCTGGCGCAGCCTCTTTGCTATTCTGTGCACGGAGCGTCTGGGCTGCGAAACCCCTCCGAGGCCTTTGGGGGGTCGCGGGGGGCGGAGGAGAGGGACATCCCGAACCCCCCCACACCCCCCTGACCCCCTCCCGAACCCCCCCCCGCGCCGCGTCCCCCGCAGTCCCGGGTGCGGTGCTGGCGGCTCCGTGTCCCCGAGGACCCCGAGGGGGTGACAGTGTGTCCCACGCCTTCCTCCAGCTCCCCCCCCCTCCCCCGACACCCCTCGGTGCTGCCAGGGCTCCCCAAAATGGGGGGAGGGGGGGGGGGCTGTTACATAAACACCGCGGGATCCATTTCCCGCTGCCTCGTGAAGGCGCGATGCGACGTTGATGGGCTGCGGGGACGGAGGTGGCGTTTTGGGGGGGTTCCAGAGCTGTGCCCCTCACCCCGGCACGAGGGGGGCTGTGTCCCTTTCGGGGGGCTCTAGAGCTGTGTGTCCGTCTGTCCCTTTTGGGGAGCTGTGTCTGTTTTGGGGGGGTTCTGTGCTTTTTGGGGAGCTCTAGACCTCGGTGCGGGAATAGGGGCTGTGTTTTTTGAGGGGCTCTAGGTCTGTATGTTCCCCTGTCCCTTTTGAGGTGCTGTGGGTGTTTTAGGGCGGTCTAGAGCTCTGTTCCCCTGTCCCTTTTGGGGTTCTCTAGCAGTGTGAACCCCCATGCTGCGTCTCCTTTTGGGGGGCTCCAAGGCAGCGCACCCCACCCCAGGCTGGAGGTGGCTCTGTGTCTTTTGGGGGGCTCTGTCCCTTTTGAGGGGCTCTAGAGCTGTGTCCCTGTGTCCTTTTTGGGGTTCTCTAGAGCTGTGAGCCCCCATACTGGGCAGCTGTGTCTCTTTTAGGGGCTGTGTCTGTTTTGGGGGGCTCTAGACCGGTGTTCCCCCACCCCCCAAGCAGAAGGGGGTCTGTGTCCCTTTTGGGGGCTCTGGAGCTGTGCAACCCCCACGTCTGGAAGAAGTGGGGGCTGTATCTGGTTTGGGGGTCCCTGTCCTTTTTAGGGGGACTCTTGAGCTGTGTCTGTTTTGGGGGGGCTCTGTCCCTTTTGAGAAGCTCTAGAACTGTGCCCCCCACCCCGAGCAGGAATGGGGCTCTGTCCCTTTTGGTTTGGGGAGCTCGAGCGATGTCCCCATCCCGGGCAGGAGTAGGGCTGTGTCTGATTTGGGGGGGTCTGTATCTGTTTTGGGGGGGCTCTAGAGCTGTGCTCCCCACCCCAGGCAGGAATGGGGCTCTGTCCCTCTTGGTTTGGGGGGGCTGTGTCCCTTTTGGGGGGGGCTAGAGCCATGTCCCCACCCCCAGCAAGAATGGTTCTGTGTCTGTTTTGGGGGGCTCTAGAGCTGTGCCCCCACCCCGGGCAGGATGGAGGGGGGTTGTATCCCTTTGTGAGACCCCTTTCCCATATCTCTGGGTCCCTGGGATGGGGGGGCTGAGAGGTGACACCCCCTGGGATGGGGGGGCTGAGAGGTGACACCCCCTGGGAGGGGGGGGCTGAGAGGTGACACCCCCTGGGATGGAGGGGCTGAGAGGTGACACTCCCTGGGGTAGGGGGCTGAGAGGTGACACCCCGTGGGATGGGGGGCTGAGAGGTGACACCCCCTGGGGATGGGGGGGCTGAGAGGTGACATCCCCTGGGGATGGGGGGGCTGAGAGGTGACACCCCCTTGAGGTGACACCCCCTTTCCCCCCAGGCTCTCCCTACTATGACAACGTGCGGCCCCTGTGCTACAGCGACTCGGACGCCGTCCTGCTCTGCTTCGACGTCAGCCGCCCCGAGACCCTCGACAGCGCAGCCAAGAAGGTGGGGAGGGGGCTCAGACCCCAGGACAGTGTCCCTTGAGGGGTTTGGGAGCCTCAAGAATGTGGGGACGCCAGCCCAGGGGGTTCCTGTGAGGTCTGGGGTACTCACAGGCACAGGGGCGCTGACCCTGCGGGGTTTGGGGGGCTCGAGGGTGCGGGGACACTGATCCCTGTGAGGTTTGGGGGATTCGGGGACACAAGGAGACTGACCCAGGGGAGTCCCCGTGGGGTTTGGGGGGCTCAGAGATGGGGGGATGCTGACCCAGAGGGGTCCCTGTGAGCTTTGGGGGACGCACAGACACAGGGACGCTGACCCTGTGGGGTTTGGGGGGCTCAGAGATGTGGGGACACTGACGTGGGGAAGTTCTGTGAGGTTTGGGGAGCACAGGGACACTGACCTGGGGAGTCCCTTCAGGGTTTTAGGGGTTCAGGGTTGTCAGGACACTGTCCTGGGAAATCCCTGTGGGGTTTGTGGTGCACAGGGAGGCTGAGCCAGGGGGTTCCTGTGGGATTTGGGGATGCAGGGCCTGGGGCATGTTCTTCCTGGGGATCCTTGTGGGGTTTGGGGGGCTCGGGGACATGGGGACACTATCCTGTGGGTATCTCTGTGGGGTTTGGAGGACTCAGGGATGTGAGGACACTGTCCTGGGGGTGTCTCTCTGGGGTTTGGGGGGCTCAGGGACATGGAGATACTGATCCAGAGGGGGTCTCTGTGGGGTTTGGGGAGTGCAGGAACATGGGGACACTGATCCAGAGGAGTCTCTGTGGGGTTTGGGAGGTGCAGGGACACGGGGACACTATCCTGGGGGTGTCCCTGTGGGGTTTAGGGGTGCAGGGACACGGGGACACTGATCCTGGGGGGTCTCTGTGGAGTTTGGGGGATGCAGGGACATGGGGACACTGTTCTGGGGGTGTCTCTGTGGGGTTTGGGGGATGCAGGGAACACGGGGACACTGTCCTGGGGGTGTCTCTGTGGAGTTTGGGGGATGCAGGGACATGGGGACACTGATCCAGAGAGGTGTCTGTGGGGTTTGGGCAGTGCAGGGACATGGAGACACCAACCCTGTGGGGTGACAGGGAGACCGTTTTGGGATCCCCTGTCCCTGAGAGCAGCTCCGTGCCCTCACCCCTCAGTGGAAGGCAGAAATCCTGGATTATTGCCCCAACACACGGGTGCTGCTCATCGGCTGCAAGACGGACCTTCGGACAGACCTGAGCACCCTCCTGGAGCTCTCGCACCAGAAACAGGCGCCCATCTCCTACGAGCAGGTCTGGGGGGGCCCCACAGTGGATTTGGGCACCCACTGGGTGAATTGGGGCTGGGCTTGGGGGGTCCCGATGCTCCTGGGGGGGTGGGTTTGTGGGGGGTTGCAGGGGATTGGGTTTGGGGGGTCCCAGTGAGCGCAGGTGGGCAGGTTTGGGGGGGTCCCGGTGTTTGTGGAGGTGAGTTTGGGGTGTGCTGGTATTTATGGGGGGGTGAGTTTAGGGGGTCCAGGTGTTTGGGGGGGTCCCGGTGTTTGTGGGGGTGGGTTTGGGGTGTCCTGGTATTTATGGGGGGGTGAGTTTAGGGGGTCCTGGTGTTTGTGGGGGTGGTTTGGGGTGTCCCAGTGTTTTGATGTTTTGGGGTGTCTCGGTGCTTGTGGGGGTGGGTTTTTAGGGGGGTGAGTTTGGGGTGTGCTGGTGGTCTGACATGGGGGTGGGTTTGGGGTATCCCAGTGTTTGCAGGGGTGTTTGGGGGAGTCCTGGTGTTTGCAGGGGGGTGAATTTGGGGTGTCTGATGTAGGGGTGAGTTTGGAGTGTCCCAGTGTTTGTGGGGGTGGGTTTTTGGGGGGGTCCCAGTGTTTGCAGGGGGTGGCTTTGAGGTGTCCTGGTGTTTGTGGGGTGAGTTTGGGGTGTCCTGGTGGTCTGACATGGGGGTGGGTTTGGGGGGCTCCCAGTATTTATGGGGGGTGAATTTGGGGTATCCTGTTGTTTGTGAGGTGAATTTGGGGGTGTTCTGGTGTTTGCAGGGGTGGGTTTGGGGTGTCCCAATGTTTTGATGTAGGAGTGAGTTTGGGGTGTTTGTCGGGTGAATTTGGGGTGTCCTGGTATTTATGGGGGGTGAGTTTTGGGGTATCCCGGTGTTTATGGGGGTGAATTTGGGGGTATCCCAGTATTTGTGGGGTGAATTTGGGGTAACCCGGTATTTATGGGGGTGAGTTTTGGGGTGTCCTGGTATTTTGATGTAGGAGTGAGTTTGGTGTGTCCCAGTATTTATGGGGGGTGAATTTGGGGTATCCCAGTATTTGTGGTGTGAATTTGGGGTGTCCCTGTTTATGGAGGGTGAATTTGGGGTATCCCAGTATTTATGGGGGGTGAATTTGGGGTATCCCGGTGTTTATGGGGGGTGAGTTTTGGGGTATCCCAGTATTTATGCAGGGTGAATTTGGGGCATCCCGGTGTTTATGGAGGGTGAGTTTTGGGGTGTCCTGGTATTTGTGGGGTGAATTTGGGGTATCTTAGTATTTACAGGGGGGGGTGAATTTGGGGTATCCCAGTGTTTATGGGAGGTGAGTTTTGGGGTATCCTGATGTTTGTAGGGTGAATTTGGGGTATCCCAGTATTTATTAGGGGGTGAATTCGGGCTATCCCGGTATTTATGGGAGGTGAGTTTTGAGGTATCCCAGTGTTTGCGGGGTGAATTCGGGCTATCCCGGTACTTATGGGGAGTGAGTTTTGGGGTGTCCCGGTATTTATTAGGGGGTGAATTTGGGGTATCCCGGTGTTTTGATGTAGGAGTGAGTTTTGGGCTATCCCGGTATTTATGCAGGGTGAGTTTTGGGGTGTCCCGGTATTTATGGGAGGTGGGTTTGGGGTATCCCGGTGTTTGTGGGGTGAATTCGGGGTATCCCGGTATTTATGGACGGTGAGTTTTGGAGTGTCCCGGTATTTATTAGGGGGTGAATTTGGGGTATCCCGGTGTTCGCGGGGTGAATTTGGGGTATCCCGGTATTTATGGAGGGTGAGTTCAGGGTGTCCCAGTGTTCGCAGGCTGAGTTTTGGGCTATCCCGGTATTTATGGAGGGTGAGTTTTGGGGTATCCCGGTATTTATGGACGGTGAGTTTTGGGGTATCCCGGTGTTTTGGGGATGTCCCGGTGTCCGCGGGCTGAACTCGGGGCTATCCCCGTGCTCTATCCCCGCAGGGCTGCGCGGCCGCCAGGCAGCTGGGAGCCGAGGGCTACCTGGAATGCTCGGCCTTCACGTCGGAAAAGAGCGTGCACAGCATCTTCCGGACCGTGTCCGGCATCTGCCTGAGCAGAGCCCCCCCGCAGCCGCCCCGCAGCCCCGCCCGCAGCCTCTCCAAGAGACTCCTGCACCTCCCCAGCCGCTCCGAGCTCATCTCCTCCACCTTCAAGAAGGAAAAAGCAAAAAGCTGCTCCGTCATGTGAAGGGGGGGGGACGGGAATGAGCCCACACTCACACACACACACACACAGAGCGCTGGACCCTCCCCAAGCCTCCGGGATGGGGTGGGGGGGGGGCTGGACAGGGCCCTGGAGCCCCCCCCTAAAAGGAGGATGGGGGGGATGCTGCGCTCCCCTCGCACCATTGCCCTGCCAGCTCCCCAGCCTGGGGGGCTGCCCCCGTGGGAGGGGGGGGGCTGGGGGGTTCCTTCGACCCTGAGGGGGTCCCTGGGGGGTTTGGGGTGAGCAGGACCCCGGGGATGTCAACCTAGGGGGGTCCTTGTGGGGTTTGGGGTGCTCAGACCCTCGGGAACATCAGCCCCAGGGGGTCACTGCGGGGTTTGGGGGACACAGGGACACCGTCCTGGGGGTCCCTGAGGGGTTTGGGGTGCACATCATGGGGCTCATCCATGGACTCATCCTGTTTTCTCCCCCTTTACCCCATCCCTCATCTGCTGCTTGGCCCTGGGGGACCCTGGTGGGGTGGGGAGGGGGGAGGGGGCTGTTTTATGGACGATGTTTTGGGGGGGGGGTGTCTCTGTTCCATGTCAGTGTTATTAAAAAGCTTATTTATTATCAGAAATATAACACCTACCTATGTGCAGCCCTGCCTGGCCCTGTGTTTTGGGGAGGGGTCCTGGTTTTTGGAGGGTGTTGGGGGTTTTGGGGCGTGTCGGTGTCACCGGTGATGGTGACACTGATGTGGGGCTGTGCTGTCACCCCTGGGGTGGGGGTTTTTTTTGGGAGGTGCCAAAAGGGTCCCCCCACCTTTTCTGCTGCCCCCAGACTCTGCCTGGGACCCCGTCTTGTGAACGAGGATGCAGTGGGGGTCTGGGGCTCCTGCAGGGACACTGATCTGGGGGTCCCTGATGAGTTTGGGGTGCACAGGGCTGTGGGGACCCTGACCTGGGTTTTCCCTGTGGGATTTGGGGTGTGCAGGGACATGGGGGACACTGACTCGGGAGAGTCCTTCCAGCGTTTGCGGTGCTTAGAGCCGTAGGGACGCGGCCCCGGGGGCCTCGTGTGGGTACGCAGGAGGTCCCTGCGGGATGCGGGGGGCTCAGGGACACGGGGACACCGTCCCGGGGGGACTCTTTGCGGTGGGCGGGGGCGGTGCCGCGCGGCGGAAGGATCACGGGGCGCGGCGGTGCTGCGGTCAGACCGGGGCGCGGCGAGCGCGCGGGGCACGTTGGGAGTTGTAGTCCAATGGCGCGAGGGCTGCCGGGAGCTGTGGTCCCGCGCCGTCCCGGCGTGCCGTGCGGGCCCGGCAGACATGGCGGCGGCGGCGGCGCAGCGGCGGCGCTGAACCCGGGGCTGCGGCGGTGAGCGGGCACCGGCGGGAGCGAGCGAGGGGCACTGCAGGAGCCCCCGGGGGACCTCCTCGGGGCCCAGCGGCTGGAGGGCCCTGGTGCCGGGGCAGCGGGCACAGCCCCGGTACTGGGCACCGGGGCAGGGCCTGGAGCGCGGTTGCGCCGCGTCCCCCGCGCCTCACGGAGCCCTCTCGGGGGTCCCCCCGGGCCTCCCCGCACCCACCCCCCGGGCCTTCCCGTGCCCTCGCCGGGTCCCCCCTTCCTTCCGCGGTCTGTCCTCGGGGCCCCCCAGTCCTTCCCGCTCCTTCCTGGGGTCCCTCTGTGTCCTCTCGGGGCTCCCCCAGGCCTCCCCGCTCCCTCCTGAGGGTCCCTTTGCGCTCTCCCCGGGTTCCCCACCTCTCCCTGCTGCTTCTTGGCGTCTCTCTGTTCTCTCCCCGGGTACTTCAGCGTCTCCACACTTTCTCCCGGGGGTCTTTCAGACCTCCCCACACCTTTTTGGGGTCCCTTTTTGATCCCTCTGGGGGTCTCCCAACCCTTCCCTCTCTCTCCCGGGTCTCCACTGCTGCCCAGTGCCCTCCCTGCACCCCAAATCCCCTCCCGGCTCTCCGCGCTCCCTCCCGGGGTCCCTCTGCACCCCCCGAGCCCCGCCGGTATCCCCTCCTCTGACCCCTCCCCACAGATGGCCGGAGAACTGGCGGACAAGAAGGATCGGGATGCGTCCCCGGTGAAGGAGGAGAGGAAACGTTCCCGCTCCCCGGACCGGGAGAGGGAGCGGGACCGAGACCGCAAGGGCTCCCCGGCCAAGGAGCGAAAGCGACACCGATCCCGGGACCGGAGGCGGAGCCGCTCGCGCTCCCGGTCCCGCTCCAAGTCCACAGAGAGGTGAGGGGGGTTCAGGGCTCTCTGGGTTTTTGGGAAGAGCTTTGACGGGCCCACAGAGGGTGAGTGGGGGTTCTGTGATGCCCCGGTTCCGCAGGGATCGGCGGCACAAGGAGCGGGACCGTGACCGCGGCAAGAAGGAGCGGGACAGGGACAAGGATGGGCACCGCCGGGACAAGGACAGGAAGCGATCCAGGTGGGTCCCGTGGCTTTTGTGAGGGGTCCCTGCTCTCCCCCAATCCCCCGGAGGTTGGGGATCCCCCAGAGCTGTGCCCGGTGTCTGATTCCGTGCTGTTTTCCTTGGAAGCTTGTCCCCGGGCAGGGGGAAGGACTCCAAGTCTCGGAAGGATCGGGATGCACGGAAAGCAGAGGAGGAGGAGGAGAATGCACTGAAGAAAGAGAAGGTGAGGAGGGGGTGGAGAGGGCTTGGCTGGGAGTGGCTCCAGGGGGATCCAGGTCCCTGGGAGTGGTGCTGACATCGGGCCTCACTTCCAGGCGCAGCCGCTGTCCTTGGAGGAGCTGCTGGCAAAGAAGAAGGCAGAGGAGGAGGCAGAAGCCAAGGTGGGGGCAGGAGCAGGAGCCTCTTCTCTGTACTGGGGGTGTGGATGTTTGGGGACACTGCAGGGAGGACCCCAGGAAGGAACAGGGAGGGCTGGGAAATTGGAGATGCAGAGGGACACCAGAAAGAAGCAGGGAGTGCCAGGGGACACCGGGAGGGATCGTGGCATGGAGAAGGAAGGGCTGGGGGACTTGGGAGGGGATGGGGCAGGTGAGCCAGGGAGGGCACAGGGGGGATTGTGGAGACACAGCAGGGAGAGGGGAGGCTTGGTGGACCCCCAGGAGGGAGCAGAAGGACCTTGGGAGGGAACAGGGAAGGCTGAGGGCTCTGGTGAGGGGCACAGAGGGACCCCAGGAGGAAAAGAAAGGTGGCTGGGGGACACAGAGAGGAAACAGAGAGACCCCTGGGAGGGAGTGGAGAGGCCTGGGGGATCCAGGGAGGGAGATGAGGAACCCAGGAGGGAGAGGGGAGGCCTGGGGGGCCCTGGGAAGGAGCAGAGAAGGCTGAGGGGTCCCCCAGCAGCACAGGGGTGGCAGCCAGGCCCAGAGTGACACTTTCTCTCTCCCATCCCAGCCCAAGTTCCTGTCCAAGGCGGAGCGGGAGGCCGAGGCTCTGCGGCGGCGGCAGCAGGAGGTGGAGGAGCGGCAGCGGCTGCTGGAGGAGGAGAGGAAGAAGAGGAAACAATTCCAGGAGATGGGCAGGAAGATGCTGGGTAAGGGGTCATCCCTGGAGCCCCCCACCCAGCTCTCAGGGTGGGGGCTGGCTCTGAGCCCCTTCCCCTGCTCCCCAGAAGACCCCCAGGAGCGCGAGCGCCGGGAGCGCCGCGAGCGCATGGAGCGGGAGACCAACGGCACCGAGGACGAGGAGGGCAGGCAGAAGATCCGGGAGGAGAAGGACAAGAGCAAAGAGCTGCACGCCATCAAGGTGGGGCTGGGGGCTGGTCTGGGGGCACCAGGGGGAGGATGGGGGTCCCGCTGAGCCTGGGGTCCTGCAGGAGCGGTACCTGGGCGGGGTGAAGAAGCGCCGGCGCACGCGGCACCTCAACGACCGCAAGTTTGTGTTCGAGTGGGACGCCTCGGAGGACACGTCCATCGACTACAACCCCCTGTGAGTGCTGGGGTGCCCCTAGGGCTGGGGGTGTCCCTGTGGGGTGTCCCCAGCCCCGTTCCTGACGCTCTCACCCTGCTCCAGGTACAAGGAGAGGCACCAGGTGCAGCTGCTGGGCCGTGGTTTCATCGCCGGCATCGACTTGAAGCAACAGAAGCGGGAGCAGTCGCGGTTCTACGGGGACCTGATGGAGAAGAGGCGGACGCTGGAGGAGAAGGAGCAGGAAGAGTGAGGTTTTGGGGAAGCTGGGAGGGTGCTGAGGGGTGTGCGGGGTCCTGGCTGGCTTGGCTTGGCTGGGATGTGGAGCTGGGCTGCAGCAGCTCTTGCGGGAAGTTGGCAGAAGGGTGCTGGAGGCACAGGATGAGCCGTATCTCCTTTCTCTTTCCCCTTCCTCACTTTCCCCACTCTTCTTTTGTGGTCCCTTTTCTTATCCTGCCATCATCCCCCTCCCTCATCCCTCTTTCCCCCATTCCCTTTTTCATTCCCTTTTCCTTCATCCTGTTTTCCCTATCTGCTTTTCCCCATCCCTCTCCCCTTTTCCCCATTCCTTTTTCCCTCATCCCCCTTTCCCTATCCCCTTTCCCCATCCCACTTTCCCCATCTCTTTCCCTTTTCCCTCTCCTCTTTCCCCCATTCCCTTTTCCCTTATCCCCCTTTCCCTATCCCCTTTTCCTCATCCCACTTTCCCCATCTCTTTCCCTTTTCCCTCTCCCCTTTCCCCTTTCCCCCATTCCTTTTTCCCTTATCCCCCTTTCCCTATCCCCTTTTCCTCATCCCGCTTTCCCCGTCCCTCTCCCCATTCCCTCTTCCTTTCCCCCATCCCTTCCCTCCCTCCGGGCAGGGCGCGGCTGCGGAAGCTGCGCAAGAAGGAGGCCAAGCAGCGCTGGGATGACCGGCACTGGTCCCAGAAGAAGCTGGACGAGATGACAGACAGGGACTGGCGCATCTTCCGTGAGGATTACAGCATCACCACCAAGGGGGGCAAGATCCCGAATCCCATCCGCTCCTGGAAGGACTCCTCCCTGCCCCCCCACATCCTGGAGGTCATTGACAAGTGTGGCTACAAGGTGGGCACGGAGAGAGGGGGCTGGGGAGGGAAAAAAGGGGTCATCAGGGATTTGGAGAGGGGGCAGAGGGGAAGTTCTGCTCCCAACCTGCTCCCCTTGGCAGGAGCCGACCCCGATCCAGCGCCAGGCCATCCCCATCGGGCTGCAGAACCGGGACATCATCGGCGTGGCCGAAACTGGCAGCGGCAAAACGGCGGCGTTCCTGATCCCGCTGCTCGTGTGGATCACCACCCTGCCCAAAATCGACCGGTGCGAGACAGGGACACTGCCCGTGGGGCGGGGTGGAGTGGGGGGGTGACACTGCTGAGGGGTCAGAACACGGTGGCACTGTGAAGGTGGCAGGATGGGGTGACAGGGTGACACTGCCAAGGGATTGAGGCAGGGTTATAGGGTGACCTGGAGGGGAGGGGGTGACACTGGAGGGCACACACGTGGCACCATGGATGACACAACCATATCCTGCTGTGCTGCAGCATCGAGGAGTCAGACCAGGGGCCCTACGCCATCATCCTGGCCCCCACCCGTGAGCTGGCCCAGCAGATTGAGGAGGAAACCATCAAATTTGGGAAACCCCTGGGCATCCGCACCGTGGCCGTGATCGGCGGCATCTCCCGTGAGGACCAGGGCTTCCGCCTCCGCATGGGCTGCGAGGTGAGGGGAGGGGGTTTGGGGGGTTCTGGGGGGGTGGCTCAGCCCTGGGCTGCTCCCACCAACCCCCCCTTGCTCCCCAGATCGTCATTGCCACGCCGGGCCGGCTCATCGACGTGCTGGAGAACCGGTACCTGGTGCTGAGCCGCTGCACCTACGTGGTGCTGGACGAGGCCGACCGCATGATCGACATGGGCTTCGAGCCCGACGTGCAGAAGATCCTGGAGCACATGCCCGTCACCAACCAGAAACCCGACACCGACGAGGCCGAGGACCCTGAGAAGATGTTGGCCAACTTTGAATCCGGGAAGCACAAGTACAGACAGGTGGGTGTGGACAAGGGAGGGGCTGGGTGGAGTGGGGAGGGACAATTTGGGGTTTTTGGGAAGGGGTTGAGGGAATGGGAGTTGCATTTCTGCTCTGTGGAGGGACGTTCCTGCCCCACAGTGGATGTTCCTGCCCCATGAGGGGTCATTCCTGCCTGACAGAGGGACATTTTTGCTCCGTGGGGGACAATCCTGCCCCACAGGGAAAGGTCACTGCTCCATGGGCAATGTTCCTGCTCCATGGGGGAGCATTCCTACCCTGCTGGGGTTGTTCCTACTTCACTGGGGGACGTTCCTGCTCCATGAGAGGACGTTCCTGCCCCACTGGGGTCATTCCTACTTCACTGGGGGATGTTCCTGCCCCATGGGGGATGTTTCTGCTACATAGGGGATGGAACATTCCTGCCCCATCAGAGTCATTCCTACCTCACTGTGGGATGTTCCTGCTCCTTGGGGGGATGTTCCCTGCCCCATGGGGGTCATTCCTTCTTCGCTGGGGGTCGTTCCCAGCTCACAGGAGGTCCCTGTCCCGTTCCCTTGCAGACTGTCATGTTCACGGCCACCATGCCACCAGCAGTGGAGCGCCTGGCCCGCAGTTACCTGCGGCGCCCGGCCGTGGTCTACATCGGCTCCGCCGGCAAACCCCACGAGAGGGTGGAACAGAAGGTGTTCCTCATGTCCGAGTCGGAGAAGAGGTGGGGAGCACGGGATTCGGGGGTGGCCTGAGGGTGAAGGGGACTCTGCGGGGCCTCTCTTTGCCCAACTGTCTCTTCCTCCTCTTTCTCCTGTCCAGGAAGAAGCTGTTGGCCATCCTGGAGCAGGGCTTCGACCCACCCATCATCATCTTTGTCAACCAGAAGAAAGGCTGCGATGTGCTGGCCAAGTCCCTGGAGAAGATGGGGGTGAGTCTGGGCTGGGGGGGTCACGCTGAGCCCTGTCCCCCTCATCCCCACATGGGGACTCCCCTCAGTGCCCCCCATTGACCCCCCCTCTTCCCACAGTACAATGCCTGCACCCTGCATGGTGGGAAGGGCCAGGAGCAGCGAGAGTTCGCCCTCTCCAACCTCAAGGCCGGGGCCAAGGACATCCTGGTGGCCACAGATGTGGCCGGACGTGGCATCGACATCCACGACGTCTCCATGGTGGTCAACTACGACATGGCCAAGAACATCGAGGGTGAGCCTGGGGGGGTCACTGGGGGGGGGGCGTGCCCAGCTCCAGTGCTGCCTGTGCCAGTGGGGCTGTGGGGGGTGTGCTGCCCATGCTGGGGGTGCTTGGTCCTGGTGTTACCTGCACTGGAGGGGCTTTGAGGGGTTGCCCAGCCCTGGTGCTGCCACACTGAAGAGGCTTGGGTTTGCCCAGCCTTGGTAATGGGTGTGCAGGAGGTGCCTGGCCCTGGTACTGCCCTCACCAAGGGGTCTGCAGGGGTGCCCAGCCCTGGTTCTTGGGATGCCCAGTCCCAGGGCTGAGGGTGTGGAGGGTGCCCAGCCCTGGTGCTGCCTGTGCCAGGAGGACTGAGGGTGATTCCTGGCATTGGTTTTTGGGGTGTGTGGAGTGCCCAGCCCCGGTGCTGCCACACCCAGGGGGCTGTGGGGTGCCTGTCCCTGGTACTGGGAGTGCAGGGGGGGCTGGAGAGGGTGCCCAGCCCTGGCACTGCCCACACTGAACCCTTCATTCCCCCCCAGATTACATCCACCGCATTGGGCGCACGGGCCGAGCAGGGAAGAGCGGCGTGGCCATCACCTTCCTCACCAAGGAGGACTCCACGGTGTTCTACGACCTCAAGCAGGCCATTCTGGAGAGCCCCGTGTCCTCGTGCCCCCCCGAGCTGGCCAACCACCCCGATGCCCAGCACAAACCAGGCACCATCCTCACCAAGAAGCGGCGGGAGGAGACCATCTTCGCCTGAGGCCCCCCTTCGTCACCCCTTTGGGGACAACAGGACCAGCAAGGCTGCCAGGACTGCTCTGGCTGTTGTTGTCCCAGCTGCTTGTGCAACCAGGACTGCCCACAAGCAGAGACTGTGGCTGGGATTGTCCCAAAATATCCCCCCTGTTCTCCTGGTCCCCCTCCCCACTTTCCCGATGGAGCGGAGGAGCTGCTGGAGGCTGTTTGGGGGCCGGTTCCTCCCTGCTGCCAGGGCGGGGCTGTGTTTTGGGCTGTCCTGGGAACTGTCTGCACCTCATCCTTTGGGATTTTTGGGGTTTTTTTGTAGCTGAAGCTCCAGGCTGCAGGAATAAACCAGCAGCGGCGTTACTGGCATCGCCTCCTCGTCCTCTCCCTTCCCTGGGTGGCACTGCCCAGCCCCTGGATGCCACCTCCCATGGAGACAGGAGCCAGCAGTGCCCAAAAGGAGCACTTTGAGGTGCTCAGCACCCACCAGCACTGTCCCTCCACCCCCAGACCAGGTTCCCCCATGTCCTCCCCACAGACATGGACACCAGCACCTCTGAGCACTCGTGTGTTTCTGAAACCAATTACAGGGAAATCAGTGCTTTCTACAAAAGAAATTATAACAAATCTGTGGCCCCCATCCCATTCCCCCCCCCCTCCCCACCAGTAATGGCCCCGGGGGGGGCTCAGCCCACGCCAGGACCCCCGGCCGAGGGCAGTGGGCACCGTATTTACAGGACTGTGGTGACGTGCGGTGACAGCGTGGGCAGGGGGACATTGGGGACAGGGCAGTGGGTGCAAGCGTGGAGCAGCCCCCACACCCCGTGCAGCCCCCCCACTCTGTCCTCCCCATCCCGGGGGGCAGGAGGGTTTGGCTGCGGTGACCGGGGCGGGGGAATCGATGCAGAGCGAAGCGAGTGGTGCGACCCACTCCTCCCGGGGGTCCCATGCAGGGGTGGGGAGGGGGCAGGCCAGGTCCCGGGGGTGAGCAGGCACCTTCCCTTTCTTCCTCGAGTCTGTGCGGGCTGGGGGATGCTGCTACAACTGCCCCCCCTCCTTACCTCCCCTTTTTGGGGGGGGGCACCCGCTGTCCATGGCAGCTGCCCTGCGGAGAATGAGCCAACCTGTGATGCAGGGCCCGGGGGGGGGAAACTGAGGCACGGCAAAGGCATGTGTCTGTCCCCAGGTTCCCCAAAAACTTTGGTGGGGAGTCCCAGGGCATCCTGGCCGCCGGGCCCCCCCCCTCCCGCTGTGCTTATGGCTGAAGACGTGCCCGGGGAGCCGGGCCAGAGGAAGCTGCCGGTGCGGAGTTCGATTGTCTGAGCACCCCCAGCGCGGGGCTGGGGCGAGGCGGGGAGCGCCCGGGGTTTGGGGGGGCCGGTTCCCAGCCGTGCCCCCCCCCTTCCCCACCCCTAATAGCTGTCCTTGGCCCAGGGCCGGCTGCGCTGCCAGTTCCTGTCGTGGTTGCGCTCGCTCGGGCGCTCCGGCGTGCCGGGGCCGCTGCCGTGGTGCCGGTGGGGCTGGTACAGGTCGGGGTAGGGGTCCCCGTACTCCTCCTCCTCCTCCAGGTGCCGCGAGCTGCGCTGGGATGCGGCTCCCCAAGGCTGGGGCGAGGTGTCCCCCGCCTCATCCGATGGCATCAGGCTGTCGTGCTCCAGCGGCGAGTGCTCGCCCCGCTCCCCCAGCAGCTGCTGGCTCTGCGGGCAGGGAGGGGCTGCGCTGGGGGCTGCGTGTGCCCCCCCCCGGCCCTGGCACCCTGTGCTGGGTCCCCGTGGGAAGCAGGGAGGGGGCTGGGGAGCTGCATGTCCCCTCCAGCCTGGACACCCCTGTGCTAGGTCCCCATGAGGAGCACAGAACAGGGCTGTGTGTCCCCAATTCTGACCTGTGCACCCCCCACCCTGTTCTGTGGACCCCTGTACCAACCGCCCGTGGGGAGCAGGGATGGGCTGTGGGGACAGTGTGGGGGGGGGCTGTGTGGCCTCCCCGATCCCAGCACCCCTGTGCTGAGTCCCCATGGGGACAGTGGGGGATTGTGTGTCCCCCCCACGCCATCCCCCCGTGTGGCAGTTGCCAGTGGGGTGCCGGGAGGGAGCCACAGGGTTACCTGCAGGCCCGGGAGTCCGGTGGGCGAGGGGACAGCGTGGGGGGCGTGTGGCGGGTGGTGTGTGGCACGCCAGTAAACCTCCAGGTACTCAGCCAGGTGCTCACAGGCATCCTCCAGCTGGTTCTCATCCAGGATCACATCAAAGAGCTCCTGGGGGGGGCAGGTGAGGGGTCAGGGAGGGCTCGGGGATCCCCCCAAGCATCCCCAGGGCGTGGGGACCGCGTGGCTCACCGGGGGACACTGCACCAGCTTGTCGGCTGCCATCATCTGCACATTGAGGTGCTTCACCTGGGACTTGCCCCTGGACTTGATGAGCCGCTGCAGGACCTGGGGAGGGGACAGGGGAGTGACAGCACCATGGGGGGCAGCCAGGACACCCCCAGAGCTGTGGTCACCCCTCACCTTGGGCGAGGACACCTTGACGTAGACAATGATGGGTGCCAGGGAGGTCTTGGCCAGCTGGGCCGGGTGGTTGATGGTGTCAGCGTCCAGCACCACCAGCTGCAGGGACTTGGCCAGCTCGAAGATGCGCTCGATCTCACTCTGCACCTCAGCTGGGGGAACACGGGGGGGCCCGTGTCAGGCTGGGCTGGCCCCTGGGAGGGGGTCCCTGTCCCCCCAGGGTGAGCCTGGCCCCTCACCAATGCTGGAGCGGGTGGTGGAGCGCTCCAGGATCGCCTGCTTGCCCAGGTTGTTGAGGATGGAGCGCTTGGCCAGGGACAGGTCAGCTGTGATGTGAGTGATGGAGATCCTGGGGGGCACAGGGACACGGTGGGCACCTGGGGACCCCCAGGCCGTGGAAGGAGGGGAGGTTCTGGGTTGGGGTGATGGTCTCACCTGCCATCGAATCTGTGCTTGAGGAAGTCGAAGAGGGCTTTCTGCATCATGTCGGTGACCTGCCGTGGGGCCGCCAGCCCGGTGAGCCACGGCAGATGGCACCGGCGGGGAGGTGGCAGCCGCTCAGCGCTCTGCCAGCCGCCCTCGGCCCCACCATCTGCCCGCTGCCAGCACACGATGGGCAGGGAAGGGACAAGGGGTGCAGGCCACCACCCCGAGGGCACAACAAGGCCACCCTGCAGCTCCCCCATACCTCATATCCTTTCAGCGAGGGCCCCACCAGCACCACGGGCCGCATGGAGGGGACCACGTCGTAGGGTGGGATGTGCTGTGTCTGCAGGGGTACACGGGGACGTGTCAGGGCCCTGTGCTCCCACCCCCAGCCAGGAAGGGGTCAGTGAGCCTGTTCCAGACAGTCACGGCATCCTGGAGCCCTCCCAGAACCATAATCAGGGAACAGAGGGGGGGTCTCTGCCCCCACCCCACCTCAGCTGCTCTTGGTCCTGCCTGCAGCCCCCTCCCCACCTCCCCTGTCCAGGGCACAGCCCTGCACCTGGGACTCACCTGCTTCTGCTTCTGCTTGGCTTGTGGAGAGAAGAGACAGAGGTTGGTGACAGTAAAGTGGGGACCTCCCCAGGACCCCCTCGATTCCCCTGGGCCAAGATCTGCCCTTACCTAAGGAGGGGGGAGGCGATCGCCGGCTCCCGCTGTCGCCGAGGCCCGAGGCATTGCCAGCTCTCCTAGGGAAGAATGGGGTGAGGGAGAGTTGGGGGCCCTGGAGGGGGACCAGGGGTCCCATCCCTACCTGGCTTTCTGCTCCTGCTTGAGCCTCATGGCTTCCAGGCGCTGGGGGCTGGGGATGAAGGCGATGTCCCCCCCCTCCTTCACTAGGCGCCCGATCCACCAGTCATTGCTGTATTTCTGGGTGAGGACAGGGCAGAGGTGAGACCAGGGCAGGTCCCCGGACCTGAAGAGAGCCCCCAGCACCCCAGCTGACCTCTTTGATGTGCAGGAAATCTTTGGCTTCAAAGTTGATGGCGGCTCCCTGCACTGGGCACTCCTCGTCCAGCGCCCCGCAGTAGCTGACATTGGTGCGCACAGCGAAGGCGACCGGCTTGTGCTGAGGGTTTTGGGGGGTGATCAGCACCCCCGGGCCCTGGCAGCAACCCCAGGCACCCCTGGGTGTCTCCCCATCCATACCTTGGCCCTCTCGAGCTGCTGTTGAGCCTGGCTCTCCACCTCGCGCCGGGCGCCCTCACGGTCCTCTTCCAGGGACACGTCGGAGTCCAGGGATGGGCGGCTGGTGTAGGAGTCCGCCGAGCCCTGGGGGAACGGGGCTGAGTGCGGGGGGGCTGTGAGGGGAACCCCCACACAAAGAAGGACCTCCCAGCCTCGGGAGCGGACCCTACTGACCCCCTTCCAGCTCTCGGGGGTCCGCGGTGGCATCAAGCCGGGTGTGTCAGGTGGCATCTCCCAGCCCGGCTGCCCTGGGGTGCCCCCACGTGCTGGAGGGGTGACGGGGAGACCCCCGCAGCCCCAGGGATGGGGAGATGATCCCTGTCACCCTGGGATGTGGGTCTTGCCGCTGCTGCCCCCCCACCCTGGGGTGCTCAGCCCAGCACCCCCGGCTCCCCCTCCCCGCCGCGCCGGTATTTACCCACCGCCCGCTGCGCCGGGAACAGGCGCAGAAGCTGCGGTGAAATATTTATAGGTCCCTGGATGTGGCTGAGCTCCCCCCACCCCCCGAGGCCCCCCGGGCCCTGCCGGGCTGAGCTCAGCGCCGCTGCCCAGCACCGCCCCCCCGCTAACCTGCACATCCCACCCCGCTGGCACTGGGGGGAGCCTGGACACCCCCTGCAGCCCCCCCCCGGCAATATGGTTCCCCAGCATAGCCCCCCCCAACATGGCCTCCCCAGCACGGCCCCCCCAGCATCGTCACCGCGCCCCGAGTATCCCCCATCCCCCAGCATCCCCAGTATGGCTCCGCAGCGTTCCAGTGCCGCCCCCCAGTACGACACCCCCGTCATCCCCAGTGAGGGCCCCCAGTACAGCATCTCCAGCCCCCCCCTCCTGCACGACCCCCCCTTTGCAGCCCCCCCGGCCTGAAGCATTGGCCCCCGAGGGGCCCCCGGCCGTGGGTATCGGGATCCTCTCCCCGCCTGGTCCCGGTGGTACCTGCCGGGGGGGGGACGAGAGCGGTGGCGGCGGCGAGGAACAAAGGACCGGGGGGGCGGCACAGCACCCCCCGCACCGGGCAAGAACCCCGCACCAGGCACGGCCCCCCCCGCCGAGGCACAGCCCCCTCGTGCGCCATCACCATCCCGGGGGGCGCAGCTCCCCCCAAAGCGACCGCGGACCCCCGCGCACGGTCCCCCCGGTACCGGGGCCGATACCGGAGCCGGTACCTCGTTGAGCAGGAAGGTAGCGCTGGAGTCAGAAAACGACATAGACGGGGCGAGCCGAGCCGAGCCGCCCGCGCCCCCCCGTCCCGCTCCACCGGCACCGGCTCCGGTTCCGGCTGCGGCTCGGGCTCCGGCTGGCCCTGCCCGCTCCGCCGCCACCGCCCCTCCCCGCCCCTCCCCGCCCCCGCCTCCCACCGCCCCCCCGGGCCTCACGGAGCCGCCCCCGCCGCTCAGCTCGGGGGGTTGGGTGGGTGTGTGTTGGGGGTCGCCGTTCCCCCTTCCCGGTGCTGGCGGGGATTTCCGGCCGCTCTCCGGTGGGGACCGCCGGGGGGCTGCGCTGACAGCCGGGAGTCCCGAGCGGTCCCGGAGAACTGCACCCGGACGGGTCACCGGCGCAGCTCCCGGTGGCGCGGGGCGGGGGGGGGGGGATAGTTTGCCAAGAGCTGAGCTCTGGGTGAGAGGGGAGTCCCGGGGCAGCGGCGGAGGCGCTGTGCAGCCTCCCGCAGCGCTCAGCTCCGGGTTCCGGGGCGGCGGCGGGGGGGTCCCAGTGGGTACCTCCATGCTCCGGTGCGGCGGCTCCGGTCCTGCCCCGAGCCGGCAGCAGCCCCGTCTGCAGGGCGAGCCCTGCGGCGGGGCCGGAGCCGCTCCCGCCCCCCCGCCGCGCCCCCCCCCCGAGGGGGGCAGCGACGGGCCCCGGGGGACCGGGCCGGCCCGCCCCGTTACCGCGCAGCGGGACGGGCCCTGGCGAGACCGGCCCGGGACGGCACACGGCCGGCCCGGGGATCTCGGGGCAACGCTCGGCGGGATGGGGGCTTAGGACAGCGGGGGGACCGGCAGCGAACACCTGCACCGGGCACCAGGCGTTGAGCACCGGCCCCGGTACCGGGCACATGGCGGGGCCCAGCCGGGCCCTCTCCGAGGTGCTGAAGGGGCCGCGCCGGGTGCTGGGCCGGGTCGCGGGGTCCCTGGGGGTACCGGGGAGTACCGGAACAGCAGGTGCTACCCCACGAGGGAAACGGGATGCTCGGGCCGCTCGGCGCCTCCTGGGGCCGCCCCTACAGGAACCCCCCGCCCTCCGCGGGGCCTCCCCGGTACCCGCTCACCCGCCGGCGGCCGGGGAGGGGGCGCAGCTCCCGGCCGGAGGGAACCGGAGGACCGAGTGGGGACCAGCAGGGGGGTCCGTGCTTCTCCCCCGCAGCCCGAGGAGTCGGCCCAGTGCCGGCTGAGGGAGCCCCGCGGCCGGGGAGCCCCGCGGTCCCTTCTCCAGCCCCCCCCCGGCCCGTTCCCCTTCCGCTGCCTCAGTTTCCCGGGGCCGCCCCCCGCGCCGCAGTGCCGGTGCCCGCCGCCGGCCCGGCCCTGACGCAGCACTCGCTATTTTTAGCCGCGGGGAGCGGCTGTTGCGATGCCACCGGCGCCCGGTGCCGGCGCCCAGAGCCGGTCCCGGGGGAGCGGCGGGGCGGAGGCGGCCCCCGACTTCCCTCCAGTGCGGAGGCTGGGCTGGGAGATGCTCGGCCGCTCCCCGCTCCCCACCCCAGCTCCCTGTGCTTTAATGCGGAGCCGCAGCTGCGGCGGGCCCGGGGCTGCCCCGCCCCAGTGCCGGTGCTGCTGTCGGTGCCGGTGTAGGTGCCGGTGCCGGCCCGCTCACCTGCCTGCGGAGGATGCTGGAGGTGGTGTCGGACGAGGTGCTGCCGTCCGAGCGCTTGAAGCGGCTCTTGCGCTTCGGGAGCCTCCGGGGGCTCTGCGGCGAGAGCAGGCGGTGAGCACCGGGCAGCCCCGGGCGGCGCAGCCCCGCCGCGGCGCTGCCACCGGCGATCCCCGGCTCTGCGGGCAGAACCGAACCGGGCCGCACGGGGCCCGCGACGGCCGGGAGGGCTCCGGTCTGCTCACCTGGAAGGAGCCGGAAGCATCAGGCTGCGCCGGGGCGGACATCCCCGGCGGCACCCACCGGAGCCCCGGGGATCCCGGCGGGGCAGCCCCACACCGGACCGCGGTGCTCCGCGGGGAAGGGCCGCGCCGCCGCCACTGCCGCGCTCCGCATCACACGGGGCCGCCGGGGCGTCCCGGCCGTCCCCGCCCCCGCCTGCCCGCCCCCGCGCCCATCCCCGTGGCGGCCGGTCCGCGCCCCCGCAGCTGGGCAGCCACCGGGAGGCACCGGCAACGGACCCTGCCCACAACCTGCAGTGCTGCGGTGACCGGCCGCGCGGTACCGGGGAAGAGGAGCCCCGCGGGGCCGCCGCGGCCCTGCCCACGCGTGTGCGGGGATGCGGGAGCCCGAGCCCCTCCGCCCGCATCCCACCGGGACGGTTCCCACCGCCGCCTTGCCCCTTCCGCTGTTTTTTTTGTCACCCCCACCTCGGGGCATCATCCTCCCCCACGGGGTTACGCCCCCAAAGACCCCCGCGTGGGACAGGCGGGGCCGTGGGGGCTGGCAGCCCACCCGCCCCACGCCCCGAGTCCCCGCTGGCCCACGGTGGCGGCTGATTCCGGTGCTGCAGCATCACCGGACCGGAGGGGCAGAATAGGACCGCGGGTCGCGGGTGGACTGGGAGCCCCACGGAGCCCCAGCATGGGCCCCCCCATCCCCCGCGCGGCGGGACTTCCGCGTGGGGCCGCAGGGACACGGCCCCGCCGGCGGCTGCTAATTAATGATTAATCAGCGCTCCCCGGGGCCCGGCGCCGGGGCGGGGGGGGGAGGTGAGCGGCCCGGCGCCGCCGCTGCGGGGGAGGGAAGGGGAGCACGGGGAGGTTCAGCCACGGGGGGACGGCAGGGTCTGTCCCACGCACACTCGTGGGGTCCAGGAAGGGTGGGCGGGTTGGGACCGCAGTGAGGGGGGGCCCTGTACCAAGCTCGGCATGAGAGTGTGTGGAAATGGGGGGGGGGACACGTGTGCAAAGGGTGTGTGCGTGCGTGTGTGCATGCAAAGGGGGCTGTGAGTGTGTAAGGGGTGTGTAAGGGTGAGGGTGAGTGCAAGGGGGGCTGTGATCACGTAAGGGGCGCATAACGGGGTGTGTGCAGGGACTGTGTGTATGAAGGTGGGGGCAGTGTGTGTAACGGCTGTGTAAAGGTGTTTGTGCAAGAGGTGAGTGTGTGTGTGTGTATGTGTGCAAGGGAGTGTGTATGAAGTGCGTGGGGTGTGGATAAGGGGGCTGTGTGCCCTTGCGAGGGTCTGTGTGTGTGCGTGCAAGGGCTGTGTGTGCAAGCTGTGTGTGTGCACCTGCACACGTGCACGCCCGCTGTGCCTAAGGGGTGTACAGGTGTGTGAACACGGGGATTCGTGTGCTTGCACACGAATATACTGGGGTTTATGTGTGAGCGTACAACGGGGCTGCATGAGTGTGCAAGAGTCTGTGCAGGGCGTGTAAATGTGCAAGGAGGGTCTGTATGTTCAATGTCTGTGTGTGCGGTGTGGAAAACGTGTGTGCAATGGATTGTGTTCTCGCGTGTGTGCGTGTGCAAGGGAATGTTTGTGCGTGTCTGGGCGTGTGCAAGGGGGTGGGTGCATGCCACGAGTGTGCAAGGGGGATTCGTGTGAGTGTGAACACACATGTGCGTGCAAGATGCGTGTGCCAGGGTGTGCAATGTGTGCGTGTGCAAGGGGGGCACCGGGGGGAAGGCACTGGGGGCACTGGGGTGGGTGTGCAAGTGACACACTCGGGGGATGTCGTGCGGACGCGGGGGGCCCGGGAGGTGCGGACACGGGGGGGCCCAGCCACGCGTGTCCCCGCTGTCCCCGCCATGTCGGTGCGTGTGTCCGTGTCCGTGCGCGTGTGCGCAGCCCCGGGGGTGCGCGTCCGCCCCCACCGCTCCGGGCCGTACCGGGCCGTTCCCGCCGCCGCCGCTGCGCCTTTAAGGCCGCCGGCCGGGAGCGCCAGACGGATCCAGGCAGAGGGGGGGCGGCCACCGGCCGGGGCGGGCCGGGGCTGCGCGGCCGCGACCGGGACCGGGGCCGCCACCGCCACCGGGGGCCCGGCCTGGGCGCGGGATGGGGCGGCGGGGACGCGACGCGGCCGCCGTGTAGGAGCGGGCGGCGGCGGGGCCGTGGCGGGGCGCGGGGCCCCGCGGGCGACAGCGCCGGAGGCGGAGGTGAGCGGGGCCGCCCGGGCGCACCGGGAGCGGCGGGAGGGGCGGGGGGGGTGGATCGGGGCGGGGGCGGTGTCGGGGACCGGGACCGGGATCGGGACTCGGACTGGAACTGGGATCAGGGCGGGGGGGCGACACCGGACTGGGCCCCCGGGCGGCGGGAGCGGTGCGGCCCCGGGGGGCTGCGCGGTGCTCGGGGGGGTCCGGTGCGGCGGGAGCTGCCGATGCGGTGGGAGCGTCCGGTGCGGCGGCCGGAGGGCGCTGGTGGGTCCCGGTGAACGGGCCGGGCTCGGCGGGGCTCCCATGCCCGGAGCGAGGAGGGAGGGAGGGAGGCGGCCGCCGCCACCGGGGCCGGCCCTTCCCGGTGGCCGTTCTCCACCGCCTCTCGCCCGGGGCAGGGACCGGCTGCCACGTCCCGGCTGGTTCCCGGTGCCCCGGGGCGGCCGTGCCCGGTACAGCCCGTTGGCCGCCGTTCAAGACAAACAGGGCCGGGACGCCCGGGTCGGTCCCAGCTTTGTCGCAGGTCGCTGCACCGGGAAGGGCGGGCTCGGGGCGGCCTCGGCAGGGCCAGGGCCACGCACTGGGCACCAGGACACTGGGCACCAGGACACTGGGCACCGGGACAACGGGAACCCGACACCGGGAACCCAGCGCTGTGCACCAGGATTCTGGCACCGGCACCCAGCAGTGGCACGCTGGGCCACCGAGAGCCCAGCACTGGCCGTTCCCACAGGGGCCATGGGGGTAGTGGGAGAGCTGGGACTTGGGGTCTGCATCCCCCAGGGTGGTGGTGGGGACAGCGGGACCCCCCACCCCTTGCACGGCCTTGCACCCCCGTGGACACCAGGGCCCCTCTGGGGGTGTCAGAGGGTGCAAACCCCTCCTCGCTGACCCCTCCTCGGTACCCACAGCATGTCGTGGTTCAGCGGCATCCTGGTGCCCAAGGTGGACGAGCGGAAGACGGCATGGGGGGAGCGCAACGGCAAGAAGGGCCCCCGGCCCCGAGCCGGCCTCTGTGGCCCCCGCTACATGAGCTGCCTGCAGGACCCTGAGATGGAGCGGGGTGCGGGACCCCCTCGGGGGCTGCGCTGCACTTGGCAAGAGGATCACTACGGCAAGAAGGGGCCCGCGGGCGACCTGGGACTCAAATCGGTGGACGCGGGCTTGGAGGACGGCGAGGCCAAGGGGCCGAAGGGGGCCGGGGGACATGGGGGGCGTCCATCGGCCGGCGAGTGCTGGCGGCGCCTGCTCCAGGTTTTCCGCTCCAAACGCTTCCAGTCGGCCAAACTGGAGCGGCTTTACCAGCGCTACTTCTTCCAGATGAACCAGAGCAGCCTGACGGTGCTGATGGGAGTGCTGGTGCTGGTTTGCGGGGTGATGCTGCTCTTCCTCTGCCTGCCCGGCGCCCCGCACGTGCCGGCGGCCGCCGCGCTGGCCGGTGCCACAGCCCTGTTCCTGCTCCTCATGGTGCTGTGCAGCCGCAGCGCCTTCCCCCAGGACTACATGTGGGTGGTGAGCTACGTGGTGCTGGGGCTGCTGGCCGGGGTGCAGGCGCTGGGGACGGTGGCCGTGGCTCCCCGAAGCGCGGCCGAGGGCGTTTGGTGGAGCGTCTTTTTCATCTACATCACCTACACGCTGCTGCCCGTGCGGATGCGGGCGGCCGTGCTGGCCGGGGTCCTGCTCTCCGCCCTGCACCTCGCCATCGCCTGGCACCGCAACGCCGCCGACCCCTTCCTCTGGAAGCAGGTAGGGACACACCTGGGAGAGGCTGAGCCCGGGGGGGGTCCCGCCCACCTGCAGGTGGGACCTCCCGTCCCTGAATTCCGCTCTGCAAACTTGGGGTTGTTTTGCACTTGATGTTTCTGCTGGTGGAAAGTTCTGGATGCAGAAGGTGCCCCTTGGCTGCCGGGGGTAGGGGGGCCCCAGGGAAGGTCCTGTGGTGGGGCCGGGGGTCTCTGCAGTGCCACAGCCCCCGGGGGATGGGATGGGCCCATCAGCCCGGCACAGACCCACCATTGTGGGCTGCACTGGGGGGAAGGGGCACCCACAAAGCCCCCGTTGTAGGGCTGGCGGAAATCCCCGAGGAGGGACGCAAGTCCAGGGCACCAGGGCATGGGAGTGGCTGTCACCCAGGAGGGCTGGGACACTGCCAGTGTCCCCTGTCCTGCCCCTCTGAGGTGGTGGGTGCTCTCAGCGGGATGCTGCTTGCACAGGGGGTGCAGAGGGGATCCCCATCCCTAAGGCTGCGTGTTCCCAGCCCCAGCAGCTCCCCCTCCCTGAGCGGGGCCACTCGTCACCCGTCACCCTCGCCCTGCCTGGCCAGGGCCTGGGCCACGTGCTGTCCCCGCGGGGCACAGGGCGAGGAACACAATGACATCCGAAGCCAGCAGGGTCACGGGAGGGGCCGCCTCGCTGGGCAGGGTTCACCCCCTCAGGGTAGGAGCGATGGGGCTCCGGGGGGATGCGATGGGGCCGGGGAGGGGATGCGAGGCCTCTGCTCCCGGTGTCCCAGTGTGTCGGAGCGCTATAAATAGCCCTGGCCCCGGTCCCGGGGGATAGGGACGGGGGAAACCGCAGCTCCCTCCGCAGTCATCTCCGCTTTCTGACTTCCTCTGCTTCCTGAGGCTGACCCCATAACCCCCATGCTCCAGGTCCTCATGTACCCCCCTCATATCCCCCTTGCTCTGGTTTTCTACATCCCCACATCCCCGTGTTCCCCCTGCCCTGGGTCTCCAGGTCCTCCATATTTACCGTATGCATGTCTCCTGTGTCCCCAGTTCCCCTCTGCTCCCCTTACCCTGTGTCCCCAGGCCCCTGTGATCCCCCTACCCTGTGTCCCCTTTGCCCTACCTACCCTGTGTCCCCATGTCCCCTTTGCCCCTCCTACCCTGTGTCCCCAGGTCCTTGCATCCCCTGTTCCCTGGTTTCCTGCAGCCCCAAGTCCCCTGTGTCCCCCGTTTTCCCATGTCCTTTGGTGCCCCACATCCCCCTGACCCTGTCCCCTGTATCTCCATGTCCCTGCATCCTCCCTGCCCTGTGTCCCAGAACCCCCATGTTCCCATACCCACATCCCCCTCCTCGCAGTCCCCTCTTCTTCTCCCCTTAGCATCACCCACCACACCAAAGCCAAGGTTCTGTGGTGCAGAGGAGGGTGGCAGAGCTGGCCGGGGGTCCCTGAGTGGTCACACTGAGCCCACCTTTCCCCCAGCTCAGTGCCAATGCCCTGATCTTCCTCTGCACCAACGTGGTGGGGGTCTGCACCCACTACCCGGCTGAGGTGTCGCAGCGCCAGGCCTTCCAGGAGACCCGTGGCTACATCCAGGCGCGCCTGCACCTCCAGCGGGAGAACCGTCAGCAGGTGGGATGGGGGCTTGCAGGGGTCCCTGTGCTGGGCTGGGGGTCCATCAGTACCCCAGCCCTGCTGACAGGTCTGCTCTGGCTGCAGGAGCGGCTGCTGCTCTCGGTGCTGCCGCAGCACGTGGCCATGGAGATGAAGGAGGACATCAACACCAAGAAGGAGGACATGATGTTCCACAAGATCTACATCCAGAAGCATGACAACGTCAGGTACTGTGGGGACAGGGGTGTGGGCGAGGTTTGGGGGAGGCATCACCAGGGGAGGGTTTCTGGGCAGTGTGTGGGCCGTCCCCAGCCCCTGCTCTTCCTCCTGGCAGCATCCTCTTCGCGGACATCGAGGGCTTCACCAGCCTGGCCTCGCAGTGCACAGCGCAGGAGCTGGTGATGACACTCAATGAGCTCTTCGCCCGCTTTGACAAACTGGCTGCGGTGAGTGGAGGGGCCGGGAGAGTTTGGGGGGGTCCTGGAGCTCTCCTAACCTGCTCTTGCCCCCCAGGAGAACCACTGCCTGCGCATCAAGATCCTGGGGGACTGCTACTACTGCGTGTCAGGGCTGCCGGAGGCGCGCGGGGACCACGCGCACTGCTGTGTGGAGATGGGTGTCGACATGATCGAGGCCATCTCGTGAGTGGGGCAGAGCCAGGGCTGTCCCCAGTGCCCCTCCCACAGCTTGGGGGCTGCCCCTGACCCTGCTGTGCCCATCCCCTGGGCTGGCACATCTCCAGTGCCACGACAATTTCAGCATCCAGCCCTGGTGCTGAAGCGTCTCCAGCGTCATCACAATTTGGGGGGCCATACCCATCCCCTGGGCTGGCATTTCCCAAGTGGTACCACAACCCTGAGGGGCTGCGTCTGGTCCTGGTGTGCCCCTGGTGCCACTGCAGCTTTGGGGGTGCGGCAATTTCCTCAGTTTTGGCAAGTCCCAGGTGCCACCACAGCTTGGGGGATGTTTCCCATTCCTGGTGCTGGCACATCCCCAGTACTCACCAGTACGGGTCACAGTGCCGAGGGGTGTCATGGGGTGCTTGGGGGTGCCACAGTGCCTGGAGGTGCCATGGGGTGCTTGGGGGTGCCACAGTGCCTGGAGGTGCCATGGGGTGCTTGGGTGTGCTGTCGTGCCTCGGGTGCCAGTGAGTCCAGTGCCGCTTCGGGGTGCCTTGGGGTGCTGCGGTGCCTGGGAATCCTGCAAAGCCAAGGGTTGCTTGGGGATGCCTGAAGGCACCTGGGGGTTCTATGGAGTGCCTGGGGGTGCCATGGAGTGCCCAGGGGTGACATGGTGGCGATACCGTCCGCAGGCTGGTGCGTGAGGTGACGGGGGTGAACGTGAACATGCGCGTGGGCATCCACAGCGGGCGCGTTCACTGCGGCGTCCTGGGGCTGCGCAAGTGGCAGTTCGACGTCTGGTCCAACGATGTCACCCTGGCCAACCACATGGAAGCGGGAGGCAAAGCTGGGTAAGCTGGGATGGGGGGCTGGATTGGGGTCTGGAGTGGAGGGTGCTGGGCAGGGAGGGCTCAGTGCCTTCATCCCCCCATCCTCAGGCGCATCCACATCACCTGGGCAACGCTGCAGTACCTGAACGGGGACTATGAGGTGGAGCCGGGCCACGGGGGCGAGCGCAACGCCTACCTCAAGGAGCACAACATCGAGACCTTCCTCATCGTTGGCTGCAGCCAGAAGCGCGTGAGTTGGGGGTCATCTGGGGGGTAGCAGGGGCGTGGGAAAGCTGGGGTCACCCCCTCACGGCCGTGTCACCCTGCAGAAGGAGGAGAAAGCCATTCTGGCCAAGCTGCAGCGCACTCGCGCCAACTCCACCGAGGGGCTGGTGCCGCGCTGGGTGCCCGAGCGCTCCTTCTCCCGCACCAAGGACTCCAAGGCCTTCCGGCAGATGGTGAGCAGCTCCAGGGAGGGTATCGGACATGGGGGACCCTCACCGCGGTGCTATCAGTCACTTGCTGCCCTTCCGTGGCTGTCGGTGGCTTCCCCAGCCCTGCCCGCAGCCTTTGTGGCTTCCGCTTGCTGCCCGCGGGCCTCAGAGAGTTCCTGGGTGGCCCCTGGTGCTCAGCAGACCCTGGAGATGCTCCTTGTTCTCCCCAGTTCTGGGGATCCTCAGGTGTCTCCCATCCTCACTGGTGTTAGACATCCCCACCCTCCTGCCGTCGCAGACCCCTGGGGACCCTCTTGTCCTTGTCAAGAACCCTTGGGGACCCCCTCCTGCCCCATTTACCCCTGGAACTCTGTCCCCCATCCTGGGTGACCCTGAGGAATGTCCCATATCTTTGTCATCCATGAGGGTCCCCCCGACCTGTGCCAGTGTCTCTGACACCTCTGTCTCTCGTCTCTCCCAGGGCATAGATGACTCCAGCAAAGACAAGTAAGTGTTCCCATGCTGGGCTGCTGGGGGGGTCATGACCAGCCCCTCCCTGAGGCAGAGCTGGGAGCCTGGGAGGGTCCTGACCCCCCCATTCCCCAGCCGTAGTGCCCAGGAGGCCCTCAACCCCGAGGACGAGGTGGATGAGTTCCTGAGCCGGGCCATTGATGCCCGCAGCATTGACCAGCTCCGCAAGGACCACGTCAAGAAGTTCCTGCTCACCTTCCAGACCCCTGAGCTGGAGAAGAAGGTTGGGTGGCCCTCTGTCCCTTTGTTCTGAACCCATCATTCTGTCTGTCTCTTGAAGGCCGCTGTGTCCTGGCCCTGTCAGCACCTTTGTCCCTCCCATCTCTCCTCCATCCCTTGGGGTCCTCTGTGCTGGTTTCTTGGTCCCTCCACCTTCTCAACCTCATCCCCTTCATTCCATCCCCTGGGGATCCCTCCTGTCCCTCCCATCTCCTGGCGTCCCCTCATTCCCTCCATTCCATCCCCTGGGGTCCCCCATGTCCCATTCCATCCCCAGCAGTCCCCTCCATCCCATTCTCTCCATCCCCTGGAGTCTCCCCCATCCTCCAGGGTGCTCTTGTCCCTCTTTCCCCACCCTCCAGGGTTCCCCCCATCTCTCTCCATCCTGTCCTTTGCATCCCCTGGGGTTCCCCCATTTTCCTCTATCCCATTCTCTGGGATGTCCCCAGTCCCCCTCTATCTGCATCCCTTGGGGTCTTCCCATTTCCCTCCATCCCGTCCCCAGATTCCCCCGGTTCCCCTCCACCCCATTCACTGGTGTCCCCTAAGTGCCCCCTCCATTCTTGCCCTGTCCCACTCCATCTCCTGGGGTTCCTGGGGTCCCCCCTGCCCCCTCCATCCATCCCTCCCACCTCCCCCTGTCTCCTCAGTACTCCAAGAAGGTCGACGACCGTTTTGGTGGCTACGTGGCCTGTACCCTCCTCGTCTTCTGCTTCATCTGCTGCCTCCAGATCCTGGTGTTCCCCCAGTAAGTTCCACAGCCCCCCCAAATCCCAACTCTGATCCCCCAACCCCGTCACTCACCTCCCGCCTCTCCCCAGCTCCTCGCTGATGCTCGGGGTCTACGTCAGCATCTTCATCCTCCTTGCCGCCATCCTCTTCATCTGTGCCATCTACTCCTGTGTCACTGTGAGTACCTGAGGGCTGGGAGGGTTTTGTGGGGACTTGGCCATGCCTGACAGGCTCCTTGATGCCCCCCCAGCTCTTCCCCACCGCCCTGCAGCAGCTCTCCCGGGGCATCGTCCAGTCCCGCGCCCGCAGCACTGGCATCGCCGTCTTCACCATCCTCCTCGTCTTCATCGCTGCCTTCGTCAACATGGTAGGGTCCTGGGGGGCTGGGAGGATTTTGGGGGGGCTGTGGGGAGCTGTGGGGCACCAATTAACCCTTCTGCCCCCCCAGTTCTCCTGCAGCCGCGTGGCCCTGCGGGACTGCGCCGCCCGCGAGCTCAACGTCACCCCCGGGGCTGTGGGGCCCTGCCAGCTCCGTGCCCTCAACTTCTCCCTGGGCACCCCCGCGGGCTCCTGCCATGGTGACGGGCTGGCCTGTGACTTCCCCGAGGTGAGTGGCCATAGGCACCGCCTGGTGCAGGGCAGGGTTCCCACAGGGGTCCCTGCTGCTGCCAAGTCCTCCCTGGGTACCGGCAGAGGGGCTCCATGGGTGTAGTGTCCCCAGGAATGCTGGCATGGATCTCTGTAGGCATTGTGTCCCCAGGGGTGCTGGCATGGGGTCCCCCATGGGTGCAGTGTCCCCCAGGGTGCTGGCACAGTGTCCCCCGACATGCTGGCACAGGGTCCCTGAGGGTGCAGGGTGCTGGAATGGGGTCCCTGCAGGCACTGTGTCCCTAAGGATGCTGGCACAGGATCCCAGAGGGTGCAGTGTCCCCCAGAGCACTGGTACTGGGTCCCCATGGGTGCAGGATTCCCCAGGATGCTGGCAGGGGGTCCCCATGGGTGCAGGGTGCCAGCACGGGGTCCCCCCACACACGGGGTGCTGGCACAGGTCGCTCAGGTCCAAGGTCCTCAGTGGGTGCTGGCACTGAGCCCTGGAGGTTGCTGGGTGCTGGCACGGTGTCCCCAGGGGTGCAAGGTCCCTGTGGGCGTGGGGAGGTGCTGGCATTCCTGGGGTGCTGCAGGAGTTGCAGGGGTGCTGCAGGGTTCCCAAGGGTGCCATTTGGGGTTCCTGGGGTACCATCCACAGTTCCTGGGTGCCATCCAAGGTTCCTGGGGTACCAGCTGGACTTCTTGGGGTGCTTCAGGAGTTCCCGCGGTGCTGGCTGGTGTTCCCAGGGTACCAAAAGGTTCCCAGGGGTGCCATCTGGGGTTCCCAGGGTGCTGCAGAGGTTATTGGGGTGCTGCAGAGTTCCCACGGGTGCTGTCCAGGGTTCCCCCAGGAGTTCCATCCTGGGTTCCTGGGGTGAGGGCTGGGGTTCTTGGGATGCCGTCTGAGGTTCCCAGAGTACTGCAGAGGTTCCTGAGGTGCCATCAGGGATTCCCAGGAGTGTCCCCAGTATTCCCAGGGTGCTACAGGGGTTCCTGGAATGCCAATCCTGGTTCCTGGGGTGACAGCTGGGGTTCCCAGGAGTACCCACCAGAATTCCCAGGGGTTCCAGGGGTGCCTGCCAGTATTCCCGGGGTGCAATCTAGCATTCCAGAGGTGCGATCCAGGGTTCTCAAGGTGCTACGGGGGTTCCTGCAATGCCAGTCCTGGTTCCTGGGGTGACAGCTGGGGTTCCCAGGGTGCTGCAAAGATCCCAGGGGTGCCATCCGGTGTTCCTGGGGTGCTGCTGCACCCCACCATGTCCCCCTCAGTACTTCAGCTACAGCGTGGTGCTGAGCCTGCTCGCCTGCTCCGTCTTCCTGCACATCAGTAGCATCGGGAAGCTGCTGCTCATGGTGGGCATCGAGGCCACGTTCTTGCTGCTGGTGGAGGGGCCTCACGCAGCCCTCTTTGACAACGCCGACCTGCTGGTCCTGGCCAACGCCCTGTGAGTGCCCCCGGTCCCCCAGGGGTCCCCAGCTCAGAGCTCTGTCCCCACCCCACTGACTCCTGGCTCTTCTCCCCACAGGCCCTCCTTCAACATGACCCAGGGAGAGTGGTGAGTGGGGAAGTGGAGCCAGTGGGGATGTGGGTGTAGGGGGGTGAGGGTAGGCAGAAGCAGGAGGGTCCCTTGGTGGTCTGTGCTGCTGCATTTGGGGGTGGGTACAGCCTCAGGGTCTCTGGTGTGGGTTCAGCTTTGGGGTCTGGGTGCAAATTTGGGGCTCCTTTGGGTGGGTGAGTGGATCTTTGGGGTTTAGGTGTAGATTTAGGGTCCCTGGGATGGGCAGGTCCGTGTTTGGGGTGCAGGTTTGAGGTCCCTGAAGTGGGTCCAGGTGGATCTTCGGGGTCTTGGGTGCAGGTTTTGGGTCTCTTGGATGAGTGGGTGAATCTTTGGGGTTGCATGCACTTTTGGGGCTCCCCTGGGTGGGTGAGCAGAACTTTGGGGTCTGAGTGCAGATTTGGTGTCCCTGGAGTGGGTGGGTGCATGTTTGGGGTCTGGGTGCAGTTTGGGATCCCTGGATGGGCAGGGACAGGCCCCTCAGCCTGTCTCAGGGGTCCTGGGGGTCCCACAGCCCAGCAGAGGGGAAGGTGGCCCTGCGCTACGTGACCCCCGTGGTCCTGGCTGTGTTCGCGCTCGCCCTGTACCTGCACGCGCAGCAGGTCGAGTCCACCGCCCGCCTCGACTTCCTCTGGAAGCTCCAGGTATGACCAAGCTGTGGGGGAATGGGAATGACCCTTTTCCTCCATCCTGAGACTGGGACTGACCCCCTCCCTGCACCCCAGAACCCTGCTCCCACAGGGTCAGAACTGATCCCTTCCCATACTCTGGGACAAGACTGCTCCCTCTCAGCACCCCAGATCCGGGGTGGTTGTGGGACTGGGACTTCCCCTGCTCCCTGGGATTGGGGTGACCAGGGATTGGAACTGATTCCCTGCTCCCTGGGATTAGGATGACTATAGGGCTGGAACCAACCCCTTCCCTGGGACCAAGATTGACCCTTCCTTGCATCCCAGAACTGGGGCAGTCATGGAACAGAAACCAATCCAGGGCCAGGACCAACCCCCTCTTCACACCCTGACACTGGGATGGCTGCAGGGCTTGAAGTGCCTTCCCGCACCCCCCCAAGACCCATAGGGCTGGGACCAACCCCCTCCCCTGGGGGATGGCTGCAGGGCTGGGAGTGACCCTTTCCCTGCACCCCAAGACCCCCTCCCAACCTCCCCCCACACCCCCATGCCCACCCAGCCGTGGGGACCTGTGGCAGGGCCACCTGGGTCTGTGCCCACTCCCCAGGCCTGAAGAGGGGGAGCCTGCTCCAGGTGAAGCGGCGGCTCTGGTCAAGGCCGGCCCAAGGGATGGCGCGCTCTTTCTGGCACGCGGAGCGGCGCAACGCGAGCTTTACTACCAGTCCGCGAGTGCGTGGCCGGACTCTTGATGTGGAGTGTCTGCGGGTGGTTGGATGAGGCGCTGGGGCAGAGCAGGGGTGGGGGTGAGGGGGTGAAGGAGGCAGGGATGGGGTGCAGTGGATGGGGTTTATGGGGTGCTGGAGAGGCTGTGGAGCAGCGTGGATGAAGTACAGGATGTACTCCATCCTTGGAGAAGCCATGGGGCAGCTTTCATGGAGCCACAGAAATGGGTGCAGGGTATGCTGGAGAGGCTGTGGAGCAGCGTGGATGGGGTTGTGGTCCAGGGAATGTGGTTATGGAGTGCTGGAAAGGCTGTGGAGCAGCATGGATGAGGTACAGGATGTACTCCATCCTTGGAGAAGCCATGGGGCAGCTTTCATGGAGCCACAGAAATGGGTGCAGGGTATGCTGGAGAGGCTGTGGAGCAGCGTGGATAGGGTGCACAAGGATGGGCTGCAGGAAGATGGGGTACTGGAGAGGCTGTGGAACATCCTGTTCGGGGACAGGGTGCAGGAGATGGTGTGCACGAGGTGCTGGAGAAGCTGTGGAGCTCCACAGATGAGGACGGGGTGCAGGGGATGCAGACATGGGTTGCAGGAGAGGCTGTGGAGCACAGTGAATGAGGCGCAAGATGGGGTGCACAAGGTATGGAGAGCCTGGGGTGACCATGTTTGCAGGAGATGGTGTGCACCAGGTGTTGGAGAGGCTGTGGAACACCATGGAGGAGGTTAGGGTGCAGGGGATGTGGTCATGGGGCGCTGGAGAGGCTGTGGAGCAACATTTACGGAGCCACAGCACAGGATGCAGGATGTGCTGGAAAAGCCATGGAATAGGTTCACAGAGCCACAGGATGGGGTGCAGGATTTGGGGTACCCATTGCCCTGTTGAGGTGCTATGGGGGTGACCCCACCCTGTCCCCCCAGATCATCAGCGAGCAAAAGTACCGGCAGCTGGAGAGTCCCTTTCCCATTGGGCCCCCTACCCCTCTTTGTCCATTTTCCCCCCTCACCCCTTCCTTTCCTCCTCCCTCCCTCTGCCCCTGGCTTTGTGCCTGCCCTTCCCCTCTCACTTTCCCACCTTTTTTCTCCCTTTGCCCTCCTTCTCCCCTCCTGCCCTTTTTCCCCTCTTGCATCCCCTTTTCCCCCCTCACCCCTTCCTTTTCCTCCCTCACCTCCCCTTCCCCTCTCACCCCACCTTTTTCCCCCTTTGCCCTCCTCTTTTCCCTGTCAATCCCTCGTTTTCCAATCTCACCCCCACCCTCCTTCTTTTCCCCCCTCACTTCTTATTCTCCCCCCTCACCCCTGTCTCCCCCTTTCCCCTCCCCCCTCCTTCCCTCCCCCCATTTCCCCGAGTGTGAGGGTCACTCCTGACTCTCACCTGTGTCCCCCCAGGCCTGAACATGGGCCCAGTGGTCGCAGGGGTCATCGGGGCCCGCAAGCCCCAGTATGACATTTGGGGCAACACCGTCAACGTCTCGAGCCGCATGGACAGCACCGGGGTCCCCGACCGCATCCAGGTCAGTTGGGGGTGGGAGGGGCACAGGACACTCACGCAGAGACCCCCACGGAGCCCCCTCACCCCTGTGTCCCCTCTCCAGGTGACAACAGACCTGTACCAGGTGCTGGCGGCCAAGGGCTACGTGCTGGAGTGCCGGGGGCTGGTCAAGGTCAAGGGCAAAGGGGAGATGACCACCTACTTCCTCAATGCGGGCCCTGGGGGAAGTTAGGGGGGTCCCCATGGTGTCCCCCCCCCGCCAGGGACTCCCCCAGTCTGTGCCAAGCTCAGGCAACAAAAAAAGGAAAAATCCCCAAATCCAAGTATTTAAAAAAAAAAAAAGGGAGAAATGGACACAAGGGAGATGGTTGGGGGGTGTGAGGAGGTAACCCTGTGCCCCCCCCTCCGGGGGTGTTTTAGGGGGTGTTTCCCAGCCCTGCACCGGGGTGTTTTTTGGGGGAGGTCACGGTAACCCCCATCCCTTTGCTGATACCCCCCATGTGCCAAAGAGGGGAGATGGGGCCCCCCCAGGAAAGGGACTGCAGGGGGTTTTGGGGGTGGGGGGGTCCCCAGCCCCCTCCATGTGCCAAATTGAAGTGCCGCCTGCGGGGGGTGGGGAGGCGCAGGCCCAGCATCTCCGCAGCCCCCTCACCCCCCGGGGGTCCCAGCTCCCTCCGGGGGGACTGTGGCGGGGAGGGGGGGGCAGATCCCCCCCTCTTTTAAATGCAAAAAAACCTAATGAAGTGACTTTTTTTTTTTTCTTTTATTTTTTTGAAGCAGTTTTGGGGCGGGGGGGGCTCAGCCCGGGGGGAGTGTGGGGGGCACTGGCCCCCTCACCCCAGCGCAGACCTGAGGTACTTTGTCCTTCGTGTGTACAGATAAATTATATATAAAACACTTTGGATACGAGCTGTGGCCTGGCCTGTGGGGCAGAGGGGAACATAGGGATCCCGGTTGGGAGGGGTCCCGGCGGGGGGCACAGCCGAGTCCCGGTGTGAGGGGGGTC
The DNA here is from genome assembly GCA_034509425.1 of Eopsaltria australis. Lineage (NCBI taxonomy): Eukaryota > Metazoa > Chordata > Aves > Passeriformes > Petroicidae > Eopsaltria > Eopsaltria australis. The sequence goes on along the minus strand of JAVTVJ010001200.1, from coordinate 105,971 downwards.
CTGGTGAGGAGCGGTCCCGCTGAGGGAAGGGGAGGTGGGAAGCCGGTGAAGGGGGCTACAGGCAGCATCGTGAGGTGCGGGAGGCTGCGGGACCCCGGTAAAACCGGATTTGGGAGGGGTGGGGGGATCCCAGTGACCCGGGGAGGGGGAAACATACCGAGGTCCCGGTAAGGAGGGTGTCCCGAGGTGGAGGGACACAGCAGGTCCCCGGCTGTCAGTGCTTAAAGTCCCGGTAAGGGGGAGCCGAGAAGCCGATGGGGGGGCACAGGGACCGCCCCGAGGTGCGGGGGTGCTGCGGGACCCCGCTAAAACCGGAGCCCCTCACGGCGTGAGGGGGGCGCGGGCGGCGCCTCGCGGGCAGGGGCGTGGCCTGGCCCTGAGGGGGGCGTGGCCTCCTTCAATCCCCGCCCCCTCAACGGCCCCTCCCTGCTTTGGAACGCTCGCGCCCTCCAACGGCTCCCCCCGCGCCCGCCCACCCGACGCTTGACGTCATCGCGCCGCCGCGCTGCGTGCGCACGCCGCGTCCCCCGCGCGGGCGCAGAGCCGCCATGGAGGCCTCGGCGGGCGGCGGCGGCGCCGGGCCCGGGCGCCGCTGGTACTTCAGCCGCGAGCAGCTGGAGCGGAGCCCATCCCGCCGCGCCGGCCTCGACCCCGACAAGGAGCTCTCGTACCGGCAGCAGGCGGCCAACCTGCTGCAGGACATGGGGCAGCGCCTCAACGTGTATCCGGCCGCGCTAGGCCGCGCTAGGCCGCGGGTGGGAGTGGGGCGGGGCGGGGAGAGCGGGGAGGGGGGAGAGCCGGGAGCGGGTGAGGGGAGAGCCGCGAGCGGGTGAGGGGAGAGCCGGGAGCGACTGCGGGGAGAGCCGAGGCTTTTGGGGATCGAGAAGAGCCCGGAACCGGGAGATCGGTGCTGGGGTGTCGGGAAGGCCCGAGCCGGCTCTCGGAGCGGGGAAAGCCGAGCCGGTTTTTGCTTCGGGAAATCTCATTTCGGGCGCGGGGAAAGCTGTGCCGGCGTGTTGGGAAGGTTTGGGAAGGCCTAAGCGGCCCGGGAGCGGAGAGAGCTGTGCCGGGGTGCTTGGAGGGGAGCGGCAGGCCCGTCCCGGGAGCGCCGAGCCCGTTCTGGGATCGAGGAGATTTCGGGAGTGGGGAAGGCGCTGCCGGGATGCAGGGAAGGGAAGACACGGCCAGACCGGGAGCAGGGAGAGCCGAGCTCGTTCCGAGATCGCGGAAATGCCGTTTCAGGAGCAGGGAAAGCTGTGTTGTGGTGTCGGGAAGGCCCGGCCTAGGAGTGGGGAGAGCCGAGCCTGTTTTGGGATTGAGGAAATTTAGAGGAGTGGGAAAAGCTGTGCTGGGGCGTTGAGAAGGCTCGGTAAGGCTCGGCCCACGAGTGCCCGGGAAAGTCAAGCCTATTTTGGGACCAAGGAGATCCCAGAAAGGGTTTTGGGAGCAGGGAGAGCTGTGCCAGGTTGTCTGGAAGGACCGTCCTGGGAGCAGGCAGAGCCGAGCCTGTTTGGGATCAAGGAGACCCCATTTTGGGAGCAGGAGAGCTCTCCTGGGGTGTTGGGAGGGCTCGGCTTGGCAATGGGGAGCGCCGAGCCCATTTTGGGATGGAGGAGAGGCTGTTTCCAGTGTGGGGAGAGCTGTGCTGGGATACAGGGATGGGCTGCCCTGGGAGTGAGGAGAGCCCGTCCCCTCCTGGTGCCCTTGGCCTGTGGGGTCTGTTCCAGTGGCTGCCTGGGGGTCTCTGTGCTTTTCCTTAACCCCCTGCCCAGCTCCCAGCTCACCATCAACACGGCCATCGTGTACATGCACCGCTTCTACATGGTGCAGTCCTTCACCCAGTTCCACAGGAACGTAAGTGCTGGGATCTGGGGGGGTGGGGGGCTCTGGGAAGCCCCCAAATCCACTCCTGCTGCTGCCCGGGTGGGGGCCCACCTTGGGAATGGGTTTGGGAATGGGAAGGGACCTTTTTCTCTCTCCTGGTGCTAGCTGGACTCGAAGAGCCTTCATTCCTTGAAGGAATATTGAGAATCCACCTGATTTATGTGCTTTAATCTTGAATTTGGTGGCTTTTTAAGCAGAGTGTTTTCCTCCGCAGTCGGTGGTGCCAGCAGCGCTGTTCCTGGCAGCCAAGGTGGAGGAGCAGCCCCGGAAGCTGGAGCACGTCATCAAGGTGGCACACGCCTGTCTGCACCCCCAGGAGCCTCTGCTGGACACCAAGAGTGAGGTGAGTGTGGGGATGGAGCCTTGGGATGTGCTGTGGGTGCTGGAGACCCGAGCAGTGGGAATGGCATCCGGAATCGCGCGGCTGCGGTGGCTCCTCCACCTTCCCGAGGCGCTCAGGGGCAGCTTCTCAATCCAACCACTCCTGCTACAGAGAGATTTGGGCTTCCCCGCTCTGGGCAGAGCCTTTTCTCCTCTGCTGCACACCTGGATGCAGGTGTGCTGTGTGCCAGAGGCCCTGGAATGCTGCTGAGGAGGGTGTGGAGCAGAGCAGCTCCACTGTGGGAGCAGTTTGTCCCATCACCTGTCTCAGTGAGTTAAAAACGTTGCTGATCCCTCATCTCTCCAGACTGCCCCTTTTACCTGGAGCTGAGCAGCCAGTCCTGCTGGAAGGGACAGCTTTTTCCAGGGAAACTTACAGAAAATTAAAAAAAAAAAAAAAGCAGGAAAATCAGCTGAATCCTGCAGTGCTCATGTGCCACACCAGGAGTGTGGGGGACCAGCACCCAGAGCCCCCCCAGCACTCTGCTTCCTCTTTCTCAGAATCCTCAGATGGTTTGGGGTGGAAGGACCTTAAATCCCATCCCATTCCACCCACCTGCCATGGGCAGGGACATTTTCCACTTGCCCAGCTTGCTCTGAGCTCCATCCAGCCTGGCCTTGAACACTTCCAGGGAATCTGTGCCAGTCCCCCTGAGCAGGGAGATTTCTCATTTTTGCCCCGGAGAGAGAAGGGTTTTAGGAATGTGCAGGCTTGATCCGAGTGCCTCTCCGTGAGTAACCTGCCTGTCCTCTCAACCCCAGGCTTACCTGCAACAAGCCCAAGACCTGGTCATTCTAGAGAGCATAATCCTACAGACCCTGGGTAAGTTCCTCGAAGCGGCCGGACTGCCACACGAATCCCAGAGCCAGGAGAGCTCCACAGGCTGGAGAGCCTCGCCCCTTCCACAGAGTCCACACAACAAACTCTGTTTTTCAGCCTGACTTCTGTTTTGACATCAATTTTTCAGGTGTAATTTGTGCCAGGCTCAATGCTGAGAGATTTAAGTGTGGTTTGTCTCTTTTTGGTGTTTTTTTTTTTCCCTAAAATACCAGGATTTGTGCTGCTTGGACATTGGCCCTTGTTCTGGGTTGTGCTTTCCAGCTCAATCATAAAATCATGGAATTGTTTGGGTTTGAAGGGACCTTAAAGATCATCCAATTCCAGGCCATAATGCTCCAGTTCTGTTGCAGGAAGCAGTTTGTACTGAGAGATGTCTTAAAAAAAGGGATAAAAGTAAATATTTTGATCAAATAATTAAATGGGGGGAAAATCCCCAGAACTCAACAAACCAGGAACAGCTTCTGGGTGTTTTTGGAAGTAGGAGTCTCCACGTGGAGCTGTGGCTGGTGGAGCTGGTGCCCTGTTTCTTTATCAAATGTACTGTTAAAAGTTTTGTTCACTAACAAATGTTCTGTTTCAGAGGCAGTCTGTAGGTAGATTTTTCCCTCCAAAAGAGCAGGATTTGTTATTCCTGACTGGATTCAGAGCAGACACCCCGTGTCCCTCCTTCAGGAGGGGCAGAGGTGTCGTGGGCCACAGGCCTGTGGCTAAACCAAGCCCAGTTCTGCAACCTCTCAGTTCTCCAGTGGCCTTTTTAAACATCCCAGTTCTCCCAGAACGTTCTGCAGATCTGCTGCACACATGGACCAATTGGAATTCTTTTTTCCCCTTTCAAACATGATTCCCAAAGTGAGGAGGAAGCAGGAGCAGAGATTAAACTCAGTCACCCTCAATGCTTTAGGCCCATTCAAAGGGAGAACAATCTGCTTCCTCTCAGCTTTTTGGGCGAGAGAAATTCCTTGGAGCAGATGTCATTGTCTTCGCCTTCCTCCCAGCTGCTTCAAGAGGCTTTGTCCTGCTATTTTTAAATCCCTTAATAGTTGTTTTGTTTCCAGTGAGGCCTTTCAGAAGCTGGGAGGTCTGGCAGCACCAGAGACCTTCTGGGTTTGTAGCTGGAGAACTTGAGGCTTGTGGATCCAGGAAAAATGGGCTCCTCTATTCCTGCATGGCTCCAAGCAGGGCTGTAGGAGGGAAGGGGTGCAGGAAACGTGGATCCAGGGCTGTGCTGCTGGTTCTGACGGTCCTTTGTCTGTGTCCTTCCAGGGTTTGAGATCACTATTGACCATCCCCACACCCACGTGGTGAAGTGCACCCAGCTTGTCCGAGGTGAGAGGGAATTGGGAGGAAAGGGCTGGGATAAAATGGGGGAGTGTCCAGCTGGGACTGCTCCAGAGCTTCCCAGAGTCCTGGAATGGGTTGGGAGGGCAAGGACAACTTCCATTTGCTCAGGTTGTTCCAACCTGACCTTGGACACTTCCAGGGATCCAGGGGCAGCCACAGCTTCTCTGGGCAGTCAGGGTCTCCCCACCCTCACAGGGAGGAATTTCTTCCCAGTATCCCATTTAAATCTCACGTTCCCAGGTGAAAAACCATTCCCCCTTGTCCTGCCACTCCAGGTCTCATCCAGAGTCCCACTTTGGTTTTCTTGGAACCTGAAAGGCCACAATGGGGTCATCCCAGAGCCTTCTACAGGCTCAACAATCCCAATTCTCCCAGCTTTTCCTCCCAGGAGAGCTGATCCATCCTTCTGATTCTCCAAATGGAGGCAGTTTTAGATAATTCTGGCTCTGCTGAACCACACAAAGCTCTCAGTGAACAGTAATTCCCAAAATCCCTGTGGCTGTGGCCTGCAGCTGGCAGATCAGTGGGTGGCCCCATAGTCCTTGCACTAAAATATGATAACATGAAAATATGTAAATAACACCCTGATCTTTCCTTTTTTTTTTCTTGCAGCCAGCAAGGACTTGGCACAAACTTCCTATTTCATGGCTACAAACAGGTTATTATTTTATAATTTTATAATTGATTGATAATTTATGTGCTGCCTGTGACCCCAGAGGCATCGCTCAGCCTGGGAGCAGCTGGGGATCCCACAGGAAGAGCCTTAAGAAAGGGTTCCAGTCATTTTTCCTGCCAGCTGCTGGGTAAAAGGAGCTGGGAAATAAGTGTAGATGGGATACTCAGGAGCTTCACTGCTTATTGGATAGGAATTTAGTTGTGAAAGTTTTTTAAAAAAAAAACCTGAAACAAACCTAAAAGATGGAGGGGAAATGAATATATACATTTTTCCTTGCTTATTCCTGGGTGTTGGAGAGTTTTTCACTCAACAAGGTGCTGTGGAAATTGTCCATGAGTATGGTTTGTACTCCAAAAAAGGCTGATTTAGGGCATAAAAGAAGAAAAATCGACCCCAAGATTTTTTTGTATGGGTTGTTTTACCCATAAGTTTTCACTGGAAAGAAAATTCAACCCCGAGTTCTTCATTTGGGTTGTTTTGTCCCTAAATTTTCCCTGGAAAGGAAAATCAGTCTGAAGTTCTTAGTTCAGCTTGTTTTGTCCTTAAATTTTCCCTGGAAAGGAAAATCAGCCCCAAATTCTTCCTCTGTTTTCTTTTTTTGTCCCTAAGTTTTCACTGCCAGCCTGATGCCAGCACTTTCGTTGGGATTATTTTTAAATTCAATTCCCTGGATTATCAGCCTCAGACAAATCATGGAGTTCATGTTCGGAACAGACAAAATCGTGGGCATGGAAAACATCGAGTTTTTAGGGAATTATGGAGGGAAAAGTGGTTTAGGTGCCAGCCCAGGTGAAGCTGCAGGGCCAGAGATGCCTCCAAGCCCTGGCTGGGAATGTCTGGGCACGTGGTTTCCCTTTTCCACCTGGGAGGTGTTCCCTGCTCACCTGCACTGTTTGTTGAAGGTGTTTCGGGCTCCAAAGGGCGCCCTGTGGATTTCCGGCCTCGGGAATGTGGTGTTGGTGATGTTTGGGTAAACACAGCCCTGAAAGCTGTTTTATCCCTGCAGCAAGGATTTCAAAGCCGTGGGATTAGGAGTTAATCGAGGGAAATCCAGGCAGAAAGTGTGAAGAAGAGCCTCAGTTTTGCCTGAGAGAGGCAGTTCTGGGATGAACTGGATTTATCCTTGTGCTCCCTTTGGTTTTCTTCTGCATTGTTATGGGGCAGAGTTGAGGCTCTTTGTTATCCTTGAGTTCACTCTACCAAGGCTCTGAATTTCCTGGGTTTGATTTCTCTGGATAAACCCAGGATCCATTAAACTTGAGGATTTTTGGCTGTAGATGGCAAACTTCTGCCTCTCCACTTTTCACTGATGGAAAAACGTTGAAGAGGGTGGTGAGGTGATGGTGCCATGTGGGAGCTTGGTGGCAGAATTCCCAAAGGGCCCATTCAGGAGTGGGAAAATCCCACACTCCAGATTTGCTTCCGTGTTTCCTAAAGCTCTGGTGTTCCTGCAGGATCCTCGTAGTCCTTCAATTCTCCTGGTCCCAGTGCTTCCCACACCTCCCAGCACTGATGGCCACATGGAAAATCAATTTATTAATGAAAATACTTGATAGGTCACCTGGCTCAGGTTCTCCTGAGTTACTCCAGCATAGAGTGTGTTCCTAAAAATCCTTTGGGAAAGACCAGACCCTTCCTAAAGCTGAAAAAGGGCAGCTTTGCTCCTTGAATGCCATCCAGGAGTTGTGCTTGGAAGTTTCCTCCCAGAGCAGAGGTGGGGCTGGCAGGTGACCCCAGCACTGACTCTCGTCCTTGGAGATCTCAAATTTTCTGCAGCAAAGCAGGGGTGAACAAGGAAACCGGAGGAGGAGATCCCAAATTTCCTGTAGCAAACCAGGAATGATCACAGATGGAGGAAATCCCAACTTTCCTGTAGCAAAACGGGGACGAGCAAAAAAATGGAACAATTTGTCTTCAAGAGCAGAGGTGGGGCTGGTCCCCAGTGACTTTCCCCCTTGGAGGAGAATCCCAAATTTCCTGCATCAAATCAGGAATAAACAGGGAAATAAATCAGTGGAGGAGATCCCAAATTTCCTATAGCAAAACAGGGATGAGTTTCTCCTCAGAGCAGAGGCTGGCAGGTGACCTCAGCACTGCTTTTCCTCCTTTGGAGGAGATCCCAAATTTCCCATAGCAAAACAGGGATGAGTTTCTCCTCAGAGCACAGGTGGGGCTGGCAGGTCCCCAGTGGCTCTCCCCCCTCAGAGAAGCTCCCAAACTGTATAAAAACTGAACAAAAACTGATGGAAGAGAGCCCAAATTCCCTGTAGCAAACGGAGCAAGCGAAGTGGTCCCGAAGCCCCGCTGTGCTGGAGCGGGATGGAGCTGGCTGTGCCCCAGGGTCGTTCTGGGGAGGTCCAGAGGGCCACCCCCACATTCCCCCCCCACATCCCGCGTGGATCTGCAGCTCAGGCGTGGGAGTTGATGGCTTTTTGTTTTCTCTCCCGGTGACGTCAGCCTGCACCTGACCACCTTCAGCCTGCAGTACACCCCGCCCGTTGTGGCCTGCGTCTGTATCCACCTGGCCTGTAAGTGGTCCAACTGGGAGATCCCAGTCTCCACGGACGGGAAGCACTGGTGGGAATACGTTGATGGCACTGTAACTCTGGAGCTCTTAGATGGTAAGTTTGGGAGCGAGGTTTTTTCCCTGCAAAAGGCTCTTTAGTTATTTTGGCATCACTGGTCTTGGGTCTGATGTTCCAACACCACTTCACGGGCTCCAGGAGTTCAGGGCTTGCTGAGGTTTTCCAGGGCAGCAGCAGCTTCTGTAGCACCACAGAGAAATGAGTTTGAATGGGTCTGTGATTCCAGTTGTCAGAATTCCCCTCCTGGCACAGCTCCATCCCACCAGTAGCTCCATCTGTCCCATGAGGGGGTTGTCCTGATGGACTGGGGCTGCTCTGACCCTCCCGCTTGGGTTTGTGTCTCCTCTGCAGAACTGACCCATGAATTCCTGCAGATCCTTGAGAAAACTCCCAGCCGACTGAAACGGATCCGGAACTGGCGGGTAAGAACCTGGGACACGGGCTGTGATTCCTTTGGGAATCACCATGCAGGACAGCCAGGGAGGGAGTTGTGTGTGGAATTGGGATACCGTGTGGTGCTTACGGTGCCCAAGTTCGTCTGTTGTCAATTAACTTGTACAGAACTTTGGTTTTCCAGCTGCATTTGCAGCCCTGCTTCCGGGGGTTGGGAATTTTCCCACAAGGAGGGATGGGAGCAAAGTGGATCTGTCTGTAAAGAAGACCTTGCACTGTCCTGCTGAGCTGCTTGAATTAAACCAGCTCCAGCAACACCCCAAGTAAACACTCGCTGATCTGTTTAATTCCAGGCCTCTCAAGCAGCCAGGAAATCCAAGACGGACGATCACGGCGACGACGAGAGCCTGTCAGAGCAGACAATCCTCAACATGATCTCCAGGAACAACAGCTCGGACATGAACATCGCTGGGCTCATGAGCATGTCCACATCCTCCACCGCCGGAGCGGGGCCGGCGCTCCCGGCCGCGGCCGATTCCCCCGGGGAGCCGAGCGCCGCGGATCCGTCCCAGGCGGATCATTGGCACCCCCCGGCCAAGCTGGACATCCAGAGGACTAGCGAGAGCTCGTCGGCCGCCGAGCACCCGCAGCAGGACGGCGCTGCCTACCCCAAGCAGAGCACCAAGAACGCCCCCTCGGCCAAGGTGTCGCTCAAGGAGTACCGGGCCAAGCACGCCGAGGAGCTGGCAGCACAGAAGCGGCAGCTGGAAAACATGGAAGCAAACGTGCGCTCCCAGTACGCCTACGCCGCGCAGAACCTCCTGGTGCAGCAGCAGAGGGAGAGGGAAGGGCAGCAGGACAGCAACCCCTCCCCAATCATCCTGAAAATCCCCATCGCGGGGCCGGAGAACCCCGAGCGCCCGCCCGGCGCCGACAAGGGTGACAAAGCTCTCAAGATGAGGATCCCGGCGGTGGGTGGAGGCGGGGAGAGGCCGATCCCCTCCAAGCAGGAGGAGATCAAGATGCGGATTAAGGTGCCGGGTCCCGGAGACAGACACGGCTCTGCGGATGAGAGCAGCAAGAGCCGGGAGTACAAAGAGAAGCACAAGGGCCACTCATCCAACCACCACCACCACCACCACAACCACCACTCGCACAAACACTTGCACGCCCAGCTCGGCGCCGGCCCCAGCACCGCGGCCAAGCGCCCCGGGGACTCCAAACACAGCGCCCAACCTGGCACCGCTGCCACCCCCCACAAGGGCTACGGGCCTCTCGCCCCCACCCGCAAAAGACCCCTGCCCGAGGAGCCCCCGGCCATGCCCCACGAGCACCAGCCCAAGGTGGGCAAAATCTCCAAAGGCCCCGGAGTGCCGTTCCCGTACGCCCACCTTCCCGGGGCTGCCCATCTGCCCGGGCACAGCTCGGATTTATCCCAGCCCAGCAAAGCCCGGGGCACCCACAAATCGGACAAGGGGCCTTCGGGGGCCAACGGGCACAACGCCAGCCAGGCCAGTGACTATCAGGACACAGTGAACATGCTGCACTCGCTGCTGAGCGCGCAGGGCATGCAGCCCAGCCAGCCCGCTGCCTTCGAATTCCACTCGTATGAGCTCCTGAACCCGCGGGCTTCCAGCGGCTCCAGAGCTGCCACCAACACGGACAAGCCCCGACCGCCCCCCCTGCCCTCGGAACCGCCCCCCCCGCTGCCTCCCCTCCCCAAATAACCCCCTTTTTACTACTGAGTCCGGAGCCCGAGCCCAAACCTGCGGGGCTTTTCTAAGGGCTTTTTGATCTCCACTGCCTCACGAAGAACTTATTTTATTATAATATAACTTTTATTATTGATATTTAGTTGTTAAAGCTGTGAAAGGATAAGGAACCCTTTCTCTATTCCTCCCTTTCCCCCATAGGCTCCCAGTTAGTGTTGGGCTTTGACCCCCCCTCTGGGGAACATGGGGGATATTTAAAATATGTCACAGAAAATTTAAGATGTTTTACAAATAATTTAAGCATTAACTTATATCTTAGTGGTTTGGTTCCTTTTAATTCCGAGGGGCTGTGGCAGAGCCCAGGGGGGCTTTTGGGGAGGTTCAAGGTGTTGGTGTTCAGTTTTTGGGGAATGGAGCGATGTGGGGGGGCTGAGGGGATCCCAGGTGATGGGAGCTGTTCTCCCTCCCATGGGTCCTGTTTCCTTGCCCCTGGACCTGTTCTGGTTTGGGACCTGGTCTCTGGCCCTTTTCCCTTCCTGCAGATCCTGGGATTTCCACTGGAAACCCTGGGGGCACTCAGGAGGGGCGCATTCCCAGGGGGATGTGGGATGAGAAAGTGCCAGGCTGGTCCTGCAGTCACTGTGCCTAGGGCAGCTCTTCCCTAGGCTGTTCCCAGCTGAGCTGGAAGCAGCTTCTACTGGAACCTCAGCCCAGGGCCCGGGGACCTGCCAGGGTTTGGGTTGAATATTTGGGAAAGCCCCTTTTTCTTTCTTCTTAGACTTGACTTTTCTGACCTTCAATAAATGGGTGGTCTCTGGATGCTTTTGGGAAACTCTTGTTCCATGTCGAGCTTGTTTATAAGGAGGAATTGCCGCTGTCAAACCCCCTCCAAGGATTTGGGGACCGATTTGGTCCAGTTTTGGGGCCAATTCCTAGAGTTCAGGCTTCAGGCAAGGCCCATCCCTTGCCTCCCCTCCCTCTTTTGGAGCCCCTCTTGGAGGCGGCTGCTCCCGGGATGCCGAGCCTCCCCTTCCCGGGGAGCAGTGTCGGTTCGTGGCTCGGGAAGCCGGGAGGGAGCCGAGTGATACTCGGGGGGCTCATGGCCCCCCTGCTGGTGCTGTGGAACCAAGCTGGGCCTACCGGGAGCATCTCCTGACCCGGAGCCAAAGCCCGCGGCCGGTCCTGGCTTGCCCATCCTGCGGTTCCCTGCCGGCAAACTCCCGGGACACCCCCCCGGGATCCTTCCCTGGGACCCCTCTCGGGACCCCCACTTGCCCCGGGCCCCTCCCCCGGGACCCCCACCTCACCCCGAGTCCCCCCCATGTCCTGCCCCAGGACCCTCCCTCGGGGCCCCCATCTCCCCCCGGGTGCCCCCCATGTCCTGTCCCAGGATCCTCCCTCGGGGCCCCCATCTCCCCCCGGGTGCCCCCCATGTCCTGCCCCGGGACCCCATCTCCCCGAGCCCCCATGTCCTGCCCGGACCCATCTCCCCCTCCGGGTCCCCCCATGTCCTCCCCGGACCCTCCCCGGGACCCCCCATCCCCCGAGTCCCCCCCATGTCCTGCCCCGGGACCCTCCCCGGGACCCCCATCTCCCCACGTGCCCCCCCCATGTCCTGCCCTGGGACCCTCCCTCGGGATCCCCATCTCCCCCCGGGTCCCCCCGGTCCCGCCGCGCCCACGTGTCGCGTTCCCGCCGCGCCGCCCCCACGTGACCTTAGGAGGGCGTGGCCGCTCCCTGAGTGAATGACTGCGGGTTCAGCCAATCGCGCGCGGGGCCGCCCCCGCGCCCTCCAGTGATTGGCTGGCGGCCGGGCCAGTGAGGCGGCGGGGCGGGTGCACGGCGCGGCAGCGCGGAGGCCGCGGCGGCAGAGAGGTAAGATGGCGGCGGCGCCTCCTGTTCGCCATGGGGCTCGGTCTGCCCCTCAGCGCGGCCCCCGAGTGCTTCTCCAGGGCTCCCCCGCCCTGCACGGTCCCGGGGGCGGGTTTCCTCCCGCTCTCCGCTCCGGCAGCGCTGCCTGGGCGGCCCTCAGGAGTGCCCCTCACGCCCGCCGCCCGCGGACAAAATGGCGGCGCCGGAGCGGCAGGAGCGCGCATGCGCGGGAGCGCGGCGGCAGAGCACGTGCGCGGGCGGGGGCGCGCCGGGATAGACCGGGATGGGCACCGGGAGAGAGACCGGGATAGACCGGGATGGGCACCGGGAGAGAGACCGGGATAGACCGGGAATGGCACCGGGAGAGAGACCGGGATAGACCGGGATGGGCACCGGGAGAGAGGCTGGGATAGACCGGGATGGGCACCGGGAGAGACCGGGATGGGCACCGGGAGAGAGACTCGGGATGGACCCGGAATGGGCACCGGAGAGAGACCGGGATAAGACGCGGGGAGTGGGCACCGGAGAGGGCTGGGTAGACCGGGAATGGCACCGGAAAGAGAGACGCCGGGATGACCGGGAATGGCACCGGGAGAGAGGCTGGGATGGACGGGATGGGCACCCGGGAGAGAGGCTGGATGGACCGGGATGGGCACCCGGGAGAGGGCTGGGATGGACCGGGAATGGCACCGGGAAGAGTAGACCGGGATGGACCGGGATGGGCACCGGGAGAGAGACCGGGATAGACCGGGATGGGCACCGGGAGAGGGGCTGGGATAGACCGGGAATGGCACCGGGAGAGAGACCGGGATAGACCGGGAATGGCACCGGGAGAGAGGCTGGGATGGACCGGGAATGGCACCGGGAGAGAGACCGGGATAGACTGGGAATGGCACCGGGAATGGCACCGGGAGAGAGGCTGGGATAGACCGGGAATGGCACCGGGAGAGAGGCTGGGATGGACCGGGAATGGCACCGGGAGATAGACCGGGATGGGCACCGCGAGAGACTGGGATGGACCGGGAATAGAGGCGGGGATAAATCAGCATGGGCACCGGGATAAAGCCGGGGGTAGAGCAGGATGGGCACCGGGATAAAGCCGGGGGTAGAGCAGGATGGGCACCGGGATGGAGGCGGGAACAGACCGGGATAGTCCGTGGTTGAGGCGGGATGGGCACCGGGAATGCACCGGGATGGAGGCGTGAATGGACACCGGTAGCGGGGCAGGACGAGTCCCCGGGATACATCGGGATAGAGGCGAGGATGGACACTGGCAGCACCGAGGAGATGCCCTGGGGGTGCTCTGGGAGAAGAGGATCCCACCCACATTTCTGCAGGGCTAAAAGTTCCCTCGAACGTTATTGGGAATTATCCCCGTAGGAGCAGCCTCACCTTCTGCTAAAGGGCTCAGACTTCTTTCCAGATCCTTTCCCGCTGCTGCTTTTCATTTGATTCCATTCCCTTTCCCTGCTCTGCGTCCTCCAGCAGCGTGGGCATGAACAGGATCCGCATCCACGTGTTGCCCACGAGCCGGGGCCGCCTGACCCCGGTGCCACGGCCACAGGAGCCCCTGGCCTGCGCCTTCGCCCCCCGGCCCTGCTCCCAGCCCCGCCTGGAGGGGCAGGAATTCTGCATCAAGCACATCCTCGAGGACAGGAATGCTCCCTTCAAGCAGTGCAGCTACGTGTCCACGAAGAACGGGAAGCGTTGTCCCAACGCCGCTCCCAAACCTGAGAAGAAGGATGGGTGAGTGGCTCTGCCTCCTGGTTTTCCAGTTCCAAACCCTCTGGAATTAAAACAGGCAGGGGGAGGCTTTTCTCTTTGTCTTCCCTGTTGAAGGAGCGGCTGGAGCTGTGTCAGGGGAGATTTGTGTTGGATTTTGGAAGAAGCTTCTTCCCTGGCTTGAGCACTTGAGCAGCTCCTCAGAGCCAGGGTCGCATTCACAGCCCTGCCAGAGCCCAAGGAGTGTTTGGATAATGGACCCGGGATCATGGTGGGATTTTGGGGTGTCCTGTGTGAGGCCAGGAGTTGCACTTGGTGATCCTGGTGGGTCCCTTTCAGGATACTCCATGGTTCTTCTCCTTCAGCTGCTGCATTTAGGTTCCCTATGAGGAGCATCTCCCTTTTTCCCAAAGTGTTTTTAAGCTGGAGAAAGATTCCATGGAGTCACTTTGCACCGTGGGCTGTGCCCTGGCCCAGCAGAAGGTGGCTGCAGTGCTCCAGGCCCTGCACTGGATCTGTGTGTGCTGTCCCTCCCTCATCCCAGCACATCCTGCTGCTTGTGCCAGTGGATAATCCCCAGAGCAGCCACTCAGATCCCTGTGGAGCTTTGACCTGGTTGTGCTGCTGCTTCCCTGAGGCCTTTAAAATGCTCCAAGTGCTGGGGATGGAGCAGTTATGGACACTTTGGTAGAGCACAGATTCCTCATGGGAGCATTGCTTCCAGGGATTTACAGGGATGTGGACAGTGGTTGTCTCCACCCTGATCCCTGTGCCATAAAATGTGGGGAAGGCAGAGTCCAGTGGGGATATTTGGGAGTAGAAAAGCTCAAAACTCCCCCACCTCACTGGCTTTAGCTGAAAGCTCTTCTCTCTCCCTGCTGCTGGTCCCACAGTGATGGGTGGGCTCTCAGCATTGCCAGGCTGGACTTGCAGCCAGCTCTCCATGAGAGATTCCAGGTGCCAGGGGGGTGTTCCCTGCCCTTCTGCCCTGCTCAGGTGAATTCCTGCATGCAGAGCTGCCTCCAGCCCTGCCCCCAGTGCAGGAAAAACATGGAGCTGTTGGACAGAGTCCAGAGAGGCACCAAGATGAGCAGAGGGATGGAGCAGCCCTCGTAGAAGGAAAGGCTGAGAGAATTAGGATTGTTCTGGAGAAGGTCCTGATTGTGACCTTCCAGTGGCTGAAGGATCTGCAGGAAGGATGGAGAGACTGTTTACAAAGGATGGAGTGCCAGGACAAGGGGAAATGGCTTCCACTGCCAGAGGACAGGGCTAGGTAGGATATTTGGAACAAATTCCTCCCTAGGAGGGTGGGCAGGCCCTGGCACAGGGTGCCCAGAGAAGCTGTGGCTGCCCCTGGATCCCTGGAAGTGTCCAAGGCCAGGTTGGATGAGGCTTGGAGCAACCTGGACAGTGGAAGGTGTCCCTGGCCATGGCAGGGGGTGGAACTGGGTGACCTTTACATTCCCTCCCAATGCAAAGCATGCAAAATGCAGGAATGTGGAAGGTTTGGGAGCTGTTGCAGGGTTGGTGGCTGCTCCTTTGGAATGGCTGTGCTGATTTCAATCCCTTTAGGGGCCTCTTAGGAAGAGGATTTCCCACCACCCCCCATTTTGTGTGGCACGGGGAAAAGATGAAGATTTTAATGCCCAGATGATTGTGGCATGGTGCTGCATTTGAGGCAAGACCCTTGGGAGCCTGAGGAATGCCTTTAGGGAAAAGCAAAGCGCCAGGAGCCCCGGGAGCCGCTCCTGTGAGCGAGGTGTCCCCTCAGTGTTTGGCTGCTGCCGAGGTTCCTGAGCGCTGCTGCTGGAGGCAAAGGTGGGATCCCCTTTGGAGTTTGGTGATGGAGGAGGGATTCCAGCAGCAGGAGGTGGGAGAGCAAGCGGGGCCAGGCTGGGAGGGGGCTCAGATCAGCTTTTAGATCCTTCCTGCCCAAATTATTGCACGCTGCCTCGCCCGGCTGGGGGCTGGAGGCTGTAACCAGGCTGTGCTTTGTCCCGCAGCACCTCGTTCTGTGTGGAACACGCCCGGCGGAACGCGCTGGCGCTCCAGGCTCAGGTGAAGAAATCCAACCCTGGCCCCGTGGGTGAGACCCTCCTGTGCCAGCTGAGCTCCTACGCCCGGGCAGAGCTGGGCTCCCAGAGCACCGAGAGCGGCCGGAGCGAGGCCAGCCGCATCCTGGGTAAGGACTGACCTCAGGGACAACGCTGGGCTGCTCTGTTCTCTGGGGGAGAGCCAACAGTGTCCCTTCTTCAGCCCAGTGGGAAAAGGATCTCATGGTCTGGAAGAAAAACCTACTGTGTTGGAAAGATAAATCATGCTGCCCGACCAAAATCCTGCAGGTTTAGCATGGAAATGTCAGTGGGGCTGCTAAATAGCACCACTGGAATTCTGTGGTTCCTGGGAGGGCTGGAGCATCATTCCCAGTGTGTTCTGGCTGTTCCAAACTGGGAGGTTTCCTGTTGTTTCCTGCTGCGTGTGCCTCACTCAGAGTTTTGGGGTGGAGAATTCCCTCTTGGCACAAGGCAGAGCCAGCTCAGCTGTGTGGGACTGAGCTCCAGGGTGTCCCTGGCCATGCTGGGATGTGGGACAGTGTCCTGTGACTGCCTGTGCTGTGTCTTGCAGACGAGGACAGCTGGAGTGACTGCGAGCAGGACCCTGTCACCGTGGAGCAGACGTGGCGTGGGGACCCTGACAGTGAGGCTGACAGCATCGACAGCGACCAGGAGGATCCCCTCAAGTAGGTTGGGGAGTTCAAGCCATGTTACCTTTTTGGGGGGGGGGGCTCAGCCTGGAAAAAAGGCTCAGAGGGAACTTTCTGGGTCTCCAGAACTCCCTGACAGGAAGCTGCAGCCAGGTGGGGGTCGGGTCTGCTCCCAGGAAACAAGGGACAGGACAAGGGGAAATGGCCCCAGTCTGTGCCAGGGGAGGTTCAGGTTGGACAGCAGGAGGAATTTCTTCATGAGAAGGGTTGCCCATCATTGGAACTGCCCAGGAAGGTGGTGGAGTCCCCATCCCTGGAGGTGTCCAAGGAATGATTGGATGAGGCACTCAGGGCTCTGATGGGGGTCAGTCACAGGTTGGACTCAATGCTGGAGAGCTTTTCCAGCCTCTGGGATTCTGGGATTCCGTGGTGGCTGCTGCCTGCTACACATGTTCTGTGTCCTGGGCTCAGTGAGGTACATTCTACACACGTTTTCCATGGTCTGGGCTCACTGTGGCTCCAGGGGACAGTGGTTTTTCATGGATTTGTGCCCACATGGTTTGTTGGCTGTGGATACTCTCACATCCTGGAGCTGGGGTTTTCTGGGAAGCATTTGCTGCTCATCCTCTACCAGAGTGGAGTGGCTCGCTTGGCAGCTTCTCTGGGGGATCCATTCTCTTAAAGAAAGCCTGAAATTGAGTATTCCAGCTCATCTTTTGTTGATGGTGTAACCCAGAATGTTCCCAATAACATCAGTGTTGTTTGGAGGGGGAACAGCCCAGGGAGACCCTCACATCCTTTGGGCTTAAGAGAGCCCCACAGATTCAGAGAATCAAACCTTGAGGGTCTCCCAGCTCCTTCGGGGGGTCAGCCCTGAGGGACTCCCAAACCCTTTAAAAGAATAATCCTGAGGGACTTCCCCCCAGCTTTTGGGGGTTCAGTCTTGAGAGACCCCCACACCCTTTGGGAGAACAGCCCCATGGGACCCCCCTCCACATCATTTGGGGTTCAGCCCTGAAAGACCTCCACATCCTTTGTGGCAACAACCTCAAGGGACCCCCACACCTTGAGGGGGATCAGCTCTTAGGGAACCCCACACCCTGAGGGAAATCAGACCTGGGGGACCCCCATACCCTGAGGGGGATCAGCCCCAAGGACCCCCAGATCCTGAGGGGAATCAACCCCATGGGACCCCCACACCCTTCAGGGATCAGCACTGGGGGACCCCCAGACCCTGATGGGGATCAGCTCTTAGGGAACCCCACACCCTGAGGGATCAGCCCTGAGAGGATCCCACTCCCTGAGAGGGATCAGCCCTGGGGGACCCCCACATCCTGAGAGGGATCAGCCCCATGGGACCCCCACACCCTGATGGGGATCAGCCCTGAGAGACCCCCACACTCTGATGGGGATCAGCTCTTAGGGAACCCCACATCCTGAGAGGGATCAGCCCCAAGGGACCCCCACACCCTGAGGGGGGTCAGCCCCATGGGACCCCCACACCCTGATGGGGATCAGCTCTTAGGGAACCCCACACCCTGAGGGATCAGCCCTGAGAGGATCCCACTCCCTGAGAGGGATCAGCCCTGGGGGACCCCCACATCCTGAGAGGGATCAGCCCCATGGGACCCCCACACCCTGATGGGGATCAGCCCTGAGAGACCCCCACACTCTGATGGGGATCAGCTCTTAGGGAACCCCACATCCTGAGAGGGATCAGCCCCAAGGGACCCCCACACCCTGAGGGGGGTCAGCCCCATGGGACCCCCACACCTTTGGGACTTCATCCTTGAGAGACCCCCCCACCGTTTTGGAGAACAGCCCCAAGGACCCTCCACGCCCTTTGGGGGTTCATCCCTGAGGGACCCCCAGGCTCTTCAGTGGAAAAAACCCATGGGACCCCAGCACCGTTCAGGGATCAACCCTGAGGGGCCCCCACACCCTTTGGGGGGATCAATCTCCGGGGACCCTCCCAAACAGAGCCTCTTTGTGGGTTTTCCAGGCACGCTGGTGTGTACACGGCCGAGGAGGTGGCTCTGATCATGCGGGAGAAGCTGATCCGGCTCCAGTCCCTCTACATCGATCAGTTCAAGCGGCTCCAGCACCTGCTGAAGGAGAAGAAGCGCCGGTTCCTGCACAGCAGGAAGGCAGAGCACGAGGCCATTGGTGAGCCTGGACCTCCAGCCTGAGGGTGTGCACAGAAATCTGCTAAAAAAGGGGGGTTTGGGCCTTTCTAGAGGCAGATTTCAGAGCAGGGTAAAGGGGAGGGGGCTGGAGCATGTCCAGAGCTGGGGAAGGGTCTGGAAAACTGAGAGAGCTGGGGAAGGGCTGAGGCTGGAGAAAAGGAAGCTCAGATGGGACCATCTCATCCATCCTCTGTAACTCCCTGACAGGTGGGGGTCAAGATCTGCTCCCAGGGAACAATGAGACAGGAGGAAATGGCCTCAGACTGTGCCAGGGGAGGTTTGGGTTGGACATCAAGAGGATTTCTTTATGGAAAAGGTGATCAGGCATTGGAACTGCCCGGGAAGGTGGCGGAGTCCCTGTCCCTGGAGGTGTTCAAGGGACAATTAGACATTGCACTCAGTGCTCTGGTCTGGTTGGCAGGGTGGGGATCAGTCACAGGTTGGACTCTGATCCTGGAGAGCTCTTTCAGCCTGACTGATTCCATGATTCTCTGCTGGTCCCATGCCCAGAGATCCATATCACTGGAGTTCCAAAGCTTGTGCATTTCTTTGCTACTTCAGAGCTTGCAGCGTTGGCAGGAAATGAGCTATAATGTTAATTCTGAGACAAAAGTGCTTATTTTGTACTGGGATTTCCTGTTTTTTCCTTTTACGAACAAAAATATTCGTCCGTAAGGCCCTTGGTGTGTGGACAGGAGTTGATTCCAGTAACACCAGTGCTGCTGTACTGGCATATTCCTCCCTAGCAGGGGTGCAGCTTTCCCTCTGCCTCTGCTGGCATTCCCCATGTGCAGAACATGCTCTTGGGAGCAGGAATTCCCAGTTCAACAGAGGCAAAACCCGAGTTGTGTAACTGCTCCCAAGCATTGCAGAGCAAAGGACTCTTTTTCCAGCATCATCCTTTAATAGCTCATCCTGGAAAATGCCATAATTCAGCTCAGGCTCAAGTAAAAATAACCAGGAGTTTGGTACATACCAATTTCGCAGAACTCTTTTTAGCAAAACGAGTCAGAGAAAAGCAGATCCTGAGCGTTGCCCTGTAATTACACCGGGAATGCTGGCGGGAAGCTTCCAGAACTCGCACAGGAGTGACCTGGAATTTGACAAGCTTCTATTCTGCTCCTGAAATCACAATGGACAATGGGAGTGGCTGAATTATTTTTAAAGGAGGTTTTAAAAATACTCCGTGGGCCCCAAGTGTTCCTGGTGCGTGCGGAGAGGTCCGGATGAATTTTGGGATGGAGCCTGCACCGCCAGGCGTCACCCAAAGCTGCGCTTCTCTTGGTCCTGTGGATGGAGCCCTCAAAGCTCTTGGTGTCAAAAAACCAGGCAGGTGGGTGGAGATTCCTGACTCTTCTTTCATTTCTGCAGGGAGCAGCCTCCTGACAGGGCCAGAGGGGCTGATGGCCAAGGAGAGGGAGAACCTGAAGCGGCTCAAGTGCCTGCGGCGGTACCGGCAGCGCTACGGGGTGGAGGCTCTGCTGCACCGGCAGCTCCGCGAGCGCAGGGTCCTGGCCACCGATGGTGCCGCCCAGCAGGTCCGTGGGGACATCCTGGATGGGGCTCTCCTCTTGTGGCTTTCTGGGAGTGATCCCAGGCCCTGGTAGATTCTCTCATGTAACACCCTTCCTGCAAGGACAGCCCTGGCTGGCACCTTCCTGGGGTTGGTGAGGTCTGTGGGAGCTCCCGGGTCTGTGGGAGCTCTTGGGTCTGTGGGAGCTCTTGGTGTCTGCACCTTGAACCCTGGGGCCAGTTTTGGGCTCCTCGCAGCAAGAAGGATATTGAGGGTGAAGGGCATTGAGGGTCAAGTCCAGATAAAGGAACTGAGCTGAGGAAGGGACTGGAGCACAAAGAGAAAGGTCTGGAAAATTCTTGAGGAGATGAAGGAGCTGGAGGGGATTCAGCCTGGGAAAAAAGAGACTCAGGGTATTTGGAGGCTTGGTGATTTTTGGAAGCTCCTGGGTCTGTGGAAGCTCATGGGATTGTCAAGGCTCTCAGGTTTTTGGGAGCTCCTGTGGCAGCTCCTGGGTCTGAGTGAGTCCATTCCAGTGCTTAATAAAAAGAGAGGAACTTTTTGCATTGGCAGGAAGTGACAGGACAAGAGGGAATGGTTTAAAACTAAGAGACCAGACATTTAGGTGGGATATTGGGAACAAATTCCTCCCTGTGAGGGTGGGGAGACCCTGGCACAAGTTGCCCAGAGAAGCTGTGGCTGTGCCTTCACTGGAAGTGCCCAAGGCCAGGTCGGATGTGGCTTAGAGCAGCCTGGTCTAGTGGAAGGTGTCCCTGCCTGTGGGAATGGCAGCTTAAGGAGCTTTCAGGTCTCTCCCAACCCAATCCATTCCATGATTCCAGGCACACACCACCCGCTCCAGCCAGCGCTGCTTGGCCTTTGTGGATGACGTCCGATGCTCCAACCCGTCGCTGCCGATGACCCGGCACTGCCTCACACGTATCCTTTGATCCTGACACCATTCCCAGCTGGTGGCTGGCACTTTGCCCTGTGGCCGTGCCTCCTTTTCCCCTCTCTGGCCCTGAATCAAGGCCGTCGGTTTGCCGTAGCCGTTGGTTTCAAACAGGAGCCCAGAGGAAACGTCTCCCAGTCTGTTGGTGCTCCCATGCCGTGGAACAGCCAATTCGTGTGGGAGCAACAAAGGGCTGGGCTGGGCTGGTCCCAGGGGTGCTCCTGCCGTGGCCTCCTGGGTCCAGAGCATCCAAACGGGGTGGGCATTTCACTGGGAAGCAGAGAACGCAGGCAAGCCTGAGCTGTGAGGGATGTGTGTGGATCCCCTCCAGGGGTGGGGGCTCTACCACCTCCCTGAGCAACCCTTCCAACGTTGACCAATTCCTCCTGATGAATTCAGAGATTCCTGAACCTCCCCTGACACAGCTTGAGGCTGTTTCCTTTTCTCCTGTCCCTTGTTCCCTGGGAACAGAGCCTGCCCCCTACCTGAGGTCACACACCAGAGCGTGGCCTTGGGGATTTTTGGGATGATCTGGAGGGGTAGTTCTGAGCCTCTTTGGAGCTGCTGTGGCCCAGCTGAGTCTTTGTGACTCTTCAGAAGATTCTTGTGTGTGTGTGTATGAACAGCCTTGAGCTGTTCCACTTCCTGAATCAGCATCAGCTCTTTGAGATCTGGCACTGAAAGTTCTGCTGAGATCCCCCAGCCCAGGGATCAGCCCCCAACATGGGATCAAGGATTCCTCAGCTCAAGGATGACCCCCCAATATGGGATCAAAGATCCCCCAGCCCAGAGATCAGCCCCCAACATGGGATCCATGACCTCAGCATTGTCCTGGGTACATCTGCTCTGTCCACTCTTGTGGGAATGGGTGGATGTGTCCAGGTTTGGATTGGGTTGGAGCTGCAGGAGGGAGCAGTGGGGTGAGTCAGGACAAGTTCTGGCACTGGGTCCCAGGGCTGGGTGAGGAGGAGCTTCTGGATCTTTGGGAGATCTTGGGTTTGTGGGAGGTGCTGGATTTGTGTGAGCTCTTGGGTCTGTGGGTGCTCTTGGATTTATCAGTTTCTGGGTTTGTGGGAACTTCAGGATTTGTGGAAGCTCCTGGGTCTGCAGGAACTCGTGAGCTTTTGGGAGCTCTTGGGTGTGGAGGAGCTTTCAGATTTCTTTGAGATTCCGGATTTTTGAGTGCCCCAGGGTTTGCTTTGTCCCTGGAGTTGTTTGACTCCCCCAGCCCTGTGCAGGGAGCAGGAGCTGGAAGCTGCCTTTGTTTCTCTCTAACCACCACAGACCTCGAAATAAAGACAGGAGAAATCCCATAAAACAGCCGGAGAAGCTGCTGTTGGCAGCTGGCACTCCCAGGAGGGAGGGGAAGAGCTGGGTCTGGCGGGAGCTCTCAGCTGACTCTCACTGACACAAACAAGCTTTTCCTCGGGCAGCTGATAACATCTGATAACATCTGCGGCTTTTCGGGAGGCTCTTGGGCTCTGTTTGCTTCCAGGAGCTGGATTGTTTGTGACAGGGCACTAAAGGGATGGGGAAAGGCTGGGAGGCTCCAGATGGAGCCTGGGATTTTTGTCCTCTTGGCAATCTGTGCTTTTGGCTACCAGTAAAGTCGGTGCTGGAGCTGGCAGTTGCTCCAGGAGATGAAAATCTGCCTTCCCCACTCCCTGTTCCCTCACCACATCTTCCCTTGGGCTGGGCTCTGACATTGCTGCCAGCCCCATGGCTCCCTGCAGCCTGCCTGGAAGTGGATTCCTGTGAAATCCTTGGAGTAGGGAAAGGTGAATCTCAAACCTAGACAGCTTAAGAAACTGCCTTAAACTTGGGGATTTTTCCCAGTTTATGTGGGTTTGGGAATTCTTTCCTCTCTCCCACACTGTGGTGTGTGAGGAAATTGCAGCTTGAACTCCCCGAAGCTGGAGAGCATTTGGGATGATCCTGGTTGGAAAGGGATGGAAGAGGAGAAAGGGGTTGGAAGATGAGGGTGGGATCGTAAGAGAATGGGGCTTGGAAGAAGAGGATGGGTGTTGGAAGGTGATGGGATCAGAGCAGGCTGGGTTTTGATCTGTAGCTCCTTTGCTTCTGGATTGCTCTGCAAGTGTGATGTAATTGAAGCAGAGTTTCTGTTTGGGATTAAAGGCAGGAAATCCCATTTACACCTCTGGCAGGAACAGGTTTTCCACTGGGAAGGAAAATGCAGTGGGAAGATAGAAATACCATAACTCAGCTCCTGGCTGTGGAAAAGGCATTGTGTGTGCTGGGATCTCCCTGCCTGTGGGGCTGGAGCTGATCCTTTTCCATGGATGTCTGCAAACAAAAGTTAATCCTGTGCCTTTGTGACATCCAGCTGAGGATCTGTGCGTGGTTTCCAGGGATCCAACCACATCTCCCAGCCCCCGCGGGGGGAGGCTGTGGCTGTTGTCCCAGTTTTCCAGCATGGAAATTATGTCACCCACATCCCAGGGCAGTTGGGGTGCAGCTCTAGGCTCTGCTTTCCTGTTCTGGGAGAAACGGGGGTGGTTTAACACCGTTTGTGGGGGAATTGGGAGCATTTATCAACGTTTATCCCTCTGGATGTGGCTCTGGCTGTACCTCTGCCATTTTCCTTGAGCACCTCCTCCCAGATATCTGCCAGGATACAAACCAGACGCTGTTCAAGCCGTGCCAGGGCTCGGAGGAAGTTCCCTGCAACAAACCCGTGCCCATGAGCCTGTCAGAGGAGCCGTGCTGCCCCCTGCACCTCCGGCTGCCCCCCCAGATGTACGTCCCCGAGCAGGTCCTGGCTGTCCCCCAGGAGCTGGGAGCTGCTCCCACGGATCTGTACCTGAGCGCGGCCGAGCTCCAGCCCACCGAGAGTTTGCCTCTGGAATTCAGTGATGTAAGTGGGAGAGCTGCCCCGCTGCCCTCCTGAGAGGCTGCATCCAGGTCAGGAAAAGCTGCTGGAGCAAGGCCAAAGGAGGCCACAGAGATGCTCCAAGGGCTGGAACATGCCTAGAGCCAGGCTGGGAGAGCTGGGGATGTCCAGCATGGAGAAGAGGAGGATCCAGGGACACCTTAGAGCCCCTTCCAGTGCGTGCAGAGAGCTGGAGAGGGACTTGGGACAAAGGGATGGAGGGACAGGACAAGGGGAAATGGCTTCCACTGCCAGAGGACAGGGCTAGGTGGGATATTTGGAACAAATTTCTCCCTAGGAGGGTGGGGAGGCCCTGGCACAGGGTGCCCAGAGAAGCTGTGGCTGCCCCTGGATCCCTGGCAGTGTCCAAGGCCAGGTTGGATGAGGCTTGGAGCAACCTGGGCAGTGGAAGGTGTCCCTGGCCATGGCAGGGGGTAGGACTGGGTGACCTTTACATTGCCTCCCAATGCAAAGCATGCAAAATGCAGGAATGTGGAAGGTTTGGGAGCTGTTGCAGGGTTGGTGGCTGCTCCTTTGGAATGGCTGTGCTGATTTCAATCCCTTTAGGGGCCTCTTAGGAAGAGGATTTCCCGCCACCCCCCATTTTGTGTGGCACGGGGAAAAGATGAAGATTTTAATGCCCAGATGATTGTGGCATGGTGCTGCATTTGAGGCAAGACCCTTGGGAGCCTGAGGAATGCCTTTAGGGAAAAGCAAAGCGCCAGGAGCCCCGGGAGCTGCTCCTGTGAGCGAGGTGTCCCCTCAGTGTTTGGCTGCTGCCGAGGTTCCTGAGTGGGATCCCCTTTGGAGTTTGGTGATGGAGGAGGGATTCCAGCAGCAGGAGGTGGGAGAGCAAGCGGAGTCAGGCTGGGAGGGGGCTCAGATCAGATCCCAGCCCCTTTCTGTGCAAACAGGAGGTGGATTTTTTGGGTTAGAAAGGAAACACGGGACTGTTTTCCCTCATCCTGTCCTTTGAGAGGGTTCTGAGCTCCCTCTGGAGTGCTGTGGATTCATGGAAGCTGCTGGGGGCATCTGTGTTGTGTCTCACGTCGTGCCAGGCTGGGGAAGTGCCACTCGTGAGTCACGGGAATCTCGCCCTCGTGTCAAACCCCCTTTGGAGCCAAAACAAATCCCAGCCTTTCCCGAATCCCAACCCCTCCCCTCGTCAGGGAGGGCAGATGGAGGAGTCCTCAGAGCCTGTCCGTCCCCATCTGTGGTGTCAGGGCAAACAGAGGAGGTGTGACATCCTAGGAGAGGGTGGGGATGTTCCAGGTGTCCCCTGGAATGTGTGTGACATCCTGGAGAGTGGGGATTCCTCCGGGGGTCCCCAGGAATGTGTGTGACATCCTGGAGAGCAGGGATTGCTCCGGGGGTCCCCAGGAATGTGTGTGACATCCTGGAGAGCAGGGATTGCTCCGGGGGTCCCCAGGAATGTGTGTGACATCCTGGAGAGCAGGGATTGCTCTGGTCCCCAGGAATGTTGTGAATCCTGGAGAGCAGGGATTGCTCCGGGGGTCCTGAGGACTGTGTGTGACATCCTGGAGAGCAGGGATTGCTCCGGGGGTCCCCAGGAATGTGTGTGACATCCTGGAGAGCAGGGATTGCTCTGGGGGTCCTGAGGAATGTGTGTGACATCCTGGAGAGCAGGGATTGCTCCGGGGGTCCCCAGGAATGTGTGTGACATCCTGGAGAGCAGGGATTGCTTCGGGGGTCCCCAGGAATGTGTGACATCCTGGAGAGCATGGATTGCTCCAGGGGTCCTGAGGAATGTGTGACATCCTGGAGAGGAGGGATTGCTCCGGGGGTCCCCAGGAATGTGTGTGACATCCTGGAGAGCAGGGATTGCTCTGGGGGTCCCCAGGAATGTGTGTGACATCCTGGAGAGCGGGGATTGCTCCAGGGGTCCCCAGAAGGATGTAATTAGACCCTATCAAAGCCATTCCAGATGCTGGAGGGACACTTTGGGGACAACACGTCACACTGGGCTCCAGGTGCTGTGTCCCACACCTTGTCCTCAGCAGAGCCAGCTGGGATCACGGCATTCCAGGAGGAGGAGGAGGGGGTTCCTGGCGTCTATTCCTGGCTGCTGGCCGGGGGTCCCGCTGGCACGGTGCCCACTCCTCCTCCTCTGTGCCTTTTTCCTCCCTTCCCTGCTGCTTCAGAGGATTGGAGTCTCCTCAGACCCCCCCTGATGAGCTGCTCCGCTGTTTTCCCTGCCAGGACCTGGACGTGGTGGGCGATGGGATGCAGTGCCCCCCGTCCCCTCTGCTCTTTGACCCTTCTGTGGCCCTCGATCCGTCCCTGCGGGACATGGCCGAGGCTCCCATCGACATCCTGGCTCTAGAGGAGTCGGACAGGGGCAGCTCCTCCACCCCGCTCGTCCCTCCGGCCGAGCAGCCAGCACAGGTACAGCCACCTGGGACTGCCCCCTCCCCCGGGATGGCCTTTTCCCAGCAGGAAATCCCCTCCTCTTCCTCTTAGCAGCCTGACAAGCCCGGGGGGCTCCTCTCCCACACAGCAGCTCCAGAGTTTGGGTGTGCCCGTGGTCTGGATGGCATTAGGAGTGCCAGGGTGGGGGTGGCAGCCGGAGCCCGGCCCCCGAGGTGGCTCTGTGGGTGGCTCAGCGCCACCCTCGTCCTGTGTGGGGATGGACAGCCTGGGAATGTCTGGGACACTGGGGATGTCTGGCCAACGGGGTTGCCTGCTGTTAGAACCTCTTAATCCCAGCTGGGGGTTTTTTGGGGAGTTGTTTCCCAGGCCAGGGTTTCTCCTTTCTTCCTTAGAGATTTATTTTTCACTGGAATAACTGAAATTTGCTCCTACCCTCCCGCCTGGAGCTTCTTTGGGGTGTCCCCAAAGGGTGATGTCACCCACCCCCCTGTCCTGCTTCCCCTGCCATGCCTCTTGGTGTGAGAGCCACGTTTTGGGGAGGGGGGACCACAACCCAGGCTCTGACTGAAGACCCCCGGTTTGCCGTAGCCGTTGGTTTCAAGCAGGAGCCCAGAGGAAACGTCTCCCGGTCTGTTGGTGCTCCCATCCCATGGAATGACCAATTCGTGTGGGAGCGACACTGTCCCAGGCTGTGTCCCACCATGGCCAACACCCCGTCCCTGTCCTGTCCCCAGCAGAGTCACCTCCCGTACCCGCCGGGGCCCCGGGATGAGCAGCAGCGAGAGCAAACAGCCTCGTCCACCCCGGCCCGGGGAGCAGCTGCCAACGGGAGCCTGGAGCCGGGGGCCGTGAGCTGAGCCCGGCACCACCGGGGGCTCTGCACCCAGGGGAGCCTCAGCGTGGGATCTGGGGGCACTCGGGTGCTGGAGTCCTGCTCCAGTGCCGGGATCAGCTGCAGCTGTGGCTCCTCCGCTGATTCCTGGAGCCACAGGGACCCCTGAAACTGCAGCGTGGGCTCTGCAGACCCTGCCCTGCTCTGTGGGGATGGAGGAGCCACAGAAGACTGGGGGGGAATCAGTGACGTTCTGGGGTCCTTTGCCACACCTGAGGGGGTGACGTGGCTCTGTAACCTTTTGAGGGGACAG
Source organism: Eopsaltria australis (assembly GCA_034509425.1). Taxonomy (NCBI): domain Eukaryota; kingdom Metazoa; phylum Chordata; class Aves; order Passeriformes; family Petroicidae; genus Eopsaltria; species Eopsaltria australis. The sequence goes on along the minus strand of JAVTVJ010001200.1, from coordinate 78,783 downwards.
AGGTTCCCTCCCGCGGGGTTCCCCACAATAAAGTGACGGAGGTGGGTGCTCGGTGTCCCTGTGTCGTGTGGATGTGCCGAAGGACCGGGGGGTGTCCGGGGCTGCCCGGGAGGGCTGAGTGACCTTCCGGGGATGGGGGACCCTGCTGCTTCCAGACCCCGACTCCTGCTGCCGGGGATCCCTTGGGGGTCACCCCTTTATTCCGGACTCAGCCGCAGTGGCGGGGGGGACACACTGAGGGGGGCTCCGTGGGGCGCGGGTCGGTCCGGTCCCGTTCCGGGGCAGCCGCGGTCCGCTGCTCGGTACCGATTCCTGCCGGGACGAAAGAGGGGCGGGGGCAGCGGCTCCGTGTCGGGCGGCTCCGGGGATCACGGGCAGGGGGGATGCGGGGGGGTGCCCGGGGCGGGGATGCGGCGGCGGCACCGGGACTCCCCCGCCGCCCCCGGGCGCGGATTGGCGGCGGCGGGGGCGCAGGGCGGGGCCGGCCCGGTGGAGCCATGACGTCACCGCCGCCGCCGGTCCCGCCCCGGCCCCGGCCCCGGTCCCGGTCCCAGCCCCGGCCATGCCGTCCCGGCCCCGCCGTAGCCCCCGGTGAGTCCGGTCGCTCCGCGGCGGGAGGCAGGCGGGGGGGCCGGGGGTTCGGGTCGCTCCTCGGGGCCACCGGAGGCGGGGGGGCATCCGTGGCCTCCGGGCACCGGATCGTGCCGTGGGAGGGTGGGGGTTGACCCCGGGGGAAACGGCGGGGGTGGCCCGGTCCGTGGTGTTCCGCATGTCCCCGGTGCCCCGCGGTGCATCCCCGTTGTGTCCTCGGCTCTCCCCGCTGTCTCCGGTGCATCCTGGGGTGTCCCTGGTGTCCCCAGAGCATCCCGGCTGTCTCTGAGGTGTCCCCGCTGCATCCTGGATGTCCCTGGGGTGTCCCCAATGTCCCCAGTGCATTCTGGCTGTCCCCAGTGTCCCCAGTGCATCCTGGCTATCCCTGGTATGTCCCCAGTGTCCCCATTGTACCCTGGCTGTCCCTGGGGTGTCCCCAGTGTCCCCAGTGCTTTCCAGCTGTCCCCAGGGCATCCTGAGTGTCCCTGGGGTATTCCTGGTGTCCCCACTGAATCCTAACTGTTCCTGGTGTGTTCCGACTGCATCCTGACTGTCCCTGTGGTGTCCTCAGTGTCCCCACTGCATCCCGGGTGTCCCTGGAGTGTCCCCCACTGTCTTTCATCCCACCCGCCGGTCTCCAGTGTCCCCAGTATGTCCCAGTTGTCCCCTGTGGGTGTTTCTGTTGTCCCCACCACATCCTGACTGTTCCCAGTGTCCCCACCGCATCCCTGGCTGTCCCTGCGTGTCCCTGGCGAGTCCCAGCTGTCCTCGATGTGTCCCTGCACCCCGAGGCTGTTTCCCTAGCACTTGTCCCCGGAGTATCCCGGCTGTCCCCAGGGTGTCCTTGCTGTCCCTGGTGCATCCTGGCTGTCCCTGGACTGTCCCCAGTGTGTCCTGGCTGCCCCCAGCACAGCTCAGCAGGGTTTGGGACACTCGGGGCTGTCACCCCATGTCCCTGGACTGTCCCCAGCGTGTCCTGGCTGCCCCCAGAATAGCTCAGCAGGACTGGGGACACTCGGGGCTGTCACCCCACGTCCCTGGGCTCGGAGTGGGGACCCTGGTGCGGGGCAGGCCAGGGCCAGTCCGTCACAGCCACGCTGGCATGTCCTGGGCTGCGGTTTGGGCACGTGCCGTGTCCCCATGCCGTGTGTCCCCAATGCCCGGGGCAGCGGGGACCAAGTGACCCGGGGGTGCTGGGGAGGGGACGCGGGGTGGCCTTGGCTGTGCCGGAGCCGTGTCCCCCTCCCCACAGGGACCCTCGCGCTGCCCCCGCGGGGCCCCACGCTGGGGGAGGGGATGGCCGCGCTGTCCATCTGTCGGGGCCCCCCCGGCTGTCCCCGCCGGGGGCTTGGGGGGGGGGCGCGGGCTGCTCTTCCCCTCCAGACAGAGCCTCACTTCCCCCCGTGACGCAGCCGGAGCCGCCGGCCCCGGGGCCGCTTCCTGCGCGGGGGGCAGGCGAGGGGCCCACGGGCACCTCAGGGACAATGGGGACCACAGAGACCCGCGTGGGTTCGTCCCACGGGCTGCAGGGCACGGGTGCAGCACGTGTGAAGTCTGCCCGTGCCCCCCAGACCTTCCCCTTGTACCCTCCATCACCCCCAGCCCCTCTTCTTGTCCCCCGCATCACCCCCAGACCCTCCTCTTGTCCCCTCCGGTCTCCCTCGTCCTGCCGAGCCCCCCGTCCCCGCCGCGGTGCCGTGGGGTCCGGGTGAACCGGGGACGCGTGGCCCCGTGTGAACCCCAGAACCCCAACCCTCACCCTCGAGGGGCGGGGGGCGGAGGCCACGGCCGGGGGTCACGGCTCGGCTCCGCGTCCGCAGCCCCGGGGGGCTCCCCGAGGGGTCCCCGGGCTCCGGGGGGTCCCTCCAGAGGGTGCGGGATGCCCTGCGGGGATCCCTCCGTGCCCTGCCCCGTCCCCCCGGCGGTGCCCGGTGCCGCGGGGGGATTCCCGTGCTCCCAGTCCCGGGATGATTCCCGGTGTGCCGGTGCCGCCGCTCCCGGGGGCCCCCGCGCCGGTTTCCCGGGGCTGGCGCTGGCGGAGCCGCGCACCGGGGGAGGCGGTGGCTCCATCCCAGCTCCTCCCCGGCCGCGGCGGGAAGGCGGAGCCGCCGCCGCCGCCTCCCAACAATAGCGCGGCCGGGCCGGGCCGGGATGGAAACGCCGCCGCCGCCGGGACCGGCCCCAGGGCCGCTCTGAGCCGAGACTGGCGGCGCCGCCGCGAGCCCCGGGCGTGAGTACGGGCCGGGGCCGGGGCCGGGGCTCAGCGCAGGGACGCAGTGGCACCGGCGGCGGGGGGAGCCCGGGGTGGAGCGGGGGGTGTGCGGCACTGGGGGGGCCCATTTGAACGCCGGGGGTTCTGTGCACCGGGGCTGCGCATCCCGGTTCCCCGGGGCCGGGGTCAGCCCCGAGGGTGCTGCATATCCCGGTACCCCGGAGGTGCTGCACATCTCGGTGCCCCGGGGCTGGTGCCGATCCCGGTCCCAATGGTCCTGCGCATCCTCGTGACCCTGTGCCGGCGGCGGTCCCGATCCTGGGGGCATCCCGCTGCCCCGGGGCTGATACCGGTCCCAGTCCCAGTGGTGCTGCACATCCCGGTGCTCCGGGGCTGGTCGAGGTCCTGGTCCCGAGCGTGCTGTGCATCCCGGGGCCGATCAGGTTCCCCTGAACCACCGGGAGGGAGGTGGGCAGCAGGAGGGGTCCCTGCGGCTCTTGGTGCCGGTGGGGTCAGGACTCGGCCTGGGGGTCTTTAGAGCCTCCATCCCCCTCCTCAGCCCAGTTCTCCCTGGCAGGTGACGCCGCACAGGGACGGGGTTGGGGACAATCGAAACCAGGTAAGAGAAGGCCGGGCTGTGCAGGGCCTGGGGGTTCCTCAGGCCAGGTGCCACCAGCCAGGGGCCAGCAGAGACCCCATGGTGACGTGTGTCCCCCGTAGCAGTGATGTCGGAGAGCGTGGCTGAGGCGCCGGGAGCCGGGAGCCCGGCAGCGCTGGGTGAGAGTGGCACCAGCCATGAGCTGCTGCAGCGCCTGCGGGAGCTGGAGGTAAGCAGGAATGGGACCACCAGGACACGGGACCACTGGGCAGCTGTGGCCCCTGTGAAGCCATGGCCACCATGCAGCCAGTGCCAAGAGCCAGCCATGGCCAGTGCCGTGGAGCCCACAGTCCGGGCACCACGGTGATGGGTCACTCTTCCCAGCTTTCCATGGCCCTCATGTGCCTCTGGGGCAGCCCCATCCTGCCATGAGTGGCCCTGAGTCTCACCAGGAGGCAGAGGGTGTCCTTGGTGCCGTGGGGATGTCCACTGTGTCCACTGTCCCTGCTCTGTTCTAGGCAGAGAACTCAGCCCTGGCCCAAGCCAACGAGAACCAGCGGGAGACGTATGAACGCTGCCTGGACGAGGTACTGGAGAACACCCACACGTGTGGAACACGTGTGCACACGTGTGTGCTGGGGCGTGAGGCTCTGTGTGCCCATGCACCACCCCAGACCTGCCCTCTGCTCCCCAGGTTGCCAACCACGTGGTGCAGGCGCTGCTCAACCAAAAGGTGGGTGTCAGGAGGGCAGGAGGCTGTTGGGGGGCTGGGAGGATGCTGAGGGGCTCAGAGGGTCCTGGCTGACCCCCCACACCCCGGCCAGGACCTGCGTGAGGAGTGCATCAAGCTGAAGAAACGTGTCTTCGAGCTGGAGCGGCAGAACCAGGTGCTGAGCGATCTGTTCCAGCAGAAGCTGCAGCTCTCCACTGGCTCCCTCCCCCAGGTGTGCCCAGGGCTGCATTGGGGTTTGGGGACAGGCATGGGGCAGAGCCCCCCCCCAGAGCTTAACCCAGCATCTCTCTCTCCTCTCCAGCTGCCGCTGCACCCCGTGCCAGCACCCCCAGATGTCCCGGTCACCCCCAACCCAGGCTCTGCTGAGCAACAGCCGCCCCCGCTGCTCCCTGGCCTCTGTCTGCCCCTGCCCGAGGTGGGTACTGGTGTTCCCAGCCCCTTCCTGTCCCAGTGTCCCCCTCTCTGGGCTGTCACCACCTTCCCCATTGTCTTTTCACCAGGCCTGTGACACACGGCTTCCCAGGCCCATGTTGTCTGCTCCTCTCCCCCTCCCTGGATCTGTGGTGTCCCCATCCATGTGCCTATGGCATCACACTCCTAACGGTGTCCCTGTGGTCCCTGTGGTGTCACCTCTGCAGGTCCATGGTGTCCACCTCCCCAGGCACCTCCATCTGGGATGTCTCTGGCTCCAAAACTCATTTCCCCAGATATCCCTGTCCCCATTGTGCCCCCATCCCAAAGCCTATTGTGTCCTCTGTGTTTCCCGAGTGTCTCCCTCTGGTACCAGGGGGCTTAGAGCCAGGTGCTCACAGGGTGACGGTGCCCGGTCCCCACAGGTGCTGCCACCAGTGCCATCGGGCAGCCCTGGGCTCAGCCCTGGCGCCCCACCCCTGGATGCCCTGTCCCCCTTCTTCAAAAAGAAAGCCCAAATCCTGGAGGTGCTGCGCAAGCTGGAGGAGACAGACCCACTGCTGGGGCCCCCTCCAGCCTCCCCCGGCTCCCCCGAGCCCTGCGCAGCCCCGGGTTGGCCGCCCTGCCCACTGCGGGGGCCGGGGGCTGCGGGGGGCTGGCGGGGCACCGAGGGCAGCCCCTGCTCCTCGCCAGAGGAAGGGGGGCCGCCGCGGGGGGCTCTGCTCAGCGCCTTGGCCGAGCGGCTGCTGCGAGGTGAGGGGGGCGGCTGCTGCCGGCGCAATGGGGAAGCCCCCGGGGGACCCCCCCGGCAGCGGCACGGGGAGCACCCCGCTTTCCTGGGACTCTACACGCCGGGCGAGGAGAGCCCCGAGGGGGGCTTCACCCCGCTCTCACCCGGGGGGGTCCCCAACCCCCTGCCCTCCCCAACCAAGGTGCTCAAGCTGCCGCCCCCACCCGGGGGGCTCCGCCTCAGCCCCCAGCTCGCCCACCCCTCCAAGATCCCCTGTCGAGGCACCCACCCCGAGGCCTCGCCCGGGCTCAGCCGCCGCCCATCCCCCGATGCCCCTCCAGAGCCCGGCTCCGCCGAGCCCCCCGCCTTCCCCCACGCCCGCACCTTCGAGGCGGTGGAGCAGCCCCCCGGGCCACCGGGACCCGTGGCCGGTGGGGAGCGGGCGGCCGCCTCCCCTCCCAGCTCTCGCCGTGGCACGGGGGGCTCGGCCCCCTGCCGCCGCCCTGGCAAGAAGCCCCCCGAGCCGGGCTACCTGCCCTTCAAGGAGCGCCTGGCCGCCCTGGGCAAGCTGCGGGGGGCTGAGGGCCGCGAGCCGCCCGGCCCAGGGCGGCCCGAACGGGGCCACGGGGCCGAGCTACGCCCTCCGCCCCGGGGGGGCTTGGGGGGCAGCCTGAAGCACCCCGAGCCAGCGCACGGCGCGGAGCCCCTGGCCCGCTGCTACTCCTCCGGCTCCATGGGCGACCCCGGCAAGGCGGGGGGCAAGGGGCGCCCCGGCAGCAGCCGGACCCCCTCGCGGACCCCCCCCACGCCGCCCGCCAAGGCCTCCCGCAGCCCTCACGGCAGCCCCACCAAGCTGCCCACCAAGGCGGGCAAAGCGGGGGCGCCGCGGGGCGAGGAGGCAGCGGGCGCCAAGGCGGGCGGGGGTCCCCACAAAACCCCCGCGGAGCCCGAGCCCACGGGGCCGGCGCCGAGCGCCACGGGGCACTCGGCCATCGAGGAGAAGGTGATGAAAGGCATCGAGGAGAACGTGCTGCGGCTGCAGGGGCAGGAGCGGGCGCCCGGCGCCGAGGCCAAGGGCAAAGCGGCTGGGCTGGCGAGCTGGTTCGGGCTGCGGCGCAGCAAATTGCCGGCGCTGAGCCGGCGCGGGGACGGAGGGCGCGGGCGCGAGTGGGCTGGGACCCCCGCGCCCCTCCGCCGAGAGGTCAAGCTGGCCGCCCGCAAGCTGGAAGCCGAGAGTCTCAACATCTCGAAGCTGATGGAGAAGGCGGAGGATCTGCGGAAGGCGCTGCGGGAGGAGCACGCGTTCCTGCAGGGACTGGCGCTGGAGAAGGGGCGTCCCCGTGGGCCCCCGCGAGGACCCGGCCCCCTCCCCGTCATGTACCAGGAGGTGACGGCCGAGACCTTCATGCAGCAGCTCCTGGACAGGTCAGCTCCCACCTGGGTCCCCTTGGGGGTAGGGGACAGGGTGAGGTGTCCCCCTGATCGTTGCCTCCCCCCAGGGTGGACGGGAAGGACGTCCCCTACGAGACCCGCCTGGAGCACAAGCGGGAGCTTTGTGACCTCCGGAGGGTCCCCCCCGACGCCAAAGAACCCCGGCTCTGCCGCCCGCCCCGCAACGGCATCGTGGGACACCTGCGGGAGCCCTCGGACAAGGTGAGGACGCCCCTCCAGCCCCCCGGCCTCCGCTCCAGGGGTCCCCGCAGCCACTCAGCCTCTGCATCCCCGCAGGTGCCTGACGTGGGGCTCCGGGATGAGCTGCCGTCCGACGAGAGCTTGTCCGAGTCGCAGCATTTCGCGGGTGAGGGGGTGACGGGGAGCTTAGGGCGGAGAGGGGGCACCAGGGTGGACCCCCCCTGCACTGACCCCTCCCCTTGTGCCGCAGCCTGCGGGTCTCTGACGCGGACACTGGACAGCGGGATCGGGACCTTCCCTCCCCCCGACTATGGGGGGGTCCCCGCCAAGAGCACCCCCAAACCGCGGGGCCGCCCCGAGCCGCTGCCCGGGGCCGTGCCGGCCGCCGTCACCAAAGTGCCGCGCAAGGCCCGGACGCTGGAGCGGGAGGTGCCCAGCGCCGAGGAGCTGCTGGTGCCTGGAAAACACCGGAGCGCTCCGAGCTGCCGCCTCCCGGCCCCCCCCAGCTCGCATGGCCACCGCGCTGCACCCCAAGGTGGGTGTCCCCCCCTCCGTGCCCCAAGGTGGGTGTCCCCGCCTCCGTGCCCCAGGGCGGGTGTCCCCCCTCCGTGCCGGGTGTGCATCCACCCTCGTTAAGGTGAACGGGGGCTCGGCCCCACGGTGGGGAGATGGGGGGCGTGGGGGCCCTGCAGGTCAGCGTTGAGCCCCTCGTTGTTCCCGCAGATCCCGGGGATGATGCCAGGAAGCCACGGCGTGTCCAGCAGAGCAAGAACTGGACCTTCCCCAATGCCAAAGCCTGCGGTGCTTCCGACCCCTTCGTGTGCCCCCCCGGGGGGCTGGAGGGGCTGCATCGGCCTGTGCAGGTAAGGGCAGGCTGTGGGACCCCGAAATCCTGGAGTACCCCAAAACCTCTGTGTGAGGTTCTCTAAACTCCACAGTAAGGGCACTGAAACTCTGGAGCAGGACCCTGGAACAGGGAGCCCAGAGCCCCCTGCCCATGCTGGGGAGCCCCCTGCCCGTGGGGAGCCATGGGGAGAGGATGTGGGGAGGGGGGGACACCCACCAGAGCTCTGTGATCATTTGCCATATCCTCATGTGCTCCGGAGGGGGGGGATTTAAAGCGGCCCTCTGATGTTCTGGTGGGGGGTGCAGAGGTTTCCCCCCTGCTCCACGGGGGAGCGATAACGTGGGTGTCACCAGCACAGGCAACCCCCCCTTCCCACGCTGTCCCTCCCCAGGCCCCCGTGTGCAGCCCGGCGGGGCATCGGGGGGCATCCCCGGAGGCCCCCCCGCCGCTGCCCCCTGCCCTGAGCGCCAGCAGCAGCCGCACCCCCAGCGCCTCAGACGTGGGGGACGAGGGCAGCACGGAGGCGCGGTCCCGGGACGGGGGGCACGGCCCCGCGGGGCTCGAACACTCCGAGTCCCTCAGCGATTCCCTCTATGACAGCCTCTCCTCCTGCGGCAGCCAGGGCTGAGCTGCCCCGGCCCTGCTCCCACGTCTTCCACCCCCTCCCCGCTGCTCCCTGCTCCTGCTCTGAGGGTGCTGCCTGGACTGGGGGTGTCCGGTGTCGCTCCCTCTCCCGGCTCTCTCCGATGGTGCTATGGCCCTGTACAGCCCCCGCCGATGGGTTTTTAACTCAATAAAGCCGCCCCCCCAGCCTGGGTTATTTATATACGTGATGGTGCAGCTGCTGTGTCCCTGTGCCCCAGGGAGGGTCAGGCAGGTGTGGGGATGGAGGGACGGACGGATGGACACAGGGGATGGAAAGAGGGGCACGAGAGTCTGGAGTCTGAGCGATTTATTGAATCATCCCGGTGTACAAAGAGCGGAGATGGCTGGACTGGGCGCTGGGAATGCCACGTCCCCACGGCCCCCTCCCAGCACACGTTCATTTCTTGGCACTGGTGCTGAAGGGGAGGCTCCACCAACGGGTTTGGCTGAGGGGGGGGTCCCACCAACAACCCCCCGGGGGCTGGTTTTGGGTTTTGGGGCCTCACGGCCTCCCGGGGAAGGGAAACACCCCAGGTGCCACCGGGGCTGGGGACAAACCTCCAAGGAAAGAGGACACGTGGGTGACCACTCCAAGGGCCACAGGCCGGGGGAAACCAGGGGGAGCCAAACTCCAGCAGGATCCACAAATTGGCTGGTTTTTAATCAAAAAAAAAAAAAAAGCTGAACGAGAGAAAAACCCACGAGGTGCGAAAGCTTCTGGCTGCTTCCTCGGCAGCAAAGCGCGGCCCCTTTAATGACAGAGAGGGACAGGAGGGGACATGGGGACACAGGGGTGGCTCTGCCTCGGCCCAGAGCCGCTTCATTTCTTCTCCTTCTTCTTGTTCTACAAGAGCAAATTGGCCACGGTCACCATGGGCTCTATCCCATGCCACGGGGCAGCTCTGAGCCCTTGCCCTGCCCAGGGACCCTCACCCACCTCGGACATGCCCAGGATCATCAGGAGCTCCCGGAAGATGTTGACAAAGTCGAGGAAGAGATCAACGCAGTGCCTGGGGGAGGGAGGGATGCTCAGGGGGGGCCACCCTCTGTCCCTGTGTCCCCCCCCCATCCCCGTGTCCCCAGCACCCACCAGATGTAATCCTTGTCCCCGCTCTCCGCCTTCTCAATGATGAGCTGCGTGTCGAAGAGCACGAACCCGCACATGATCATCAGCGCCACGTACAGGTTGGCCTGTGGGGGGAAGAGGGGCATGAGATGGGGACAGTCCCCTGCTGGTGTCACCTGTCTGTCTCAGCAGGTGGGAGGGAAGGTGCAAGGGGACTCACTGTGAAGAGCCAGGTGGATCTCACAAAGGCGTTCACCAGGGAGGAGAGAAGCAGCAGGGTGAGACCAGAGAGCAGGAAACCTGCAGGGTGGAGAGCAGGGAGTCAGGGCCAGCTCTGGAAAGACCCCCACCCCCCCCACAGGGAGCTCCCAGACCCCCAGAGTCCTCCCCAAAGCCCCTCTCACCTCCTAGGTAGAGGTAGCTGCGGCGCCGGGCGTACAGGGCGCTCAGGGAGAAGCAGGCGAAGATGGTGGCAGTGCCCAGGAAGGCAGTGGGGATGATGCTGGGGGAGGAACAGAAGGGGGTCAGAGGGTTTTGGGGGCAGCTGGGGGGCATCAGTGGGGTTTGGGAGGTGGCTGGGGGTGAGGAACAGGATCTGTGTGGCAGCTGAAGGTGGGGGACGGGGTCTGTGGGGGCGTCTCCTACCTGGGATTGATGGAGATGCACATTTGCAGGAGGGGTCCCAGGTTGATGCCTGGAAGGACAGAACTGGGTGTCACCAGAGCCATTCTGGAGGCTTCATCCAGCCCCTCTGCAGGACCTGGGGTCCTGTGGGATGTGGGGGGTATTCCCAGTGCCCACCTACCTGTGAGGAAGGCGAAGCCAACCAGCATCCCCAGCCGCTTCTGCTCGGTCTCGCGGCTGTGCGGGGTGGCCGTGAGCCAAACCATCAGCCCCAGTGCGCCCAGGCCAGTCAGGAGCCCAAACTGGGAGAGGGAGAGACAGATGAGGGCTGGGCACTGCCTCACCTGGGTGGTGCAGGGCTGGGGGTGCCCTTCAAGGGCCCCTCACCTGGAAGAAGTGGGTCACCACGTTGATGTAGGCGCCCGCAGCCGCCACAAACATGCACAGGGCGAAGCTGCCATAGACCCTCTTCAGGTGCTCCTGGGTGGAGGCCGAGCTGTGGGTGAGGAGGGGGTGGTGAGGGGGGCAGGGAGGGCTGGCACAGCCCCCCGAGCCCCCCGGCCCTGCCCGTGTGCCACTCACATGTGGGAGAACTTGAAGAGGGCATCAAAGTTGATGTTCCGGTCGAAGACGTTCATGGTGCCAGGCTGGGATGGGCCCAGGGCCGCTCCACAGGGCTGCAAGCTGCCAGAGGAAACGGGGTCAGGGAGGATCTGGAGCCCACCCAAAGCTCCCAAACGTCCCCCAGGAGCGGAGTGGGAGCCCAGGAGCTGCGGAGCGAGCGGCAGGAGCTGGCAGCTGCTGGGGCTCCGGAGCCTTCCTTGTCCAGCTGGTGCAAGCACCGGCGGCTGTTGCAAGGCCAGGGGGGCCCCGGGGTGTTGCAGCGCTGTTGCAAGGCCGGGGCGGCGCTCGGGGATCCCGCACGGGGGTGCTGTGAGCCCGGGGGAGCCCCTGGAGAGCGCCCGGTGCCGTGGGAGCGCTGCCGGCAGCTGGAAACGTCGTTGTGCCAGGTGACTATTAGTGCCCGTAATGACGTCCCCAGAGGTGGCTCTGGCAGCGGGAGGCTCCCGGCAGCGCCTCCTCCTCCTCCTCCTCTTCCTCGCCCTCCTCCTCCTCCTCCTCCTCGTCCAGCCGGCTCGGCCGGCTCTGTCCCCTCTGGCACCTGCCGGAGCCCGACCTGCCCAGCCAGTGGCACGAGCCAGCTGTCCCCAAGGGATGGAGGGGACCCAACAGGGCCCGATGGGGGTGGGATGGGGACTTCAAGGAGCTGCCCCGGAGGAGGGGAGGGTCCAGGAGAGAGGGGCCCCATCCAGCCACACCAGCACAGCCCAGGGGGGCACAGGTCACAACGCAGCACTGGGACGGTGACACGGGGTGGCACCACACCGGTGCCACCCCTGGGCTGGTGCCACGAGGCCCTGGGGGAGCCCCGGGTCAGAGGGCAAGGCAAGGGAGGAGGTGCGGCCATGGGGACAGTCCCCGCCGGGGTGTGGCGGGGGTGTGTGTGACAGGGCTGTGACAGCTCCCCCCGGGGGTGACAGCCCTCCCTCCGGCCCCAGTGACAGCCGGCTCCGTTGGGCAGGGCCCGGTGCATGCCGGTGCCGGTGCCGGTGCCGGGCCGGCAGCAGGAGCCGGACCCCGAGCCGCCCTCCCCGCCCCCAGCGCCGCTTTCGCTTTCGCCGCTGCCGCCCCTGCTCCGCTCCGAGCGACCTTTACCCGCTGCTTCCTGCACCCCCCCGCCGCTGTCCCGGCGCTCCCCCCGCCTCCGCCGCCCCGATCCCCCGCGATCCCCCCCGATCCTCCCGTTAGAACCGGGCCCAGACCCCCGCGGCCGAGCCCGTGCGCGCCCCCCCCCCGCCACGGGGCCTGCTGGGGGCGGGACCCCCGCGGTCGGCTCGGGGCGGGCTCTGGGGGTGCTGCGGGCACTGCCCGGGGCCCAGAGCCGCCCTGGGACCCCCGGGGCTCCCCCGGGGCCGCCCCGGGCCCGCCCCGCCCGCGCCCCCCGCCCGCACCTGCGCCGCGTCCGCCGTCCGTGCCAGGCCGCGAGCTCTGCGCCACGCCCCCGCCGCTCATTGGCTGAGCCCCCGCGTGCTCCCGCCTCCCCCCTCGTCCCATTGGTTCGCGTCAGCGCCGGGGGCGGGGCCCGTCTCGAGCGCCCGTCACGTCCCCGGCCGCTCCCGAGCGCCGCCGTTGGGCGAGCACCGCCCGCCCCCGCGCGCCAGCGCGGCGCTGATTGGTCAGTGCGGGCGCGGCCCGGCCAATCGGAGCGCTCCGCTCGCTGCCGGCATTAGGGCGCCCCCTGGTGGCGCCGATCCTTGGAGGGCGCCCCCCGGTGGCACCGCCGCGGAAGTGCAGCGCCGGGGCGGGACCGGGCGGGGCGGGCGGGGCGGGACCGGGAGGCGGCGGCAGCGCCGGACACGACGGGCTGAACCTCCCCCACCGCCCCCCGTGCCTGGGCCGGGGATGGGGAACGTGGAGAGCGCGGACGGGGAGGCGCTGCCCCGGGGCCCGGGATCGCCGACGGCCCCGGGGGGACCCGGACTGTTCGCCCCGGGGAAGATGCCGATGCCGGAGCCCTGCGAGCTGGAGGAGCGCTTCGCCCTGGTGCTGGTGAGAGGCCGACCCCCGCCGCGCTCCCCACTTCCCGGTGCTCACCCTCCCTTCCCGGTGTCCCCCCCGGTGCGCTTCGCTTGTTCGCTCCGTCCCTGTTCCCGCTGAGCCCCTCCCGGTTCATCCCATCCCGGGACTCCTCCCGATGCGCTCTCCCGGGCCAGTTGGCGGGCACCGGGCACCGCCGGGACGGCACCGCCGCCCGGAGCCACCAGGGGCGGGCGGGGAGCGCCGGTGCCCGCGGGGATGGGCAGTGGCCGCGGGCCCGCGGGGAACATCCCCACCCGGGACAGCCCCGGGGGTGACGCCACTCCCGGTGCCACCGCGGGGACCCCTGAGGCCCGGGGACTTTGCAAGCCGGGAAAATCCCGTCGGGGCAGCGCGCGGGGCTGGATTTGGGTTTCTCCGTGGGTGCGGGGGACCGCAGGACTGGGATTCCCCTCTGGGAGCGGGGGTTCCTGGTTTCCCGGTGGATGCAGTGGTTCCCGGTGCGCGGTCCCCGGTCCGCTGTCACAGCCGGGGCGGTGGCCACCCTTATGCCACCGCCTCCGCGGGACGTGGCTCGGCAGTGCCCCCGGTGCCACCGGGACCACCAACACCGCCGAGGCGTCCCACCGGCGCTTGGGTCGCCTATGAGCCGTCCCGGTGGCCCCTCCGCGGCGCCGTCTTTGTTTTGGGGGGGGGACACCACGGGGACACCATGGCTGGGTGACACCGGTGCTCCCCGGCCCCGGGCAACCGGCCCCGCCATCCCGGGGGGAGCCGCCGCCAGCGGAAGCCGCAGCCGGGCAGGAAATGCCGAGTGTGGTCCCACGGGGCTCTGGAAGCCGAAATCGGGGGCAACGGGGGGCACCGGCACCCCCGGCGTGGGCGCGCCCCGCCGCTGACGAGCGGCTCCCGCCCGGGGCGGCGCTGCCCGTCCCGCATCCCACGCGGGGCGGATGCGGCCGCCGGTCTCCGCGGGGCCTGTGGCGGGGGGGACACGTCCTGCCGGGCGACACCGCTGCCGGGGGGACCACTTTGCAGGGTGGTGGTACCAGCCCCCCTCCAAAATGTCCCTGCGGCCGTCGGCGGCGCCCGGTGCCGTCCCGGCTGCTGCCGGGGGTGGAAAATATTCCATCATGTGATGGAGCTCCGGCGGCCCCCGGAGGCGCGGATCCGCCCCGGAGCCCCCCAGCCCCGGGGCGGGCTCCAGTCCCGGTACCGCCGTTTCATGGGGGGATTCAGCCCCGGGACGGCCGGGGGGGCTCCCAGTGGGGCCGACGGCGGAGGAAGTGCCCGGCCGGGAGCGGCCGCGCTCCCACCACAAAGGCAGGAAACGGAGCGGCGGGAACGCCGGGACGGGCGGCTGCGCTTCAAAGCCCCCCGCGGGTGCCCCTCGACCCCACCCGGGGTCTCTGAGCGTCCTTTCCGCCTCCTTTCCCGGAGGGCCCGGGATTTTACTGGTGGCCAAGGGGGAATAACCGCAGCCCTTTGGGGAGGGGATGGTGCCCCTTTCGGGGGCAGTTTTGGCAGCGCCGTGCTGGTGCTCATCTCGTGGGAATCGGCGGCTCCCGCGGGACCCTTCGCCCACGGGTGCTCGGCCTCCCCCAGGCTCTGTCCCGGTTTCCTGCGGCTCCGTGGGATCGGGATGAGCAGGGGAGGGCTGACTAGCTGACATGGGGTGGGTGGAGCAGCCGTGGTGACGGCTCCTGATAATGGGGCTGCCCGGAACTGCGACACTGGGGTGGCATCTCCCACCAGGGTCACACCACCCAGCACGATGCCATCTCCCACTAGGGTGACATCGCCCATCTAGGTTGGCATCTCTCCCTGGGGTGGCATTGCCCACCAGGGCGGTCCCAGTCCCACGGCTCTCTGGCGTTCCTGGTGCCCACTGTGGCACCCCTTTTGTCCTCTGCCACATCCCACACTGGGGATCCTGGGAGCTCCCCATGGATCTTCCCAGTGACCAGAGCCTGGCCTTGTGCCTGGTGTCCGAGTGAGCAGACACCTGTGCTGGGACTCGTGCCCAGTGTCCCAGTGAGCAGCCACCAGCGCTGGACCTGTGTCCGGTGTCCTGGTGAGCTGGCACCGGTGCCTGGCCCCATGCCGCAGTCGGGAGCGGAGGCTGCGGTTTGTCTCACGGAAGCGGGTGCAGACAGGAAGGATGCGTCAGGGATGGGGAGATTTGGTGCTGCTGGCGGCTGGCATGTGGCCCCAGTGGCACTGCTGTCCCCGCGCCACATCTGTGCCTGCTGGTGCATCCTGGTGCCAGCCACCCTGGCTATGTTATGGGTCAGGGTGCCCTTAGTGGGGACCCTGGCTGTCCTGTGGGTGCCTTTTGGGGGGACCCAGGCTGTGCCATGGGTCTGGGTACCCCTTGGGGGGCACTGTCCCCATGTCCCCCAGGGTGACACGCCCCCCCCTATGTCCCCAGAGCTCCATGAACCTGCCCCCAGACAAAGCCCGGCTCCTGCGCCAGTACGACAACGAGAAGAAGTGGGACCTCATCTGTGACCAGGTGGGGGCTGGATGGTCCATGGGAGTTCGGGGGGGGGACTGTGCTGTTGTCCCAGTGTCACCAACACCCTTCTGTCCCCCCCAGGAGCGGTTCCAGGTGAAGAGCCCCCCCCACGCCTACATCCAGAAGCTGCGCAGCTTCCTGGAGCCGGGCGTCACACGGAAGGTGAGGGGCTGGGGGATTTGGGGGAGCTTTAGGGGGTTTGGGGAGTCTGGGGGAGCACAGCTCAGCCTTGCTCTGCCCCCAGAAGTTCAGGAGGAGGGTGCAGGAGTCGACCAAAGTCTTGCGTGAGCTGGAGATCAGCCTGAGGACGAACCACATTGGGTGAGTGTGGGGTCCCAGGGAGGGGTTGTGGAGTCCGGGCTGGGGGTGCAGGGCTGTGGAGTGGGGTGCGGAGTCCCGGATGGGGTGTGGGGTCCCGGGAGGGGCTGCGGGGTCCTGTCCCCAGCCCCACACAGCTGCAGGGGAAGCCGGAGGCGCTGCAGGAACTGGGCCGGTTCCTGCCCCGGCCCGCGGGCAGGTCCCGGGGGCGGATGCCGGGGCGGATGGGCCGGCGATGACGCCCTGAACGAGGCAGCGTGGCCAGATCCTGGCCGGCTCCTCCCGACCAACCGGAGGGCTCGGTCGGCACCGTCCCCGAGCCGGTGGCACCCCGACCTGTCCCGGGACGCCCCGGAGCTGCGTGGGGCGTCGGGCGGGACGGAGCCGTCCCGTGGGTGTTGGGGACATCAGCGGCGGGTGCCCGGTGGCACGGTCGTGCCCGAGGCGGTTCGGTCGTGCCCGGGACGGCTCGTACACGTGCCGGCTGTTCCCCGCCGCCGGCCCCGCTCGTCTCTCCCTGCCCACGGACCCAAAATAGCAGCAGCCGGAGACAGGAAACGGGCTGAGGCGAGGGGCTGGCGGCGGCAGGAAAGGGGCGGCCGCGGCCCCCGTGGCTCCCAGACGCACGGCTGTGGGCAAGCCTGGGGACCCCCGGTGCTCCCAATGCTCCTGGGTGAATCCCCCACCCCGTGCACCCCCACTCCACTCGCCCCGCTCCTTTCCCCAGGGCACAGCCCCTCACAAGCGCACCCCAACACCCTCCCAGGGGTCAGGGCATCCCGAATCCCCTCCTTTCCCCGCGAGGTTCCCAGGGTGGGGGTGCAGCCCCAGCACCCACCTCCGCTTCCCGCCCACACCGACCCTCCCTGCCCTGCACTCCTCAGATAACCCCGCGCTGGGCTGGCACCGGTGATAGGGGAGGGGCTGCAACCACCGCTGCAGCCCTGGGGTGTCCCCAGCGTCCCCTCACCGTCCGTGTGCCAGGACAGGAGTCTCCACGGTGGAGGGGGCTGTGTTGGGGGAATCCCCGACTCCTGCGGGCTCTGATGGGTACCTGGTGCCGCAGGTGGGTGCGGGAGTTCCTCAATGATGAGAACAAGGGGCTGGACGTGCTGGTGAACTACCTGTCCTTCGCCCAGTGTGCCGTCATGTGAGTGGGGTCGGGGGGTCCCGTGGGTGAGGGGGGACCCAGGGAGTCCTCGGGGAGTGTGGAAGTTTCTGGTTGCTGGGGCAGCTCCCTGCTGCCGAAGCCTGATACCGCTTGGTCCCTTATCATCCCTAAGGCAGGGACCTGTCTGCACCGGGGTTCTGAGGGATGTGGGATTTTCAGACCCTTCCTGCCTGCTCTGGGGATTCCAGAGCCCCCCTCGTGCCTCTCCCCACCCTGCAACCACCCACTAGCCAGCTGCCTCAGTGCTTGCGTCCGTGCTGGAACCGTGTGCCCCCTGCCAGAGCTGTGTGCCCCTGCCAGAGCATTTGCCCCGTGTGCCCCCTGCCAAACCCATGTGCCCCCTGCCAGAGCATTTGCCCCATGTGCCCCCTGCCAGAGCTGTTTGCCCCTGCCAGAGCATTTGCCCCGTGTGCCCCCTGCCAAACCCATGTGCCCCCTGCCGCGCGCGTGTCCCCCCACCAGGTTGGATTTTGAGGGCCTGGAAGGCGGCGAGGATGGCGCACTGGAGAAGCTGCGTGCCTGGAGCAGGTCCATCGAGGATCTGCAGCACCCCAGCTCCCTGCCCGCCCCCTTCGCCAGCAGCCTGGCCCGCTCTGCCCGCCAGACCGCCCTACGGTACGTGCCCGGGGGGATGTCCCACTGCGGGGGGACGTCCTGCCGTGGGGGTACGTCCTGCTCCAGGGCTCTGGCTGCTTCAGGGCTTGCTGCCCACTGCGCTCTGTGCCGCGGTGTGCGCCGGTGTGCCACGCTGTGTGCCTGCCATGGCCTGTGCCATCGTGCCCGCTGCCACTCACCGCCCTGTCCTGTGCCACGCACGTCACCCGCATGGCACAAATGCAGCGCCTGGAGCTCAGCCTGTGCCTCGCCCTTGGTGTGGCTGTGCTGTGGCATGTGCCACGCGTGCCGTGTCCTGTCCTGCCATGCGTGCCGTGTCCTGTCCTGCCACGCGTGCCGTGCCCTGTTGTGCCATGGGTGCCGTGCCCTGTTGTGCCTCGCGCGCCGTGTCCGCTCTGCCAGCCCGTGCAGCCATTGCCGTCCTGCCTGTCCCCTGCTCACCCCTGCTCTGGCTCTGCCCCCGCGCCCGGGGTAATGCACCCCGTCTCTGCTTCCAGGGCCGGGGTCCCCCTCTCTGGCTGTGCTCTCTCTCTCTCTGCTCCGTGCCCACCTCGCCGCCCGCCGGGTAAGTACCGGCTGTCCAGGGCCAGCCCAGTGCTCGCGGTGGCTTCGCTCCGCGCCTGCGGACTCTGTCCCTGTCGCCCTCCGACCGCTTCTCTCCGCCTTTGTCCCTCTGAAACCTGGCTGTCCCCACGCTGTCCCCACGCTGTCCCTCGGTTCCCACCCCTCGGTGCAGCACTGGCAGGTGACAGTCGCGCTCACTGTGTGCCGTGTCCTGCAGCTACGGGACGCTGCCCAGCCGCAGGGCACTGAAGAACTCGCGCCTGGTGAGCCAGAAGGATGATGTCCACCTCTGCATCATGTGTCTTCGGGCCATCATGAACTACCAGGTACTGCCACCCCACGGTGGGGACACCGCTGTCACCGCTGCCACCACGGCTGACACTGTCCCTGCTCCGTTCCCACAGTATGGCTTCAACCTGGTCATGTCTCACCCACACGCCGTCAATGAGATCGCCCTGAGCCTCAATAACAAGAACCCGAGGTAAGGGAGGGTCTGGCAGGGTGGGACAGGGCTCCTGGAGCTGGCTGGGGGTGACGCTGATGCTGATGGTGATGCTGTGCCCAGGATGAAGGCGCTGGTGCTGGAGCTGCTGGCGGCTGTGTGCCTGGTGAGGGGTGGCCATGAGATCATCCTCGCAGCCTTCGACAACTTCAAGGAGGTACGAGGGGAGTGGGACCTGCAGGTCCAGGCTGGGATGGGGGGAGACAGGAACAGCCTCAGATGGGGGGAAAGGGGGCACCAGAATCAGGCTGGGACTAGGGAGCAGGATCCTGGGAAAGGAGGAAGAGGAGACCCCAGGACCAATCTGGGAGGAGGGAAACCCCAGGAGAAGACTGGGATGGGAGCACCAGGGTTCCCAGGACCAGGATGGGTACACCAGGGTTCCCAGGACCAGGATGGGCACAGCAGGATCCCCAGAACTGGGCTGGCACGGAGAGTCTGGAGTGCAGGTGTTGGAGGGATCAGGGAGGATGAGGAATGGGGGGTCTGGGAGCACAGGACCAGACTGGGATTAGGGAAGTGGAGTTCATGAGATGGATGGGGCGGGGGGCAGTGGCTGGGAGGGGCCACACCAAGTTAACCCTTCTTCTGCCTGTTCAGGTGTGCAAGGAGAAGCACCGCTTCGAGCGGCTGATGGAATACTTCCGCAATGAGGACAGCAGCATCGACTTCATGGTGGGACACCCTGTCCTGGGCAAGGGGGAGGCGCTCTGGGGGACAGGAGAAACCCGGTGACACCAGCTGTGCCTGCAGGTGGCCTGCATGCAGTTCATCAACATCGTGGTGCACTCGGTGGAGGACATGAACTTCCGTGTCCATCTCCAGTACGAGTTCACCAAACTGGGGCTGGAGGAGTTCCTGCAGGTACGGGGGGTGAGGGTCAGGGGAACTGCTCCAGGGGGCCCCCCCATCCCTGATTCCGCCTTCGTGCCCACAGAAGTCGAGGCACACGGAGAGCGAGAAGCTGCAGGTGCAGATCCAGGCGTACCTGGACAATGTCTTCGATGTTGGGGGGCTGCTGGAGGATGCTGAGACCAAGAATGTGGCCCTGGAGAAGGTGGAAGAGCTGGAGGAGCACCTGTCCCACGTATGTGAGGAAGGGGGGATGCGGGGACGTTCCTTGCTGGGTCCCGGGGACATCAGTGGTGACACCAGGGGTGTCCCCGAGCCGCTGTCACAGCCATGTCCCCCTCCCCAGCTAACGGAGAAGCTGCTGGACCTGGAGAACGAGAACATGATGCGGGTGGCGGAGCTGGAGAAGCAGCTGCTGCAGCGAGAGAAGGAGCTGGAGGTGGTCAAGGTGTGCTGGGGGGGCCGTAGGGGCTGTAGGGAGCAGGGAAGGGGCCCGACCCCCCCAGGGCTGACGCTCGCTGTCCCCCCCCCAGGAGACCTACGAGCACACGAGCCACCAGGTGCACACACTGCGCAGGATGATCAAGGAGAAGGACGAGGCTTTCCGGCGGCACTACGGGTCCGAGCCGCCCCCGCTGCCCAGCGCCGAGCCCCCGCCCCCGCCTCCGCCCGAGCCCTCGGAGGAGACCCTGAGACTCCCGACCCTGCCCCCCGTGGAGGCTGCGCCCCCTCCGCCCCCCCCGCCTCCCCCTCTGCCGCCCCCCGCGCCCCCGCTCCCAGGTGAGGAGGGGAAGCCCCCGGGGCACCCCAAAACTGGGGCATCTCGGAGCAGGGCTGTCCCCAGGGGTGGGGGGGGCTCCCAAACGCGGAGGTCTCAGGTGCTGGGTCACTCCCGAGGCTGGGGGATCTCCAGGACTGGGGTCTCACCCTCTGATGGCTCCGCAGGGAAGTGTCCCCCGGCCCCGCCGCTGCCCGGGGCTTCACCCTCCATCGCCCTCACCGTCGGGCTCTCAGGTACGTGGGGATGAGGGGGGACCATGGGACGGGGACAGGGAGGGTGTGGGTATTGGAAGGATGGGGATAGAGGCCAGTGAGGATGTGGAGACTGTGAGGATAGGGAACAGGGAGGACATGGGGACCGGGATGGTGCAGGGACAGTGGGGACAGGGGACAGGAAGGATGTGGGGACCATGGGGACAGGGACAGTGGAGGGACTGTGCGGACAGGGAGGACATAGGAACTGTGGGAACAGGGATAGGGACAGGGAGGGGCTGCAGGCACCAGGGTGCTGGGGTTGCAATCCTCAAGGAACACCCATCCCAGCTCGAGGATGAGGTGACCCAGGGGATGGTGACACTGGGCTGGGGTGGCTCAGGGTGGGCACAGGACATAACCCTGAGCCCTGGGGATGTTGAGCTGGCTCCCACCCCCCTGGCAGCCATCCGGATCAAGAAGCCCATCAAGACCAAATTCCGGTTGCCTGTGTTCAACTGGACGGCGCTGAAGCCCAGCCAGATCAGCGGGACGGTGTTCAGCGAGCTGGACGACGAGCGCGTGCTGGAGGTGAGCCCAGGACCCCTCCCCACACGGGCACCCCCACCCCCACTTCTGACCCCCCTCATCCCCCTAGGACCTGGACCTGGAGCGCTTTGAGGAGCTGTTCAAGACCAAGGCGCAGGGCCCGGCGCTGGACCTGGTGTGTGCCAAGAGCAAGGCGGCGCAGAAAGTGGCCACCAAGGTGACGCTGCTGGAGGCCAACCGTGCCAAGAACTTGGCCATCACCCTGCGCAAGGCCGGGCGCAGCGCCGACGAGATCTGCCGGGCCATCCACACGTACGGATGGGGGAGATGGGGGGCTGGAGAGGGGCGGGAATGGGGCAGGGAGAGTCAGGAATGGGGTGCAGGGAGCAGACAGGGTTCAGGGGGGCTGGTGGGGGTGCAGTGGGGCCAGGCAAGGGTTGGGGTGCAGAAGGCTTGGATGGGACAGGTGGTCTGGGTGAGGTTCTAGTGGTTCTGAGTGCAGGGGGTCTGGATGGGGTGTGTGGGTTTCAGCAGGTTACAGCGGGAACAGTTGGGATGCAGGGGAGCCACTTGGGATGCAGAGGGGCCAGGGAGGGTTCAAGGGGACTGGCTGGGCTGCAGAGGGTTTGGCTGGTTGGGGTTCAGGGGGGGCAGGCAGGGTGCAGGGGCACTGGTTGGGGTGCAGGGGGGCTTGTTTGGGTTCAGAGGGTGCAGACAGGGTGCAGCAGGCCTGGTTGGGATGCAGGAGGGACAGGCAGGGTTCAAGAGGGCTGGCTGGGGTGAAGATGCTTTGGCTGGGTGGGCAGGGTGTCTGCTTGGGGTTGAGGGGACTTGGAGTACAGGGGGTCTTGGCAGAGGTGCAGCAGGAGTTGTTTGGGATTCGGGAGTGCCGAGCAGGGTGCAGAGACTGTCTAGAATGCAGGGGGGCTTGTTGGGCTGCAAGGGGGTCTGGGGGGTTCATAGGGGTACAGGAGAGCCAGGCAAGGTGCAGAAGGGCTTGTTGGGGTGCAGAGGGCTTGCCTGGGGGGGGACACGGTCTGACTGGGGTTCAGGAGGGCCAGGCAGGGCACAGAGGTTCAGGCAGCGTGCAGGAGCTCTGCTGTGGTTCAGGGTGGCTGGGCAGGGTGCAGGGAGCCAGGCTGGGATCCAGGGCCCCCAGACTGGGCGCTGCTGGGAGCTGCTCCCCAACGCTGCGGTGCGGGGCAGGTTTGACCTGGCCACGCTGCCGGTGGATTTCGTGGAGTGCCTGATGCGGTTCCTGCCCACGGAGGCGGAGGCGAAGGCGCTGCGCCAGTACGAGCGCGAGCGGAAGCCGCTGGAGGAGCTGGCGGACGAGGACCGGTTCATGCTGCAGTTCAGCAAGGTGGAGCGGCTGCCGCAGCGCATGGCCATCATGGCCTTCCTCGGCAACTTCGCCGAGAACATCCAGATGCTGACGCCGGTACGGAGCTGGGGAGGGGGATACTGGACCCGCCGGGGAGGTCCCTGCACCCCGAGCCGCGGCTGAACCCCCCTGTCCTGTCCCCCTGCAGCAGCTCAATGCCATCATCGCAGCCTCGGCCTCTGTCAAGTCGTCCCAGAAGCTGAAGCACATGTTGGAGGTGGGGATGTGAGGACAGGCCAGGTGGGGGTCCTGCGCTCCAGCCTCACCGTAGCGGGGTGAGGGGGATCCTGTGGGGGTCTCGCTCCCTCCTGACCCTCCAATCCCACTGCTCTGCCCCTGCAGATCATCTTGGCGCTGGGCAACTACATGAACAGCAGCAAACGCGGTGCTGTCTACGGCTTCAAATTGCAGAGCCTGGACCTGGTGAGCAGCCCCTCCCCAGCTCCCTGAGACTCCGAGGCTCCCATCCCACAGCACTGACCCCCTCCCCAAATCCTCCCGCAGCTCCTGGACACCAAGTCGACAGACAGGAAGATGACGCTGCTGCACTTCATCGCGCTGACGGTGCGGGAGAAGTACCCAGAGCTGGCGACCTTCTGGCAGGAGCTGCACTTTGTGGAGAAGGCTGCGGCAGGTGCCCCTCAACCCGTGCCCACGGCCCCACCTCGCTGTCCCGACCCCACGCGGCCACTGACCCGTCCCATGTCCCCTGCAGTGTCCCTGGAGAACGTGCTGCTGGATGTGAAGGAGCTGGGCCGGGGGATGGAGCTGCTGCGGCGGGAGTGTGGGCAGCACGAGAGCGCGGTGCTGCGCGGCTTCCTGGGCGGCAGCGAGGGGCAGCTCGAGCGGCTGCAGCGCGACGCGCGCACGGCCGAGGTGAGGGCGGCTCACACGCGGCCTGCCACCGACCACGGGCACACCTGCTCATCCACACCTTGCTCTGCACGCTCCTCATGCACATCTGGTCATCCACATCTTGCTCTGCACGCTCATGCACACCTGCTCAGCCACATCTTCCTCTGCACGCTCCTCATGCACACCTGCTCAGCCACACCTTGCTCTGCACGCTCCTCATGCACACCTGCTCATCCACACCTTCCTCTGCACGCTCCTCATGCACATCTGCTCATCCACATCTTCCTCTGCACGCTCCTCATGCACACCTGCTCAGCCACACCTTCCTCTGCACGCTCCTTGTGCACACCTGCTCAGCCACACCTTGCTCTGCACGCTCCTCATGCACACCTGCTCAGCCACACCTTGCCCTGCATGGTCCTTGTGCACACCTGCTCATCCACACCTTGCTTTCCATGGTCCTTGTGCACATCTGGTTCCACTCCTGGCTCTGCACACTCCTTGTGCACATCTGCCCATCCACACCTTGTGCACAATCCTTGTGCATTCCTTGTCATCCACACCTTACTCTGCACTCTTCTGGTGCACTCCTGTTTCTCTGCACGCTCCTTGTGCATTCCTTGTCACACACACCTTCCTCTGCACGCTCCTTGTGCACATCTGCTCATCCACACCTTGCTCTGCATGGCCCTTGTGCGCTCCTGCCTTCCTTTGCATTCTCCAAGTGCATTCCTTGTCACACACACCTTGCTCTGCACACTCCTCGTGCACTCCTGCCCTGCTTTGCCCAGACCTGATGCCTGCCATGCCTTGCACTCCCCCCGTGCTGGACACTGCCCATCCCTGACCACCACTCCTGTGCCAGGACGCCTACAACACCGTGGTGCGGTATTTTGGTGAGAGCCCCAAGACGACCCCTCCGTCCGTCTTCTTCCCGGTCTTTGTCCGGTTCATCCACTCTTACAAGGTGAGGTGGGGCTGGGAGGGGATACACGGCAGGTGGGTCACACCGTGGTGGGGGAAAGCTGACACCCCCCACCTGTGTGCCCTGGCAGGATGCAGAGCAGGAAAACGAGACACGAAAGAAGCAGGAAGAGGTGATGCGGGAGAAGCTGCTGGCACAGGAGGCTAAAAAGCAGGAGAAGGTCAGTGGAGGCAGGCACGGGGTGGGCTGGGGAGTTGGAGGCACGGAGGGAACCCCTGTGTCCCTAACCCAGACCCCTGTGCCTCCCTCGCAGCGGAACAAGTGGCAGCAGCAGGAGCTGATCGCGGAGCTGCGGCGGCGCCAGGCCAAGGACCACCGGCCCATGTACGAGGGCAAGGATGGCACCATCGAGGACATCATCACCGGTACGGTCCCCTCGGCCCCCCGGCCCCCTGCCCTGGCCCCGCCGGCCATGGGGGCTGACATGTCCCTGTCCCTGTCCCCCCCGTTCCCTGCCCGTCCCCTCGCAGCGCTGAAGAGCGTCCCCTTCACTGCCCGCACGGCCAAGCGGGGCTCCCGCTTCTTCTGCGACCCGTCCCACCACGACGAGTCCAGCTGTTAAGACCCCAGGTACCACCTGCATGCCTGGATCCCCCTGGATCCCATCTGGATCCCCCTGGGTTGCCCCTGACCCCGCATGCCCCCTTCTGCACGCCCCCTCCCTGCATGTTGTCACCCCAGGGTGTCCGGTGTGCCCCAGTCCTTTGGATTGGGACAGGATCTTAATGAAAGGCGGGATCCCAGCACAGGATCCCAACACAAAGCTGGATCCTAGCACAGGATCCCAACACAAAGCTGGATCCCAGCACAGGATCCCGGTGCAAGGGTGGATCCCAGCACTGGATCCCAGCACAGGATCCCAACACAAAGCTGGATCCCAGCACAGGATCCCAGTGCAAGGCTGAGTCTCAGCACAGGATCCCAGTGCAAGGTTGGATCCCAGCACAGGATCCCAGTGCAAGGTTGGATCCCAGCACAAAGTTGGATCCCAGCACAGGATCCCAGTGCAAGGCTGAATCCCAGCACAGGATCCCAACACAAAGCTGGATCCCAGCACAGGATCCCAACACAAAGCTGGATCCCAGCACAGGATCCCAGCACAAAGCTGGATCCCAGCACAAAGCTGGATCCCAGCACAGAATCCCAGCACAAAGCTGGATCTCAGCACAGGATCCCAACACAAAGCTGGATCCCAGCACACAGTATCCCAATAAAAAGCTGGATCCCAGCACAGGATCCCAGTGCAAGGCTGGATCCCAGCACAGGATCCCAGCATAAGGCTGGATCAGGGTACAAGGCTGGGTACTTGAACTGGATCCCAGTGAAATGTTGCTACCCAGCACAGAGTCCTGGCACAGGATCCCAGCACTGGATCCTGGAGCAAGGCTGGATTCCAGCACAGACCCCACAGCAATATTGGATCTCAGAGTGGGGTCTTAGTGCATCACTGGATCCCAGGGCAGGATCCCAGTGCACTACTGGAGTCTCAAGATGGGATCCCAGCACAATATGGGATCCCAGGCTGGCATCCCAGTGCACTGCTGGGTCTGAGGACAAGGTCCCAGTGCACTACTGGATTCCAGGCAGGATCCCAGGGCAAAACTGGACCCCAAGGCAGGGTCCCAGTGTAAAACTGGGTCCCAGGGTAGGGTCCCAGTGCACTACTGGAGCCCAGAGTGGGGATGCCAGTGCATTACTGGGTCCCTACCCAGGGCCTGGAGGACCCACCCTGTGCTGCCTGTACTCTGGGGGGGTCACCTGGGCACCTCCTCAGGCCAGGCCAGGTGACCCTGGCTCTGTCCCTGACTGTCCCTTCCATCCCACAGCCCGAAGGTGGATCCGCCTGTAGCCAAGCAAGGCTGAGGAGCCCGACTGGGGGGCAGGGGAGGACTGGGGCTGCCTCAGTCCCTCCTCACCCCCTCTGTCCCCCAGGTGCCCAGAGAGGCTCTGTCCTGCCTTGACACCATGTGGGGACGGGGCCAAAATGTCCTTGTGCCACCATCCTCATGGGTGACATCCCAGTGCTCGGGGAGACCCCGCGCCCAGACTGCCCCCTGCCCACCCAAGGCAGAGGCCAAAGCTATCTGTGGTGGGGCTCCAGCATCAGGAGCTGACCCGTGGGGTGCCCCCTCCCCATCAGGGTCCCCTTGTCCCCAGGGGGCTCATGGCCTCAGAGCCCCCACCCCCACTACAGGGACCATGGGGACCCTCCACCCCGCGCTCGACACTTTGACCACTGATGTGAACACTAAGTGCCAAAAAAAGGGACCAAAGCCAGGCTGGGGGGTGCCAGGAGAGGGGCAGCATGGTGCCCCCCACCCCAGGACCCCCCTGGCCCTCCCCCCGCAGTGACTTTTTGTACATGTGAAATATATGGAGTCTTTTACATGACCACTGCCTGATTTGGGGGAGCGTGGTGGGGGCACAGAGGCTGCCCAGGAGTCTGGGCAGCCTCCCCAGGCCACAGGTCCTGTGTTTGGGGGGGGTGGGAGTGGGGAGGGGGCACAGAGATGTGCAGGGACCAGGCATTCAGCAGGGCTTTGAGGTGCTGTTATTAAAGCTGTGGGATTAAGGAGAGGGGGGGACCTGTTTTTGGGAGGAATTGGGAGCCCCCCCACATCACCAGCCCCACTTCGGTGTGGGGTGATCCCAGTTCACCCCACTTTTGGTGGCTATGGGGGACTGGGAACAGATTTGCGGCTGAGAGGGGCTGCAGGGGGAGCAGGATGAGATCCCAAAGGGAGCGGAGGGGCAGGATGGGGCCAGGAGGGCAGAAGGGGCTGGCAGGGGTGGGATGTGGCCATGGGAGTGCGAGGGGCTGGGAGGGGCAGGATGTGACCCCAGACCCCCGACAGTGGCACGAGGGCCTGGCCTCCCTCGCTGAGCCCCACCAGCACAGGGATTAGCCCTGAAACAGGGAATAAAAGTTTCCCCTAATCCTCTCGGGGGGATTACCAGCACTGCCGCGCCCAGGGTGGGATCCAGCCCGGCCTCAGCCCCCCCAGCACCGCCGCTGACCTGGGACCTTTTAATCCACTTGCACAAGCCCCCTGCTCCGTCCTGGGGGACCCTCGCAGATGCTATGGGCAAAGATGCTGCTGTCTGCCCATGTCCATCCATCCATCCATCCATCCATCCATCCATCCATCCATCCACCCATCCATCCGCCAGGCTTAGGCAGGTCCCTACCTGCCCTCAGTGACATCCACCCTCACGAGTCCCCAGCGCTCAGGGCAGGATCCCAGTGCACATCCTGCTCCGTTCCCGAGGGTCACTGGAGATGCTGCAGGCAAGGACGCTGCTGCCCAGCCGTGTCCATCCATCCGTCCGTCCGTCTGTCCGTCCATCCATTGGGCTCTGCCTGCCCAGTCCCTACACGCGCTCGGTGACATCGACCCACACAAGCCCCCAGCGCCGTCCCACTCCCTCGGAGATGCTCCGGGCAAAGATGCTGCTGTCCATCCATACCCAGCTGTGCCCGGCCATCCGCCCGTCCATCTGTCCGTCCGTGAGGCTCCGGCCGGTCCCTACGTGCCCTCGGTGCCACCGTCGGGCTCGGACAGGCGTCGCTCGCCCTGGGCCGTGGACGCTGCCAGGCTCTCAGCCAGCAGGAGCAGGTTGCAGCCGAGGAAGAGGATGGCAAAGGTGACGGCGAGGCAGAGCACCAGGACCACGGCGATCTGGGCGGCC
Organism: Eopsaltria australis; assembly: GCA_034509425.1. Taxonomy (NCBI): domain Eukaryota; kingdom Metazoa; phylum Chordata; class Aves; order Passeriformes; family Petroicidae; genus Eopsaltria; species Eopsaltria australis. The sequence continues at coordinate 51,121 of JAVTVJ010001200.1, read as the reverse complement.
TCGCTCACCCCCGTGTCCTCACGGGTAGTGTTCATGTCCCCCTCCTCCTCCTCCTCCTCCTCCTCCTCCTCCTCTTCCTCCTCCAGGGAGCCGAGTGTGGCGGTGACAGACGGGGAGGGTTTAAGTGATGTCAAGGACAGTCTTATCCCTCCCTCCCATGGCCCCTCTCACGCTCGCTGGCACTGGGTGCCCCCCCGGGAAGGGGCAGCAGCTTTGCCCCGCCTTGGAGCACCCCTGGAGGGGTGCAGAGTCCTGCAAGGAAGGGGGAGTCACCCCAGCCCCCTCCCCAGGTGCCTTGGGGGGCAGCTGGGGCTGCCCAACTGCCCATTCTGCCTCTCCCCACTGCAGCCACTCAGCCCCACGGCACTGGGGTGCAGTGGGGACCCCCAGCTCAGCCCCATGGCTCAGGGGACTCCCATCTCAGCCCCACAGCACTGTGGTCTCCCAGCTCAGCCCCATGGTAGGAGTGAGCAATGGGGTCCCCCACCTCAGCTTCACAGCACAGGGGTGCAATGGAGACCCCCAGCTCAGCCCTTTGGTTTTGGATGTGACTTGGAACACCAGCTCAGCCTCAGCATCCACTTTCCCCCTCCCATAGCCCCCAGCCCCCACAGCCAGGACGTGACCAGGCTCCATGTGAAAGCAGAAACACTTTATTTTTTGGGGCAGCTCTAGCCCCCCAGGGACAGGGGTGACACCGGGGAACAAGTGGTGAGAAGGGACACGGCCAGCACTGGCTGTGTGGCACCAAGTGTGCTGCTCAGGGGTGGGGTTCAGGTGTCACCCACACCCCCAGCACCCTCTGCCAGGCCCCAGCACCACTCTGAGCTGGTGCCACGCACGCCCTGAGGACTCACCCCGGTCATCAGCCAGGCCGGAGCCGCCAAGCCAGTTCTCCAGGATGGACAAAACCCCCACGGCATAAACCAAGGAGCAGCAACCCCCAAATTACAGGCTAGGCCAAGCCAAGCTCCTCCCAGAGGCTTTCTGGAGGTGAAGGAGGGGATCCAAGCAGAGTCACTGTCCTAAAGAAGTGCCATGTCCCACGGTGACCCAGCCTGGGTGACACCAGCCCTACAGCGCCAGCGTGTCCTTGATGAGCCGGCGCATGGTGGTGGTGACTGAGGTGCCCAGGGAGTCCGTGATCTGGTAGGAGATCTTGTACAGGTAGGGCTGCACGTCCTTCAGGCTGGTGTCGAAGACGTTGTCCACCTCAGACTGGGTGGGCATCTTGGGCAGGTACTCGTGGCGGTTCATCACCTCCACGATGTTGATGATCTTCTCGCAGAGCTTCTCGCCCACCTTCTCGCGGCAGATCTGCCGCTCCTGCTCGTTCGCCAGGTTCACCACGTTCACCTTGATGGTCCAGAGCTCCCAGGGGATGCACTCGTCCGAGAAGGGCCACCGTGACTTCTTCTTCTGGTAGAACTCCAGGGAGATCTGCCCCATCCCGTCGGAGCCGGAGCCGCGCAGCGCGTCCTGCGTGACAGCACGTGGCTCGTGGGGGAGCAGGGACTCACTGACCCCTCCCCAGGCACAGCCCCTCGGGTTTTACACAATCACACAACATCCTGAGTTGGAAGAGACCCCCAAGGGCCATCCAGTCAATCTCCTGGCCCTGCACAGGACACCCCAACAATGCCACCCTGTGCCTGAGAGTGTTGTCCAAACAGTCCTGGCGCTCTGGCAGCCTTGGGGCCATGACCAAATCCTGGGGAGCTGTTACAGTGCCTGATCACCCTCTGGGGGAAGACCTTTTTCTCGATACCCAGCCCACCCCTTCCCTGACACAGCTCCATCCATTCCCTCGGGTCCTGTCACTGTCCCAGGGAGCAGAGCTCGGAGCTGCCCTAGGGATAAAGCTGATGAGTTCCCTCTCAGTCTCCTCTCCTCCAGCTGAACAGATCTAACGCCCTCAGCTGCTCATTGTGTAGCTTCCCCTCAACGCTCCCATCTTCAACCCTGCTGGCCCCGCCTTACCTTGAACTCCCCTACAGCCTTGCGGAGGGCCCGGTCGAGCTCCTCGGAGGAGACGCGGACGTAGGCGAAGTCGATGAAGTCGCAGTCCACGTCCTGGGTGCCCACGGTGCCGATGGAGTAGGTGCCCTCCTTCTTGTAGTGGAACTTGCCGGTGCTGCGGTGCAGCAGGACGGTGTGGAGCACGGCCAGCATGGCCTCCTCCACCTGCCGCCCCTCCACCGACACCTCCAGCACCTCGGCGCGGCAGTTCATGGCGGGGGCGGCGCCGGAGGGGGCACAGCAGCGGGCGCTGAGGGGACACGAGGGTGGGGTGTTGGTCGCAGCCCCTCTGCCAACCCCCTGTCTGCTGGTGTCCCAGATGTCCCGATTTAAGTCCCTCACAAGGCACAGGGCTCCAGGCATCCTTGCTATCGGCCCCCCGGAGCCCCACAGGGATGTCTTGGTTTGAGTGCCTCACATCCCACACACACGGATCCTCCCACACACCTCGCAGAAGCTCGGGGGGGGTCCAAGTCCGGGTGCCCCACAGGGATCCAGGTGTCCCAGTACGGGCGGGCCTCCTCCACAAGGACCCAAATATCCCGGTCTGGTCTCCTCACAGCCCAGGGAGGTGTCCCAGCCTGGCTGCCCCGCACCACAGGGACATCAGGAGTCCTGGTACGGGCTCCCCAATACCCCCGGGGAACCCGAATGTCCTGGTCAGGTCCCCTCAGGGACTCAGTACCCCAGAGGGAGCCGGGTGTCCCGGTACGGGCCCACCCCCACCTCACAGGGGCCCGGGAGTCCCGGTACAGGCCCCCCCAAAACCCACAGAGGTCCGGACGTCCCGGCCCGAGCCCCGCTCAGTCTCCCACCAGGTTCCCTCCAGTCTCGAGGTTCCGGATGCCCCTCAGTCCCCGAGCCCCCGAGCCCCCGAGCCCCCGAGCCCCCGAGCCCCCGGTCCCGGTCCCGGTCCCGGTCCCGGCCCGGTGCAGGCCCCAGCCCCGGTCCCCACTCACCGCCCGGGCCCGACCATCTGACGGCGCGGAGGAGGGAAGTGGATCATCCCATCTGCGCGGGGGGTCAGAACACACCGCCGCCCACCATAGTGGCCCTCCCTGCCATGACCGCCGTGTTTCATCACTCTGAACGTGATACCATTAATATTTTGCCCCTTGGGTGCCTTTCCCGGCCGCGGGGCGGCGCCGGTTAAGGAATCGCCGTTCCGAATCGGCGGATTCCCCTCTCCCCGGTTTGGTTCGTTCCCAAGGGGGTCATAGAGCTGCAGTGCCGAGGCCCAGAGCGGCTCAGCGGCTCCGTTGCGCCCCCTGCGCTGGAGGCTCCCCGGTGGTACTGCATCCGGGCCGGTGTCCCCCGCTGACCCCTGCAGGGACAAGGCGACAACGCGGGGGACACGCGTGGGGACAGGGGCCACAGCGGTACCGAGGGGGCCATGGGGACCACAGGGGCACGGGGCACACCTATATGGGGACAGAAGGGAGGCAAGGACATGGGACAGCAGGGCCATGGGCAAATAAGGGAAGGGGGGACACAGGGACAGATGGACACAAGAGTGACACAGGGATATGTGGACACGGGATACAGGGCATACTGGATAAAGGGACATGAAGACTAGGGGGACAAAGAGACAGTGGAATGGTTGGGTATGGGATATGGGTGGGCATGGGAGACAGGGATGTGGGGACATGGCACAGGGTGTGGTGGAACGGGCACGTGGGGATATGGGGGACACAGGAACAGGGGATGGATGGACATGGGGACACAGGGAATGGGGACACGGGGATTTGGGGCACTGATCGGCCACGCTGCCATGGGGACACACGGCCCGGTGTAAACAGCAGCGGGAATGTGGCCGTGGCGTGTCACCGGGCGGGGACCCTGCCACCCACCGAGGCACCGCGTCTGTGCCCTGCAGCCCCCGGGACCGCGGGCGTGGCCGGAGCTGCCCACGGAGCTGCTTTTACTTGGCCCCTCCGGTACCACCCCCGTCCCTTCTGCAGCAGCCCCTGCCGAGAGAACGGGGACAGAGATGGGGACAAGCTGGGCAGAGGCCAGCCCTGAGCTGTGGGGAGGGGACAGAGACCCGCGGCACGGCCATTCCTGAGCCGCAGCCGGAGCAGAGCCGTGCCGTGCCGAGCTGCGCCGTGCCGGGTGCCCAACCCGTGCCCTCCGTGCCCACTGCGTGCAGCTCCGCCGTCCCCACCCCGACTCCCGTTCGCGGCCCCGCCGTGCGTCAGCGCTGTCCCCACGGCGGGGGCGGCGGCGGGGGGGACAGAGGGACCCTTGTTCCGTGTCACTGCGGGGCGCCCCCGGCCCCGCGCCTCAATGTGGCCCTTGTTCCGTACCGGCCCTGGGTGTCCCCGTTAACGTTTGCTCCGGGGCCAGGCTGTCCCCAGCAGGAGGAAGGGTTCAAGCCTGGGGACACATCAGCCACGCGTGTCACCCCCCTGCCTTGGAACCCCCGGCTCTGCCCCCAGCTCCTGCACCGGGACCCCCCAAGGGCCATCACCCCCCCCGCCAGGGCTGGCCCTGCCAATGGCCACGTCCCCAGGAACACGAGCGGGGGACACGGTCACGCTTCCCGGTTATTTTGGGGAGGATAAATCAGGCAGGCGACAGGTGCGGGGCCGCAGCAGCCGCCGCCGCGGGGGTGAGTGACGGTTCAAGGGCAGCGGCGTGGGCAACGTGCGGCTCCGGCCCCGGCTGTCCCTGGCTCCGGAGCCCCGGCTGTCCCCAGGTCTGGAGCCCCGGCTGTCCCCGGCCCCGGCTGTCCCCAGCTCTGGAGCCCCGGCTGTCCCCGGCTCTGGAGCCCCGGCTGTCCCCAGGTCTGGAGCCCCGGCTGTCCCCGGCCCCGGCTGTCCCCAGCTCTGGAGCCCCGGCTGTCCCCGGCTCTGGAGCCCCGGTGTCCATGGCCGGTGTCCCCGGTTTGGAGGCCCGGTGCCCGGTCTGGAGCCCCGGCTGTCCCCGGCTCCGGAGCCCCGGCTGTCCGGCTCCGGAGCCCCGGCTGTCCCTGGCCCCGGCTGTCCCCGGCCCCGGAGCCCCGGCTGTCCCTGGCTGTGGCATCCCGGCTGTCGCCGGCTCCGATGCCCCAGCTGTCCCCAGCTCCACCGATCCGGCTGTCCCCAGCTCCCGCATCCCGGCTCCAGAGCTCCAGCTGTCCCCGGCTCCATCGCCCCGGCTGTCCCAGCTCCTGTGCAGTGTTTTTCCCCAGCTCTAGCGCCCTGTTTCTATCCAGCCCAAGTGTCCCAGCTGTCCCCAGCTCCGACATCTACTCTGTCCGAGCCCCGGCTGTCCCCAGCTCCGGTCCCCAGCTCTAACTGTCCCCAGCTCCGGCTGTCCCCGCTCCGGTGTCCCGTTTGTTCCCAGCTCCAGCCTTCCGGCTCTCCCCTTTCCCGGGGCCCTGCCCCCAGCTCCAACATCCCCCCTCTCCCCAGCCCCCAAATCCCATTTGTCTCCATCTCCAGACTCGCAGCTGTCCCCAGCCCCGTCGCTCTGTGCCCCCTTCCCAATCCCCGAATTTTAACTGAAGGGGAACACAAGGGACAAAGGTCCCACCGAGTGGCTCTCACTGTACGTACAAGTTTATATACAGAAAATGGCCAAAAAGAGGGAAACCCAGAAAAATATATATAAAGGGGAAGGGGCCGAGGCTGGGGGGGGCAGAGCCGCCCCTCGCCCGCGCCCCCCGCTCTGTACAGGACCCGGCTGGCGCTATTTACATCAGGGGCATTTTTACAGGGGAAGGGGGCACCGCGCCGGCGACGCCCCCGGGGAAGACGGCACCGGGGCTGCTGTGGGGCCGCGCCCTGGGCCGTGAAGGCACATGGGGCACGCCTAAGGGTGCCCCCAAGAAGACTCAGGCATCTGAGGGGGGGACCCAGATAACCTGGGAGTGATCCAGAGGGGATCCCAGGCATCCCTGGAGTGATGGAGGGGTGGTCCCAGGCATCCCAGGGGCGATCTAGGGGTGCCCATGGGGTCCCAGGCACCCTGTGGGTGACCCAGGGGGATTCCAGGCATTCTGGGGGTGATTCAGAGGTGCCTGGGGGGAACCCGGGAGTTTTGGGGATAATCCAGCGAGGGAGGTCCCAGGCATTCTGGGGGTGATTCATGAGGGAGTTCCAGGTGTTCTGGGGATGATCCAGGGGTGTACACAGAGTCTTGGGGATGGCCCGGGGGGGTCCCAGGTGTCCCAGAGGTCATTGAGGAGTCCACAGGGAGATCCCAGGCATCCCAGGACTGATCCGGGAGTGCCCAGGGCAGGTTCCAGGCATCCTGGGAGTGATCCAGGGGTGCCCAGGTGGTTTCTGGGCATTCTCGGGGTCACCCAGGGGTGACCCAGGGGGTCCCAAACATCCCAGGGTTGATCAAGGGGTACCCAGGGGGTGTTCCAGGCATCCCAGGGGTGACCCAGGGGTGACCCAGGGGTGACCCAGGGGTGACCCAGGGGGGTCCCAGGCATCCTTGGATGAACCAGGGTTGCCCAGGGAGGGTCCCAGATATCCCCAGGCAGGTCAGGGGCTTGTGGCAGCCTCTTGCCTGGGACTCAGAAAGGCAGAGTGTCCATGAAGATCTTGTCGACGATGGGCGGTGGCGGCACCAGATCCTCCAGCTTGAGGTAGAAAATGCGCTGGAGGCCCTGGGTGCAGAGGCTGCGCAGCTCCGGCAGCTTCCCCAGCAGCTTGGAGAGGCAGCTGGAGCGCCTGGGCTCGGCCCCTGCTGCTGCCACGTGGTCCTTGAGGCAGCCCACGATGCGGTTCTGCAGCTCCTCCACCCGCTTCGGCTCCTTCAGCCCGTGCCGGTCTGGGGTTACACACAGGGTGTGGGACCGCGGTGACACACACAGGGCGGGGATGGGGACAACGAGGGGCCTGGAGCTGGGAGGTCTCACCTGTGATGATGACGAGGGCGGCAAGGCAGGAGAAGGAGGGGACGTCGACGCTCATGCGGTGCAGGCTCTGGGAGAACTCGAGGATGGCGTCGATCCACTCTCCGAAGCCACGCACGCACTGCTGCCGGTGCAGCACCACCCCGTTGCAGAAGATGAGTTTCCCTTCCTCTGGTTTAGAGCTGCCAGCACAAATCCGGGTGTCACCCCTGGGCACATCCCGGGCTCCCCCTGCTCCGCGCTGCCCCGGGGCTCACCGGTACGCCAGGCGCAGGATGAAGAGCTCCAGGAAGGCCGACTCCAGCAGAAGGTCCTGGTCCTCCTTGGGCAGCTCGGTGAATCCCTGGATCTTCTCAGCCCACTTGCGGATGACGTCCATGGAGCCGGTGAGCAGGTCATAGAACTGCTGCACATCCACTGAGTCCTCCTTCTCAAACGGGCACGGTGCTGACTCCTGGAACTGGGATGGGGACGGGTCAGGATTGGGGTGGGCATGGGCTAGGAACTGGGACGGGTCAGGAACTGGGACAGGGATGGATCAGGAATTGGGATGGGGATGGGATCAGGATCTGGGATGGGGACAGGTCAGGAAATGGGAAAAGGTTGGATCGGGAAAGGGGATGGGGACAGGATCAGGATCTGGAATGGGGATAGGTGAGGAACTGGGACGGGAATGGGCCAGGATCCAGCCCCAGCCCTGGCACGGCCCTGAGGAGGGCATGGAGTGGCGCCAGCCCTACCTTGGAGTAGTCGAGCTTGGTGGCACTGGGGATGGAGTCAATGTGTGCCCGCACCAGCGAGGTGATGAGGCTGACAGGGGACGCATCTGGCGGCTGTTTGGGCTTGGAGGGGAGACGGCCCCGCCGCCCCTTCAGGCTGTCGGTCCGGACCACTGTGGTTGGGACTTGCAATGAGTGTCTGTCCTCAGTGCAGCCTGGAAGGCTGTGGAGTGGGGACTCCCCACTCCTGCTGGGTACCCCCCACCCGGGACGGGACCCTGGTACCTTCTTTGACCATGCCGACGGCCAGGCACTTCTGGAAGCGGCAGAACTGGCAGCGGTTCCTGCGCCGCTTGTCCACAGGGCAATCCTTGTTGGCCAGGCAGATGTACTTGGCATTCTTCTGCACTGTGCGCTGCGGGTGGGGAAGGAGCGGCCGAGCTCAGCCCGGGGCACCGAGCTCCAAACAAAAGCCCTTCTGTCCTCCCCTGCCTCCCGCTCCAGCCCAGCATCCGGCTCCATGTCCGTGGGGAGGGCTCCGCTGCCGCGCTCCCTGCCCTGCCCCTCCCCGGGACACCCCGCAGCATCCTCCTGCTGCCACAAAGCATTGTGGGAACATCCCGGCAGCGCGGGATGGGGTGGGGGTCCCCTTACCTTGAAGAAGCCCTTGCAGCCCTCGCAGGTGCGCACGCCGTAGTGCTGGCAGGACGCGTTGTCCCCGCAGACGGCGCAGCGCCCCTCGCCCGCCCCGGGGCTGCGCACCTTGGAGGGCGCCAGCGCCGGCCCCTCCAGCAGCGGAGAGCTGGGGGCCAGGGGCAGCCCCGCGAAACCCCTGGCAGGACCCTGGCTCGGGGGGAAGGCGTCCGTGTCCAGCAGCCGCGGGTCCACGTGGGGTGTGGGGCCTGGCTGCCCCTTCAGGGTCACAGGGGACCCAGCAGGGCTGGGGGCCGGGGGGCCGAAGGCGAAGAAGGGGGGCTGTGACCCCCCGCCCTTGGCTGGCTCAGCCCAGGGCTGCCCTCCCTCGTAGTTCGGCAGCGGTGAGTACGCCCCAAAGGAGCCCTCCCAGCCTGGCGCCTGCGGGGGCTGGAAGCCTGGCGTGGCGGGCGAGGGGATGGAGCAGGGGCTCCCGTAGCAGTCCGAGCCGCTGGAGGAGAGGGTCTCGTCCGGCTGCCCCCCGAAGGCGCTGGGGTAGCAGCCGTACACCTGGAAGTCCTCCAGCTTGAAGGCGGTGGCGGCGCTGGCCTGGCCGCTCGCTGGCAGCTGGTAGAGGAAGGCGTCGAACTCGCCGGCGTAGCCCTCCATGAAGGTGCTGAAGCTGGGCAGGGCGGGGGCGGCCGCCAGATCGGCTCCAGCCACTTCCATGGGGAATCGGCCGCCCTCGGGGCTGAGCAGCTCGGCCGGGCAGCGCTCGCAGGGGCTGGCGCCCGTGGTGCTGTACTGGGCCTGGATGCAGGGCATCTCTGCGGGGAGAGAGGGGCGTCAGTGGGGACCCCAAAACCACCCCTCCATCACCCAGGCAGAGGATGGAGACAGGGTGGGAACCGTGGGAACTTCCCCGGGATTGCCCTCGTGCTGGAGCAGGACCCCCATGGCCACTGGCTGCCTGGTGGTGGCCACCACTGTCCCTGGGAAAGGTCACAGCACAGCCAATGGGTGCCAAGGACATTCCCCAAAATGCTGGCTTAGCAAAAGCCCCCGAAAGGGAAGGAGGGAGGAATGTGGCCAGCAGATTCCCAAGCCCTAGGGCTGGCCAAGGGAAGCCGGAGTCAGGGCTGAATTAGACTTTGAGGATGCCACTTCCCCCATAACCACTTCTGGGGCTTTTTGGGAACGCCAGTGCAGGCAAACCCCCAGGGGTGGTGGGGAGAGGAGCCCACCCTCTGTCCCTGGAGCCCCCCGGGGCTGTGCACGGATCTAGTGAGACATCAGACAAGCGGAGCCCCGTGTCCAGCTGAAAGCCAAGCCAGAAGTGACCCCAATGGCAAGACGATAATGTAATTCATCTCGCAGACCTTTAAAGGTCACGCTGCACTGGCCCCCGGCCACGGTTCTGGCACGGCCCTGCTGCCAGAGCCCCCGGATTCCCCCAGCCAAATCTGGGCAGCTCTCTCGGGCACCAAGAAAGCCGACACCCGCCAGGAGCTGGGTTTAAAAATACCCAGCGTGGGTCCAGCTCTGGCACAGCCGGACCCACGGCGTGGCACCGGCCCCCAGCCTCCTGCTGGTGTCCCAGTGGAGTTTGTGCGTGTCCAGCAGGGTTCAGAGGGGACGGTGACTCCCCAGCTGCCTCCTGTCCCCGAAGAAAGATGAGGGGACCTGAGGCCATGCTGGGGACACGGCCCCGGGGGTCACCGTCTCTGCCAGTGGGAGTTTTCCTTGCCTACATGAAAATCCCGGCAGATGCAACGCCTCGAGCCTTCCTGCGGTCCCGGTTATTCGAACGCTTTTGCTCTCACCCACTCGCTGCCAGCACTTTGGGGTCGCCTCTGCCCTGTCCCCCAGGGACCGGGCACAGATTCCCGCAGCAGCCTCCGCGCTGCCCACGGCCGGGCTCTATTTGCAGATTCCTCGCTTGGGAGCGCAGGCAGCTGCCTGTGCCCAGCCCCGAGGCTGCTGCCTGCACGGGCGGGTGGCAGCCGCTGGCAGCGGGCCCCGGGCTGCGGGCGGGCGAGAGCAGCCGGTGGCACCGGGGGTGGGTGGCGCTGCCCACATCCCTGCCGGCACCTGCTGCCCGGTAATGCCGCAGCGGCTGCTGCCAGGCCCGTGTGGGCAGCGCGGGGTTTGCCTGCACGGGGCTGGCTGCACATCCCCGTCTCCTCTGCCAGGTCCTGATGCTGCCTGCACATCCCTGCTCGCAGTGCCAGGTTCCCGGTGCTGCCCGCATGCTCCTGCCTGCCCACTCCAGTTCCGTGACCACTCTGCTCAGGGATCCCAGTGATGCCGGTGTGGGGTAACTCTGCCCCCCCGCCATCCCCAGACACGGGATTTTCCTGCATGTGCAGCTGGCCCCGGGTCGGGTGCCGTGAGGGGGGAGCCAGCCCGGTCCCCCATAGCCCAAGTAGCGGCTCCCGGTCCCGCGCAGCGCCTCACAGAGGGGTGCGTGGTTTCGGGCTCTTCCCGAGACCCTCGGGGCCGGGACCTCTCGCTCTGCCAACTCCCACCGGGTGCGCGATCCCCGGCTCTTCCCGGTGCTACCGGGACTCCTGATCCAGTTCCTTCCAGTGCCACTGGGACGCTCGATCCCGTGCGCCTCCGAGCGCCACGCGGGACGCCCGACTCGGTTCCCCCCGGTGCCACCGGATACCCACAAGGGGCTGTCCCGCACAGCGCACGCCGCCCGGTCCCTTCCACCGGGAGCCCCGACTCTCGCCGGTGGCACTGGGAGTTCCTTCCACAGTATCCTTCGGACACGCGAGCCCCGACTCCACCCGGTGCCACCGGGACGCGCGACACGGTTGCCTGTGGTGCTACTGGGACACCCGACCACATTCACCTTGCAGGATGCCCATCGCCCTAAGCCCCCGGTGCCACCGGGATGCCCGACCCAGATCCCCCTGCTGCCACCTGACACGCCCGATCTGAATCCCTCCGGTGCCGCCCGGGACAATTGATCCTTTTGCCCCCGGTGCCACCGGGACACCCGACCCCGTGCACCTCCCGGTGCGCGCAGCCCGCCCCCGCTGCCAGCGGGACCTCCCGCCCCCGGTGCCCCCCGCCTGGTGCCCGCATCCCGGTGCCCGCATCCCGGTGCCGCCCGTACCCGGGTGCCGGCGCGGCGGCGCTCCGGTTCCTGCTCCTGCCACCGCCGCTCCGCGGGCTCCGCCGGGCTCCGGCCCCGCCACTACTTTCTCTTAAGCGCTCGGTGACGCGCGGGGCGGAGCGGGGCCGGTGACGCACGGGGGGGGCGGCCCCGGCGGGGGCGCGGCCGTGACGCACGCGGGGTTCCATTGACGCACCCGCGGCCCCGGCTAAAAATACCCCCGCGGCCCCGGCTAAAAATAGCTCGGGCGCCCCTCGCTCCCCCACATATCCCCCCCGGGGCTCCGGGGGCCGCCGGCGGGGGGAGGGAGGTCCCGGTGTCAGGGGCATCCCCGGTGTCCCCGGGGCCGGTGCCCCTTCGGTATCCTCGGCGTCTCCTCGCTGCTGATACCCCGGGGCTGGCATCCCCCGGTGCCTCCATCCCCGGTGCTCTCCTGCTGCTGGTATTTCCGGTGTCCCCTTGTTGCTGCTACTCCGGTGCGCCCACCCCGGTGCCCCCTCGCTGCTGGCATCACTTAAGTCCCCACACCCAGTAGCCTCTCGGTGTCGGTATCCCCGGTGTCCCCTCGTTGCCGGTACCCTGGTGCCCTCATTCTCGGTGCCCTCTCGGTGCCAGTATCTCTGGTACCGTTATCCCCGGTGTCCCCTCGGTGTCGGCATCCCCGGAGCCCCCTCGGTGCCGGTATCTTCCGTGTCCCCATTCCCGGTGTCCCCCCGACGCTGCTCTCCCCAGTGGTCTCCCGTACCCCCGGTGCCGCTATGCCCGGTGCCCATCTGAGCTGGTATCGCCGGTGCTCAGCGGCGCCGGTACCCCCGGTCTCCTCCCGCTGGGTGCCCGGGTGCGGGGGGAGTGACGCGGGGTCCCGCCCCCGCCCGGTCCCCGCGGGGAGGCCCTGGCCGGGGCGATGGAAAGAGCGGCGGCTGCTGGCGGGCGCCGGCGCCGGGAACAGCGCCCGCGGGCTGGAAAGATGAGCTCAGCCCGTGCGGAGCCGGCCCGCGCCCGCGGGAGGGCGAAGGGGGACCGGAAGGGACCCAGAACTCCACAGTACCCTTCGGTGCCGCGCCGGTACCCCCCAATACCCTCCGGTACCATCCCGGTACCCTTCGGTACGACTCCAGTACCTCCCGCGGTACCCTCCGGTACCACCCCATATCTTCCCAGCCGGTACCACCCCGGTACTCCCGGTACTCCCTTGGTATCTTCCGGTACCAATCCGATACGCTTCGGTACCAGGTCGGTTCCCTCCCTTGCCGTACCCGCCGGTATCCACTCCTGGGGACAAACCGGGGGTCTTGGGGGACCTGGCCCGCTGCCCCCGGGGGTGACAGTCCCGTTAGCGCTCCCCCGTCAGTGCCCCTGCAGCGGCACAGCCCGGGCACGGTCCCACCGGGGGACTGGAGCCACCCTGGGGCAGCGCCCCGGTGCCCCGGGAGCCGCAGCCGGTGCCGGAGGTGCTGCCGGGACCTCTGGTACCGGGACCCTGCCCGGCCTCACGAAACTCCCAGCCCCGTGAGGAGCGGCGGGGGCAACCCGGCACCAGAGAGGCCCGGAGGGCGCACGGGGGTACCGGAGGTGGCGGCCCGGGGCCGGGCGCCGTCGCCGCCTCCTCCCGTTGCCCGTTACCTCGCTCCGGCCCCGCTTCTCGCTGTCGCCCGCCCCCGACGGGGTTCCGTGACATCACACCGGCCCGCTGACGTCACACCTGGTCACTGACGTCTTGGGGATCCCGCGGCACCGCCGGGGCCTCCCCCAAAGGGATCCCCCGGGTCCGCAGGGACCTGCCGGGGTCCCTGCAACACACGACGAGCGCCACGGCCGGTGCCAGCCCGGGGATACGGCCAGGAATCCCCGGGACAGGTCCGACAGGGGGGTCCCAGAGCTGTCGAGGGTCTCAAAGCCACGGGGGCGCGGAGCGTGGCGGTGGCAGCCCCCCGCATCCCTCGCTTGGTGGCGGCGCTACCGGAGGCAGGAGGGTGACACCGGCAGCCCCCGCACCCGGATTAGCTGTACCCCGGGAGAGGTCGCGGGGACTGCGATGGCTCCGGGGGAGGAAACCCGAGCCCAGCCACCCTGGCAAGGCCACGGGGGTGCAAGGGGGGACCCCGGTTCACACCAGCCCCGGGGATCCATCCCCCGAGCTGGGGACACGGGGATGCTGTGGCCACCAGGCAGCCCTTCCCGAGCCCCGGGGTGGGCACTGGGGCTTGCAGGGTGCCCGTGACCGGGCGGTGATCAGCCGGTGTCCACGGCTGGCGCTGGCTCCCTGCCCCGGGCCTATATTTATCGGTAATGACAGGCTGCTCCGGGGCGTTCCCGGCCCGTACCCCGCAGCCTCGGCCCCCCGGCCCTGCCCAGCTCAGCCGGTGCCACGCGTGACCCCGGTGTCCCACGGCCACCTGCCCATTTCCGGGCACACGCAGCCCCAGGTCGGGGCTATAAAAAGCCCAGCGTGGGGTGGCAGCTGCGGCCGGGGGTCCCGTGATGGCTTTGACAGGAACGGGGTGCTCCGACCCTGGCAGCACGCGGGAGGATGCCGGGAGCCGCCGGGGCTGCGGAGCCAGACCATAAATGTCCAGCACAAAGCCCTCCTGGAACAGGGACAAGGCAGGAGAGTGTGGGGGGGCAGCTGAGCCCCCCAACCCCCACTCCCTGGCACACACTTGTGCTCACACACCTGCAGCCCTCACCCCCAGATCTCCAGCAGACTCCCCTGGGATCCTGGGGGGGACGGGGAGGGGAGAGCTGAGCCATGGGACACTCCAGGAGCCAAGAGCTGGGGTCCCCAAACATGCAACGGCCCAGCCAGAGGGGAAACCGAGGCACAGAGCAGAGGGCTGGGGGCTCTCGGTGCCCCACGGAGCACCTGTGCAAGGGAATCTTCGTGCGAGGGAATCCCTGAGCACACAGCGGGGCTGCAGCAGCCCCCCAGCTCTTGGGGGTGCTTCGTGTCCCCAACTCCTCTGGATGCAGCTTCGGTGGCTCTGGGGGACACTGAGGCAGGGCGTGGGGGGACCCCAGTGCCCGTCCTGCGTGGGCACCCTGTCCCCCGCAGGCGGAAGGGCTCGGGGTGGGACGCGCTTCCCGCCGGCTGCCGGAGGAAACGGGGCAGGAAGGGCCTGGCCGGGGCCCCGCAGCGCCGGGACGTGGCCTACGGCACCGGGGGCTGCAGCAGGCGGGGGGACACAGAGGGTCCCCGGCAGCTCACTCACGTCCCAGGTGACATCAAGTTGGTCACCTCAAGGCCACCCTGCCCGGAGCCCAGCGGGGAGGCCCACGGGGGCAGCGTAGGGGCTGTGGGGGAGCTGCAGCCGGCAGCCCCCAGCCCCCCCAGGCACCCCCACGGGGCTCTGCCGCCCCTCAGTCACAGCCACACTTCGCTGCACATCGTCTCTGTATTGGCGAGCACTGGTGGTACAACAGCCCGGGGGGAGCAGGGGGTGAAACCCCCAAAGCCCCCCCAACCTGGGGAATGCGGGGCTCCCCTGGTGCTCCTCTCCAGGAGGGAAGGCATCTGCTCCGGAGGGCAGCGACAGCTCCGTGAGCCGCTTCAGGATGGTCCTCACGTCTGTCCCTGGGTGTCCGTCCATCCGTCCCTCAGTGTCACGATCCCCACGGTCCGGGGGGGCCAAACCGGGACCCCTGGGGCCAACCCAAACCTCCTTCCTGCAGCCCCCAGGGATGGGGGCCGGGCGAATGAAGCCCCTTGCAATAAATAAATAAATAGTCCTGGGGGGCCGGGGGCCGCCGAGCTAGAGGTGACTCTCCTCCTCCTCCAGCGCCCGGTTCAGACCCGGGATGAACTTGAGCAGCCGCCGGCGGAAGCTGCTGTGTCGGCCCTTGCGGGGGGCGGCTGCCCCCTCCCCAGGCTCCCCGGCCCGGGCCCAGAGCCGCCCCGCAGCCCCCGGCCCCCCCGCACACTTGAGGCTGGCGCTGCGGGCCAGGGCAGGTCGGGGCCGCGGTGGGGGGGGCGCGGGACTCCCGCTGTCCTCATCCTTGTCCTTGTCCCCATCCTTGTCCCCATCCAAGGAGCTGGAAGAGGCGAAGACGCAGGTCTGGTACAGGGAGTCGTCGCTGCCGCTGGCACGGGAGGAGCCCCCCGGCAGCCCCTCCCCCTGCAGGCACCAGCGGATGGACTCCAGAGTGTCGTAGATGCTGGGGTCCTTGGCCACCACACCTGGTGGGAGACGCGGGGGTGTCAGGGGGGCCAGGCGGTGCCCCAAAACCCTCCCGCCAGCCCCCCCGGCCCCCACTCACCCCGCACCAGCCGCTGCTCCTGCACCATCAGCGAGCGGAACTCCCCCCACTTCTCGTAGAGGGTTTGCTGTGGGGAGGGTGAGGGGGTGAGGACCCTGGTGGAGGGTCCCTCCCTCCAGCCCCCCGTGACCCCTGCCAGCCCCCAGCTCTCTGTGACCCCTGCCAGCCCCCCCTCACCTTCAGGTACTGCAGCCGGGCCTCCAGCTCGGCCCTCCGGATGGATGTCCCATAGAGCGTGTCGAGCCTGTGGGTCAGCAGCTGTCAGTAGGGGGGGGCTGCAGCCCCCCGGGGCCCCCCCTGCACCCCCCAGCTCACCGGAGGACATTGCCTGAGCTCTTGATGATCTCCACGATCTCGCGGTGCCGGATGCCCTCCACGTTCAGCCCGTTCACCCCCGTGATCGTGTCCCCTAGAGCACAGGGGGAAGGCGGGTTCAGGGCTGCTGGTCCTCACTGCCGGGCCCCCCCGGCTCCCCCGGGATGTGCTCACCAGCCTTGAGCCCCGCGGCCTCGGCCGGGCTCCCGTCGTGCACCCGGCACACGAAGGTGAACATCTCCACGCTGTTCCTGTCCTGGTGGTGCAGCCCATAGGTCTGGAATGAGGGTCTGGTGAGGGGCACGGGGACACCCCGGCCCCCAGGGACCCCCCAGCAGCAGGCACGGGGCGGCAATTGCAGCGTGTAATCGCTGCTGGGTGAGGTGGGGCAGCTCCCCAGCCCCAGGGAGGGGCGTCGTGCCCCGATGGCTGCACCCCAGTGTGCCCCCCCCGCTGCCCCCGGCGGCACAGCCGGGGGAGGTTCAGTAACACGGCATCTCTGTCACGGCTAAAAATAACCCCCGGCTCAGAGACAACTTAAAAATACCCTGGATGCAAAGCAAGGTGCGGGTTGGGAGGGTGGGGAGCAGGGCACGGCACGGCCGGGCTCAGCTCGGCTCAGCACCCACCTGGATCTCGAAGCCGAAGGACTCCTCTGCCTTCTTCTCCAGCGTCACCACCCTCCTGGGGGACACAGGGATCAGGGACAAGGCAGAGCCCCCGGCACACCCAAACCCGCCTGTGCAAACCTTGGGCTTTTCTCAAAATGCTGCTTCGGGGTCCCCAAGGACAGGACACCACCCTGAGATGGGATTGCAACCCCCCCACCCCTGCCCCCAGGGATGAGACCCCCCCAGTTTGCCGTGGCCAGATCCCAGTCACTTCATCCTGTGGGAACCAGGCAGGATCCCCACAGGGTCTGGGGGTGTCTGAGCCCACCAGGGAGCTGTGACCCCATCGCTGTTCCCACCTGCTGCAGGTTCCCCCATAAAATCCCCCTCATTTCCAGCCCTCCTGGGTATCCAGAGTGGAACAACGTCCCAGGGCCAAGCTCCAACCCTCTGGGACATGGACCCCAGCCCCAGTCCTGTGTCCCCTGTCCCTACCTGTGCTCCTCCGGGGACTGGCTCGGGGACGCCCACTTGAACCCCGCGTCCTGCGGCAAAGGAAGAGCCATCAGCCAGGGACAGCCGAGGGGACATCCCCCCCCTCCTCCGGGAACAGCCGAAACGGGGTGTCCCACCAGGACAGCACCAAACCCCGGGGGAGCAGCGTGCCAAGCCGGCACCGAACCAGCACCCGGGTGCCCCGAGGGTGGCCGGGCATAACGGGGCTTTGATCGGCGCTCAAAGGCACCCTCAGAGCTGCCCCGCACTCGCCCCACGCTTTGACGTCACCCGCGCCGCACCCACCCCACGCCGCGCTCCGAGGGGCCCCGGCACAGAGGGGCCCTGTTGTGGTCACAAAGTCGGGTTTTTTCATGCAAAATCCACCCCCCCCGGGCCCAGACAATGTCCCTGTTGTGGCAGGCGCAGAGGCGTGGGCGGGTGGAGGGACTGGCCGGGCAAGACAGGACCCTCACCGCAGGGCAGGAGGTGACAGGGCTGTCCCCAAATGCCCCTCTGTGGCTGCTGGGCTCCGGCAGCCCCCCGTGCAGCGCAGGCAGTGTCACCAAGCTGCCCCTTGAGAGCCGCACATGGCACGTCTCGGTGGCGGCCGGGTGCCAGCGGCTCCCTCTGTGCTCTGCCACTCGGGTGTCACCAGCCCCGCGTGTGTCCCCAGATAATGCCTGACCCTCCCAAACGCATCCACGGGCGCAAAAACACCAGAACTGGGTGTGTTCACCAGAGGGAAAGTTGCCGCTTGTCACGTTGGGGCCCACGTCACCGCAGTGACGGGAAGGCGACGAGGGACGTCCTGGACCCCTCAGGGACATGTCTGGTGGTGGCCTTGGCTGGTGAGCGGGAGCCAGGCCACCGAGCATGTCTGGGCTGTGGCAGTGCAGCCGAGAGGCCACTTCTGCTCCGGATGTCGGCTCTGCTCTCGCTTCCCCACAACGCTCAGGAAGCACCACGGGGCCGGGGGGAGCGTCAGGGCGGGGTTGGTCCCGGCGTCACCACAGAGGGGCTTTTCCAGGGGCCCCGAGTTCCACCGAACCAGACCGGGGTACTCTCACCTGTCCCCTACCCTCCCCTAAACCAGACCCGGGGTCCTGGGGTACTCTGTGGCCCATCCTCTTGCCCTTCTCACAGGGCAGAGTTAGGGGGGACGTGAGGTCACTCCTGTCCCGGTGACAGAGGGGTGGGGGTCTTGCCCCGCACCCTGAAAGCGGCTTGGCAGGACACGGAGACGGACCAGGACAGGATGTGGGGTTTGGGGGGACACTGGGAAGGGGCACAGGGAAGATACCTGAGGGAACGTGGGGAGGGATCTGAACAGGACGTGGGGTTTGAGGGGAAAACCTGGGGGACAATACCGTGGCAGGACGTGGGGAGGATCCGGGACAGGATGTGACGCCTGGGGGGACAACATGGAGCGGGACGGGGACACTGGGAAGATGCTGCTGCAGGGTGGGACAGGGGCGAGGAGATGCTGGGGCAGGACAAGAGGCTGGGGGCGGTCACCGGAGCAGGATCGGGACACCAGGGCGGGATGGGGACACGAGGAAAGCTTGGGCGGGCCCCCGGGGCAGGACAAGAGCCCACGAGGAGATGCCGGAGAGACCCGCGGGGCGCAGGCACCCGCGGCTGGGCGGGACGGGGACACGGCGCAGCCCCGCTCCCCCCGTTACCGCTCGCGGCGCCGCTTCCCCCTCCGGCCCCGGTGCACAACCGGGGGGCACCGGGGCGGCTCCCCCGCTCCCCCCGCAGCCCTACCTTGCGCACGCGGGGCAGGGTCCCGCCGGCCGCCGCCAGCGCTCGGTAGAGCTCGGCGGGGCCGGGGCTCTCCGGGGCCACCGCCGGTGCCTCATCGTCCTTCGGCCGGAGCCGCCGCCGCCGCCGCCGCCGCAGGGTCATGGCCGGGCCGGGCCGTCCCGTGCGCCGCTATATGGACCCTGGGGGCGGGGGCACCGCGGGACGCGCCCCTTTTGGCCCCAAACCGCACCCACTTGGGCGTTAAACCGCGCTGGTTTTGTAGATGGGCCACGCCCCGTGTCCGGCGTGTGTCCGGCATCTCTCCGGCCCCGGGCCCTGAGCCGGGACCACGTGCAGGTCCAGTGGGGGGGTCCCGTGTGAGGGTCCTGCTCGGGGACCCCAGGGAGGTCCAGCGTGGGGTCCAGCAGGACGGTCCTACTTAGGACCTGGGTCCTGCTTAGGGATCCCAGGCGTCCAGGGGGAAGGTTCCGCCTGTGGGGGTCCAGCAGAGGGGTTCAGCGTAGGGTCCTGCTCAGGAACCCCGTAGGGTCCGGCGTGGGGGTCTAGTGGGAGGGCTCTTCATGAGGTTCTGCACAGGGATCCCACGGGAGTCCCGCGCGGGGGTCCGGAGGGAGGGTCCTGCGTGGTCCCATCCTCAGGGACACCGTGGGATTCAGCGCTGGGTGCGTCTGTGGGGCAGCAGGAGCCCGGGGGAGGTTGGATTCCGGGGGTGGAGGGTGGGATGCTGCTGGGGATGTCACGGGAGGCACTGTGGGGTGCCAAAGAGGGTTCCAGGGATCACCTCAGGGATGATTTGGGGAGAAACCGGTGGGTTTCCGGGAACAGAAGCAACGCCGGGCTCTGCTGCTCCCCGACAGATGCCACCGCGTCACCCCAGGCCACCACCCGCCGCCAAAGCCGCATTTGGGATTTAATGGGAGGCAGGAGCTGGGGCAGGGTGGCCACAGACCCCGACCCGGCTCCCAGCGGGGGCGGCCGGAGGGATTTAAGCTGTTCCTGCACGATCTGTGCCTGCGCTGAGCTGGGGCACGGAGGGAAGAACAATTCCCGGAGGCAGCCGCGGTGTCTGCTGCGGACACGTCGTGCGGCTCCGGCAGCTCCTCGCTGCGCCCCGGCGGGAGGCAGCGGGAATTTTCCAGCTGGAGTTGAGAGCTTTGCCCAAATGTTTGTTTAAAATTTGCCAAAAAAAATGAAGATTGTAACAATCCCGCTGGCGTTCCACCCAAACCTCCCGCCCACAGCCTGGCCTGGGGTTACCAGGAGGCAAATTTGCTCCAGGAGCAGAGCTGCTCCAGGCTGGAAAAAGGATGGGATTGAACCCATCACCGATCCTGAGTCACCAAACCACTGGGAATGAAGAGGAACACCCCATCTTGTTCCCAAAATCTGGTAACGACTCAGCTGCAGCCACTCCGGACTGTTTTCCCATCCCATTTCCTAGGGGAGCAGACAGGTTTTGCTTAAAATTTCCCCATGCTCTCATCTCACCGCTGCCCACGTTTCCAAGATGGAGCTGGATTTTCCTCAGGACCACAGCAGGAGCTTCAGACAAAGCTGGGAGTGAGGAAGGACAAGCCCAGATGGTGCCTCCCCCTCCCCACCTTGTCTGAGCCCGGGGGACCCCAGACCTTGGCAGATTTTCCCCTTGATCCGCTCACAACAGGCTCGTTTGCAGGAGACTTTAATTAAGGAATTAGTAGGGGCAGCTCACGCAGCACCATTTACCCTCGCAGCAAACAGGATTTTATAGAGGCACAGGGCAGTTTGCTCCGGGATTTATCCTTCCTTGAAGCCATGGGTCCGTGTGGAGATGCCCCCTGTACCCACCACACCCCCAGGGATGCTCTGAGGGCATCTCCAGGGTATTTATTCTCTGTAACCCTCCTGCTCTGTGCCTGTCCCCAGAGCAGAAGCCCCAAGTCCAGCTGCTCATCCCTGCATGGGTTGAAAGTCCCCCCCTGCCACCTCTTTGTCTCACCTCCACTCTGCTGGCAGCACCTCCCGAGTGCTTGGCGGGTGCTGGAAGCTGCATCTTCACTAAAAATGGAAATATTCAACATGAAAATGTTTCGACCAGGATTCTTAAAGAGATTATTTTAGCTGTGAGGGATGAGCCCCCCCCAGCCCCAGACCCCTCTCTGGGGGACTGAGCTGTGCCCTGCACTTCCCACCCCTCCCAGTGAACCGAGACTGCAACACCTCACATGAATAAAACAAACTTTTAATAATGTACAGCAGAAATCGACAGCCTGGTTTTATATTAAACAAAAGATTTCCTATCTTACACCGTATGTACATTTGCATACTGAAGAGGTAAAGTGGCTAAGTGGCTATTTTCTTACAGTCCTTTGCTAAGAAAATGTACAAAACCAAACAAATCAAAGGGGCAGAGAAGTACCAAGAGTTCTGTCCTGCAGCCACGTACCGCTGATGGACCCCCCCCTCGTCCTGCGCCGGGCTCCCCTCGGAACTGCCTGGAATGCTGCTTTTTTCCCAGAGCTGCTGCAGGTTTTGGAGCCAGGCAGCGATTCCCCAAGCACCGGCACCCCCGGGCACCAATTTGCATGAAAGTGCTGTGTGAATGCTACATGGTCAGCGTTCCTGCCGCGGATCCCCCTTGGTTTTCCCCATCTCTCTCTCTCTCAACAAAGCTTTTCCTAAAATCCTGCTCGTAGGGACGTTGCCCTTCCCTCTTTCCCTTCCCACCCGGCCTGAGCCCGCTCGCTGGCCGCTGTTTGGTTTAGCTGAGGCAGGTGCAGTGTGGCTACAGTTGGAGGGGGTGAGTCAGTGCAAGTTCTGGAGCCCACGGCGTCCGTGGGTGCTGCCCTGGGATGGGAGAGCCAGCAGAGAGCCCGCAGTACCTACAGCTGGCTGATGTCCCCTCCTGTCCTTCCCCCAGCTCCCAGGGCATCCCCGGGGCCTGTTCCAACAGCCTGGGAGTCCTTAGGGCTTGCAAGTGCCCCCCTCGGCTTCTAAATGCAGGTTTGAGGGACATGGCAGGAACCTCTGGCTGAGATGTGACTCAGGAGAAGCCGGGAGGGGACAGGGGATCCCCGTCCCTGCTCCCACGGCAGAGCCACGCCGCCAAAAATTCCTTGGGGGTGCAAAACGGCTCCTAACATGATTCAAAAACCACACTCCTCGCTTTATACAAAGTCATGGATACACAGGGAATCAGGGGAGAGGGACACACGGACAGGGACACAGACAGCAAGAACAGAGGGATTGAAATAAAGACAACCCTGGCAGCCGGAGCAGAGATGAAACCTCACCTTAGAGAGCAGGAGCAAGGTCAGAGTAGAAACAGTTCCAGTGTAAATCGAGCTGTGCATTTGGTTTTCTTTTTTTTTTCTTTTTTTTTTTGTTTTTTTTGCAGTGATTTCTTTACAAACCAACAGGTCAAGAGGTAATAATTAGAGATTGTTTTTCTGCTCTTAGAAAGAATTAACAATATTCAAAAAAGTTAAAATCCAGACCCTCCCAGAAAACAACAACAATAATAATAATAATAATAACAATAATAATTAAAAAAAAAATAATAATCAAAACCACTCCAGTTAAAAGTTATGGCTTCAGAGTTCTCTACTGCAGACACTAACCTGACCTCCACACCACGGCTCTTCCTGACTGCCAAAGTCATCACGGCAGCCACAGCCCTCACTTCCACGTTCACTGGAGTCACCCCATCTCTCCCTCACCTGGATTCGGCGTTGAACCAAAAGAAAACCCATGCAGATCCCCCCACCCCACACTGAGACACGGCCACTTCCACATTAGGAGATATTTATACACCTATATTAAAAAGATGGATGCCGATTTCCCAAGCCACAGCTGCTGTCAGATCCTGCCCAGCGCCTGTGGGAGGTGCAGAGCACTCCCAGCACCCAGATCACAGAATCACAGAATGAGCCAGGTCGGAAAAGACCTTTGAGATCATCAGGTCCAACCCATGACCTAACACCTCCTCATCAATTAAACCATGGCACTGAGGGCCACATCCAGTCTGTTTTTAAACACGCCCAGGGACGGTGACTCCACCACCTCCCTGGACAGATGATTCCAGTGCCCAACCACTCTTTCAATGAAGAATTTTTTTCTGATGTCCAACCTAAACTTCCCCTGGTGCAGCTTGAGGCTGTGTCCTCTTGTTCTGTTGGTGGTTGCCTGGGAGAAGAGACTGATCCCCACCTGCCTACAAGCACCTTTCAGGGAGTTGTAGGGAGTGACAAGGTCTCCCCCAGGCCTCCTTTTTTCCAGGCTAAACAACCCCAGCTCCCTCAGCTGCTCTTCATAGGGCTTGTGTTCCAAGCCCCTCACCAGCCTTGTTGCCTTTCTCTGGACAAGCTCCAGCCCCTCAAGATCCTTCCTAAATTGGGGGGCTCAGAACCGGACACAGCACTCGAGGTGTGGCCTCACCAGTACTGAGTACAGGGGAAGAATGACTCCCCTGCTCCTGCTGGTCACACTATTCCTATACAGGCCAGGTGCCATTGGCCTTCTTGGCCACCTGGGCACACTGCTGGCTCATGTTCAGCTGGCTGTCAACCAGCACTCCCCGGTCCCTTTCTGCCTGTCCACTGCCCAGCCACTGTCCCCAGCCTCCAGCGCTGCATCATCAGGCCCCCAGAATCTGCCTGGGTGGTGGAGTTGGGAACCGTGCTCCCAGGGGAACTGAACCCTGCATTCCCCACGTGCCGACCACAGCGCCTGCTCCATCTCTGACACATCTCAGCTCCCCCCTACCAAGAATTACAAACCCCAGGGGCTCAAGACAAAAAAACCTGGATTCCAGGAGTGATTCTCAGTTCCTTATTTGTTTTGTCTTAAAAAAAGGGAAGGGGTGGCAGTGAGGCAACCTGATGGGACGTTCGGGCAGCCGGCGGCGGAGCCGGCACGGCCGCGGCGCCCACCGGGGAGCCAGGGATCCGCTCTGCAGCAGCCTGTCCAAGCTCCACAACGCTCACGGACTCAGCACGGAGAGCACCAGCGCAACAGCTCACAAACGGGACACTCGAGATTTGCACATGCACAGGAAGCACGGACAGAGATGAGCCACCCACAGGCAGACACCGCACGGCTATGGAGGAGATGACCAGGCACAGGGACACGCGCACCTCGCGCATGCAGACACCGGCGCGCCCCGACGGCCGTCAGGGCGCTGAGTTGGACTTTTTCAAGCTTAAGAAAAGGAGGGGAAACTGTTTTTCGTGAAGCTGATCAACTGTTCCGGCTCAGCCTCTCGGAAGAGAGCACCATTTGTTTTGCTTTTTCTGCATTAACGTGCCAGTCCCTGGAAAAATCCTCAAGAGTACGGCAAGCAAACCTTCCCTTTCCCTTCCCGCTCCCGGCACCGAGCACCCGGGGTTGGCCGCGACTCCGCCAACGGGTGCTCAACGCACGCTGAACTTTACAGGGATTTCCTTTAAAGGAACAAAGAGTTACGATCATGGCTGAGATCCCTCGGGTGAAGTCCCTCTCAAGTCTCCACGCTCTCAGGAGGTGATCACAAAAGGTTTCGGATTGTTTCATACCCAAGCAGGGAAGAGAGCGGTTCTGTAGGCTCCGTCCCCCTGCCTAGCAGCCTGCAGGTCCCGCTGTCTGGTTGTAGCAGTAGGTTGGGCTGAAACACGAGGTAGGCCTCCATCACATGTCTACTCTAGCACAGCAGCTCCTGTGCAGTTTCCTCCTGTTGAGGCTCACAGCCTAAATTTTCACATCTTCCTGGACACTGAGCTGGGAGAGGGTTTTCTTAATGCGGAGGGCAGTGAGCCGAGCTGCTCCGTTGGCGTACCAGCACTCTCGCATCATCTTGCCCATCACCCGTAGTGCCTGGGCAAGAAACAACAGCAAAGGTCAGTGCTCTGCTCTTCCCCTGACCCCACGTTGGTCTGCCAGGCTGCTGCTCTGCCTGGGCATTGACACGGCCTGCACACCCCCCAAAATCAGAGAGCACCTTACAGAACGCACTTGTTACCTCATTGTGGGGGAATCATAGAATGGTTTGAGTTAGAAGGGACCCTAAAGACTATCTCATTCCACCCCACTGCCATGGGCAGGGACACCTTCCATCATCCCAGGCTGCTCTGAGCCCTGTCCAGCCTGGCCTTGGACACTTCCACAGAAGGGGCAGCTGCAGCTTCTCTGGGCAATCTGTGCCAGGGCCTCCCCACCCTCACAGGGAAGAGTTTCTTCCTAATATCTAACCCTGTCTGCTGTCAGTGGAAAGCCATTCCCCCTTGTCCTGGCCACTCCTTGTAAATAAGCCTCCCTCCCTCTTTCTTGCAGACTCCATTCAGATACTGGAAAGCCACAATTAGGTCACCCCAAAGCTTCTGTCCTCCAGGCTGGATAATCCCAATTCTCTCAGCTTTTCCTCAAAAGGGGACACGGAGATGAAAGCAGACCTTACCTCATAGCTCTGCCACCAGTTTGGGATGTTTGGCCGTAATTTCTGGTCACACACGACCTTCCGCATCTCCTCAATCGAAGGATCAGAGGGTACAAGGTCGTAGTAGGGAAGCTGATACTCCTCATGGATACCTGAAAGACAGAGCAGGGAAAAATGAAATTCCTGGGAACAGGGACCACGGCCACCGTGCTCAGTGAAGGCAGACGGATAGAGGTTTGGGCTCCATGACTCACTGCTGAGATGCGTCAACACTTTGCAGTTATTTAGAACAGAAACGAAGAATCTGGAGTTGGAGTTAACAAGAAAAATTCAGGGAAATAAAATGCAGCTGCCTAAACTGGAACGGAGTCAGCAGGCTGGGATCAACACCTCCCAGCAAGGCGCCAGGGTCACCGAACCTCCACGGCAGTGGGACTGTCACACATAGGATGATGCTGCAGCTGCATGTGCCAAGACATTTATACTGGTCTGGGGGAGTCCCCCACCAATCAGCAGCACCTCTTCCTTAAAATCCATCCAGAGGAACCTCAGGCACCAGTGGGAGCACCAACACCCTTGACCCAAGGTTGGCTGGGCTCAGCAGCAGTCATGTTCTGTTTCCTCCCTCGGTGACAACACACAGGGACACGTCCTCCCACAGCCCTGCTCTCCATCAAACCTCCCAAACACCTGATCAATAGGAACCCCAAGGCTGGGAGACCTGGGAGCAAGCGTAGCCTCTGTCTCAGGCACACAAAGGATGTTACCTCCTGCGTTGCACCTTCGGGCAATCTCCCAGTAGACCAAGCCCAAGGCGTAGATATCAGCACATTTAAATGAATCAAAATGCTTCATGTTGATGGTTTCATCCAAGACTTCTGGGGCCATGTATCTGCACAGAGAAAGGAAAAGCATGTTCATTCCGAGAGGGAATTCTCTGGGAGACAGTAAAAGATCAGTTGTCCCACACAGCACTTCCCAGCAGGAAGAGCTCTGCTTGGCACAGCCACCATCAGAACAGAACTGGGCCCCATGATCTAAGAGAGTGAAGAAAATAACTCAAGAACAACAGCAGGCTGGGAAAAGAGGTAAAAATGTCCCAAAACTACATCAGGCTCCCAACAGGTCCCAAAGGCTTTAGTGAGGCCAAGCTTGCTGTCACGTATTACATGAGCTCCTGGTGGCAGGTTTACATGGCTGCCCACACCTCCCAGCGTGGTGACACCTGGAACATCAACCTGGGCACGAAAGTGATCCTGCAGAACACCGGGAAATGCTGAATTCAGAGAATTTCCCCAGTGCTCAACCAGCAGCTCAGGCATTTCCAGTCACGCTCAAACACCTTCAGATGCATTTTCCTACCGTTTGGTTCCAACCCTTTGGTTTGGGGCGATGTCGATCGTGTCCGTGACGGAGTCGTGCCGGACGGCCAGGCCGAGGTCAGCGATGGCACACGTGCCGTTCTTCTTCACCAAGATGTTCTTGGATTTCAGGTCTCTGTGAGCGATCCCAGGTTTTCCTAGCACAGCAAAATAAAAAGCAGCAAGGGTCAAGCTGGAGAAATCCATTTGTGGAACTGGCGCAGAGGCAGCACCAGATTTCAGGGCGTTAAACCTGGTATTGCAACACATTTTCCTGTTTAGCTTCATAAGGAACGGAGCAGGGAAAGGCTCCAATCGCGTTTTGGAGGCGTCACTGATGCAGTGGCACCCAGAGGCCTCAAGAGGGATGTAAACTCCACATCCCAGCACAGGCGCCGACGTCAGGAGTTTGTGATTCTGCTTCTGCCTGTGCTCACATCCCACCCAGGCAGCGCCAATTTTAGGATGGGATGTGAAATGATGATATAACTCCTGGGAGCGAGCGCCAGGTTAACCCACTTCGCAGCCAGCCAAAGCAATCGCTCTATTTCTGGTCAATAACCACCAGATGAAGCCGGGCTGACTCAGGCAGGGTTTGCTGAACAGCACATCAGCTCCCTTCAGCAATCCTGCTTTATCCTCCCCTCGACAATTCCCAACGCCTTTTCCAAGTTAGCTTTTACCCTGAGTGCCCACGATCTCCATGTGCAGGTGGGCCAGCCCGCTGGCAGCAGACAGGGCGAGCTTGATCATGCCCTCGATGGTCACCGTGTAGCGGTTCAGGTAGTCAAAGAGAGACCCGTGCTCGTGGTAGTCGGAGACGAGCCACAGCTGAGTCCACGTCCCATTATCTGCAAGAGGAAAGAGATGGAGCTCAGGCAGGCAATGCAGGGACGGCTCCTGGGACACAGCAGAGTCACAGTGTAAGGCTGCAGCTCAACAGGGGCAAGTGAGAAATGGCTCGTATCAGCCACAGTGTGGCCAGCAGGACCAGGGCAGTGACTGTGCCCCCGTGCCAGGTACTGGTGAGGCAACACCTTGAATCCTGGAGTCCGTTTTAGGCAGTGTAGAGGCCCAGAGGAGTTGACTTTAGTCCCCCATGACAGGAAAGATGTGGAGGTGCTGGAGTGTGACCAGAGATGGGCAGTGGAGCTGGGGAAGGCTCTGAAGAGAGGCTGAGGTAGCTGGGGGGCTCAGCCTGGAGAAAAGGAGGCTCAGAGGGGACCTTCTCACTCTGTTCAACTCCATGGCAGGAGGATGGAGCCAGGTGGGGTAACAAGTGACAGGAGCAGAGGAAATGCCCTAAGGTCACACCAGGGAAGGTTTAGATTGGATATCAGAGAAAACTTCTTGGGAAGGGTGGTCAGGCACTGGAAGTGGCTGCGCAGTGGTGATGCCTCTGCTCTCAGGCCCAGGGCACTTCTTACCTTTGTTATCCGCAGCAATAAATCCCAGGATGTTCTCGTGCCGCAGCATCACGGTTTGATAAATCTCTGCTTCCCGGAACCAGGAACGCTCCTCACGGGAAGAGAAGATCTTCACAGCCACGTCGCCTCCACGCCACCTGCCCCGCCACACCTCCCCAAAGCGGCCTTTGCCGATGATCTCCTGAAGGACAATTGTCCGAGCCACGGTCCGCTGGACAAACAGAGGCAAGCCTGGGGACAAGGAATTGGAGGAATGAACCCCTGTGGTAGCAGGAAACCTCCTGAAACCCCTGAGAGTGAAGGAAGTCCTTAAAGCCAGCAGGCTCTACATTTGATAACAACTGGGAGCCTGAGCAAGACCCAAACCAGGGAATGGTGGCAGCTCCTGCGTGGGATGTGCCACAGCCTGGGCAGCATCTGCATTTTGCTTTGAAGCAGAGATCCAGCACGGAGCAGTTGGGGATCTTCTGCTCCACACAGATCAAAGGAACTGCAGCCTCAATATGCAAAGAACGGAACTCGATGGAGTTGGTTTCTACTAAAAATCAGAGGACTCCCCAAATTTCTCTTAAGAAGGGAGTCCCAACATTGCTGCCATTGCTGACAGAAAGCACGGAGCTCACCTGCCCACAGCATGCACAGAAGAGAACCCAAGTATTTTCTATATAGCAGCAGATGTGCTGCTGAAGGTTTATTCCCTGGTCAAATATCAGGTTGTGACATTCTGTGTCTCTGTGGATTTTCCTACAGTTTCCATCTGCCGCAAAATTCCTCTAACCCAACTACCTTCCTAGTTCAAAGCCACCACTAAACAGTGACTTTCCATCTATTCTGGCAACTCCTTTTAAGTGCTACAGAAGCAAACACTGCACATCATCCACCTGGGAAGACCCAAGGGTTTGTCTGGGATGAAATGGGCTGTGAAAATGCACTATTTGCACCGTAAAACGTTGATCTGCTGGGATCTTTCCCATTTTCCTGCAGCTTTGATGCAGGTGACATCCCACATTCTTCTTTAAAAGCCAACAACACGCAGGTTAGCAGTTAATGGCCGTTTCCAACCCAAATCCCAGCTGTTAACGGCTGTTTCCAACCCAAATCCTGTTCCAAGGCTAAACTGGGAACAGATGCAGACGTTTGAGGAATCCTCTTGCAGTTAAGGAGGAGCTGAACTATCACTCTTACCCAAACAGACGCGAGACCACCGCACGGCCGAATTTAAACATCCCTTCGAGTCACTCATGCACAGGCTCTGAGGCAGCGGCCTCACTGCCACGGCAAAGCTGTGGCAACCACGAGCCCAAAGAGGCAACTCCAACTGCAAGTTCTGCTCGGTCACGTCCCGTCATCGCGCAATACCTGAGCCAGAGCCGGAGGTGGAGAGATCGTAGACCAGATCTTGCAAGGTCTTGTCCTTGGAAAGGCACATTTCACAAGAAGGGTCTTCCATGTCCAGCCGCTGGCGGTTGTGATAGACTCGTTGGTGGTGATGGAACACGAAGACCACAATGATCATGACAACAAACACAAGGAAGACGGGCCCGGCAATCACGGCCACCAGCTCCACAGGACCCCAGCTTGATGCAGGCTCGTTGTCTTTCAGGTGTCCTTGGGAGGAAAAGGAGGAGAAAATCAGATATTTTGAGAAAATTATCATTCCTTTGAGGACTTTCTTCTTGTGTTTTACTGTTCTCTCAGAGCCTGGACAATTTTAGCCTGGGGGCACATCAAAGGACAGTGTTAAGGTGGAGCTGATCATCAGGCAGGCAAAATGGAGCTGAAACCCCCAAAAGATGGAGCTGCAACTGTGGGATCACAGATTATGGGCATTCGATCCTTTAGACAGGAGTGTGCTCTGGGTTGATTTTCCAGAACAGCCTGCAGTTCACCTTCCATTTGAACTCAACCAGCTGGCCAGGGCTCCCTGCTCCCTCTTTCCTTTTCACCCTGCAACAACCAGTGAACTTGTACCTGAAGACAATTATTTGTTGTTTTGAGCAGAGATGAGACCTCCCCACTGCTCCCAAGGAAAATGACTCCACAGTCTTCACAGAACCCACTGAAAACCAGCCCAAAACAGAAGGTAGGAGGTGTGAGGAAGCACCACGTGCCCTCTCCATCCCAGGGGTGAGAAGCAGGAGTTTCCCACACCCTCACTCAGAGGCAGGGCTGCTTCCCCTGTATTCCAAACCCAGGCACCTTCCTCCCCACACATTTTGGTCTGAAGCTGCTGCAATGTTCCTACACTTGTGCTCAGCACTGAAAAGATCTGGAGTCCTGGAAGGGAAGCAACTCCAGCTGATAAAGGCAGGGCCAGCTCAGTGACAAAGGGAACACACACATTCCCATTTTAATTTGAAGCAGTTTGTTATTTCCACTTTACAGATGAAGGAAATAAACCCAGCGCTCAAGTTCATGCGGGAGCTGAAGGGAAGAAGTGAAAACAGGGCTGAGAACTCCAAATTCCCAATCCCAAACACACAGCTCCTCTCCTCCCACTTCAAACACATGATTTATCTGCCTCTCCACTTACCGCTGGGAACCATTAAATCAATTTTGTTGCAAAAATCGGAGTAGCAGCAGTGAGTATTACGCAGATCCTCTGAACTCAGACAATAGAAGGGTTTCCCAGCAGGAATCAGTTTTGCCTCAGGAATGCAGGTCCGAACGTGGTGTTTGACACCATCCAGGTTGAAGACCGAGACCATGCAGGCGCCGTCCGTCTCACACGTGGAGTTGGCTTGTTTGCAGTCAGAGCACAGACATGTCAAAGCTGAAATCAAAACAAGATCAACTCCTTAAAACCCACGGAGAGCAAAAGCTCAAAGGAGAGGAAACCTTCTTTAAATTCTCCATTTCAGAAGGGCCATTCTCAAGCTCTGGAAGAACCGGCTCTGCGAACAGCACAAGTCATACTCAGTATTCCAGACCTGCAAGAATCCAATTTCGGAGTGAAACAGAGTGTGGAGGCAGAGGAGCCTTTCCAGGAGGTGCCTGTCCAGGCAGCCCTTTGCCTGCCCCTGTTGCAATCACCACCAGCCATGACCCAAGTCATGCCTGCAAACCAGACGAGATCCAACCGAGATCCACTCCCAGCCCAACCTGGGGTCAGACTCAACCCAAACCCAACAATTACTCAAACTGACTGACCTGATTCCACCTGGGCTGACTGTCCAGGCTGCAGGAGCTGCCTAATCTGGACTGGTGAGGGACGACCACCGTGGCCCATGGAGACAAGGAGCAACTGGCAGATGCCAAACCAAACCCAAGCCCAAGCTCCTGCACGAGCCAAGCGTGCTACACCCAGCTAGATCAGCCACTTATTTAGTAACTGCTCTCCTGATCCCAGACACTACCTTGGGTCAAATAAATTCCTGGCTTTTTGCCTGCTCTCCATGAAGATTATTTGGATAAAGAGAAGGAGAAACTCTGAGGCAGATTCCCACATTTTTTCACCTCCCAGCTGTCATTGTACTTTTTTCAAACTGTAAGCAAATCCCCAGGCCTTGCCATCCTCGGGAACAAAGAGGAACCCAACAATGTCAAGAAGAAGAAGGGTGGGGCTTGTTTAGCAGCGTGCAGGGCTTTCACCAGCTTTCATCAGCTCCCCCAGCCTTCCCAGAGGGAACCCAAAACATGTCCTTACCAGCTGCAGAAATGGGCTTTCAGGTAGGGAGGGTGTGAAGAAGGGTTTTAAAAGACACAAGTGCCACAGTTAACTCTGCCCAGGTTGATCTAAATCTCTCGGCCTGAAGTCACACACAAAGTCACCCTCAACACTTGTGTGTGGGGCCATGTTACCTTAAGCTTAATGAAAAACAAGCTGGTCCTGATTTACTCAGGGGTTTAGGAGGAAGACACCCATTAGCCTTTATCCCAGAGACCTGGGTAAATCAATCAGGGTAATTGCATTACTATTCACTTAATTCTCTCTGGACGCTGCTCCTCCTTTTCCAGCTGTTGTTGTGAGCTGTTTCAGATGGGCTGAACGTGGGTGCTGGTTAGTTGGGAATCAAGAGATTCAAACCTGCAGTGAAAAGGCAGCGACAAGAGCAGAGGGAACGGCTGGAGCTGTGTCAGGAGAGGTTTAGGTCGGGTATCAGGGAAAGGCTCTTCCCCCAGAGGGGGAATGGGCACGGCCCCAAGGCTGCCAGAGCTCCAGGAGCCTTTGGGCAATGCTCTCAGGGATGCACAGGGTGGGATTGTTGGGGTGTCCTGTGCAGGGCCAGGAGCTGGACTGGATGATCCTGGTGAATCCCTTTCAACTCATATTCCACAATTCTGTAACTCTGTGATTAAAACCTGAAGAGCTGCTGAGTGAGACACCTTTAAAAAGCATCACCAAGAAATGGACCTTATTACCAGGGGCTCAGCACAGGCCAGTGAAAAGGGACACGGGACAGAAATCTCAGACTGATCTGTGCTGAGAAGGGTGGAGAACATCCATAGATTCTGAAGATTTTAAGAGGAAACGTTTTAATGAAAGAAAAAAAACCCCTCCACTAACGTTCACCTCAAGCAGCTCAAAGATCAGTGCTTTCCCATGGTCAGCAGAGCGCAGAAAAGACAATTCTGAAAAATACATACACTTGGGGGAACAAAGGTTGGTGATAAAGGAGATTTTATGAAAATCTGAGATGGCAAAGAGCACCCAGGGCACATTCCTGCCTTCATGTCTACTTAAAAGGAAATGGTCTTTTAAAGCATCTCCCGTATTACTTATCAAAAGCTCGAGGTACAAATTAAAAACATTTAACCCACACACATTTCACTGTGTAGGTTCTTTTCAGTTTGATTTAGATACAACAGAACTGAACTTTGTTCCTGTTAGACTCATTTTTGAGGTCTCAATCCCAAGATTTAGGCTGCGGCAGTTTTGCTTCCAGAAGCTCCAAAGCAAACAAAGCACTTCAATGCACTAATAAAACTGGTTTTGTAAACTTGTGAGTGAAGCATCTGGCCTGAAACTGAGCATGCCTTTGAGAGGGAAAGCAGAGAAGCAGGTCGTGTCTGCTCAGTCTCATTTGTAGGATTAAAAAACAACCAAAGAAATCAGTTTACCTTCAAGGTATGATACCAGAGCCCTGGCTCGGAGACAGAGCGAGATCCTTATCTGCTCTGTGCAGAAAGCCAAAATTTCCTGCTAAGGCAGGGGATGCCCCATGGCTTCACCTCACTCTCTTCCCCCTCTCAGACAACTGCTCTTTTTGAACTTTAATTCTTATGTTTGCACCTCGAAAATCCCCACGGCTGGAGAGCAGCTAGAATAAAGAGAATGGAGCCTTCAGCACAGGACTGTCCTTCTCTACACCTCTCATCGGAGACCCTTGAGGGGCTTTTCAGGTATTGTTGGCCAGAACCTCCATGCTGCAGGCAGGAACTCTCCAATTTTCTGTGTGTGCCAGGGAGGAAAGGCCTGTCTGCACCAGGGCTCACTGGGAAGCTGCTGGCAAAGAGGAGAATTACAGAGCGACTCATGCGGGTCCAGTAACTCCAGTCTGGTTAACCAGAAGGGAAAATTCTTCTCCTATCAGAAACCTATCAGAAGCCAGGAAAAAGCAACTGTTGTTTGCCCTTGGGTGGGGGACAGAAGGTGGACAGGGAAGCAGAGTCCCCCGCAGGTATCTCCTGGGTGCTCTCGAGAGCAGCCGGGGCAAAGCGGGAGACAGGAGTGGATAAAAGGATTTTTCATGCCAACAGCATTCTTTTTTCTTCGGGAAGAAAAGCTCCTATTGAGCCAAACATATAATCTACTTAATAAAAGAAACCGCCTGGGCTGAAGGAAATACATGGGGTGAAGGGAAACAAAGAGCAGTTCCCAGAGCCGGGGCGGCGCGTTCCCCCCTCGCACAGCGCCCGGGGATGCGTCTGCGTGGAAGGTGCGAGCGGAGCTGGAGCGGAGCCCGCTCGATCTGCTCCCCACACCGACACCCCGCTCAGAGCCCAGCCCAGCCCTGCAGAGACACTGCCTGAACAAGCCCAGCGTTCAGCTGCAGATCCTGAGCACGAAGCTTTGTTCTCACTGGAGAGATGGAGCAGGTTGGAGCAAACCTCGCTGTGATTTGATGCGAGGAGTGCCGGGCCTCGCTGCTCTTCCCCAAAACCAGAGAGGTCACTCAGCACCGCCAAAAGACAAACCCTCCTCCATCCTCGACTATCCCAGCCCAGGGTTTGACTCCTTCAAGCCCAAGAGCTGCTTCTCCTCCCCACGAGGTTCCTGGGTTACAGCCCCAGCTCCAAAAGGATCCCAGGGCACTGAGGTATCCACATCCCCCTGAATCAACCACAGAAGAGAGGAAAACAAGAACTGGTTCTCTCCACCAAATCCCCCCATTAAAAGCAACCTGTATTCCCAAAATGGATCCAAACAAACAGGTGGGGGGCTGTAGATTCGAGCTCTGTGCTCCAGGGAGACTCAAATACTGAGCTCTGACAGGCAAAGAACATTTCTCCTCCTTTCCCAGCAACTCTCCCAGCTCATTTTGCACATATTTATTCTCACACAGAGTTGTATGTGTCAAGATGTCTCTGCAGCTAGACAGGGGAAAGTTTCACAGCAAAATCTCCTGCAATGGTGTTAACCACCTTTTGGAATACATTTTCCAGCATCTCCCGAAGCTGTGCTTAAGAAAGATGCCATTTTCTCAGGGCTGAACTCTACCTGATCAATATGTATGAGGATAATTAACCTGAAGATGATCATTGGTAAAATTGCCAATAACCACCCACGTATTTACCAGATAAACAGATTTTTGCAGGGATTGTAGCTGCTGTTCTTTTTCAACAGTTCGAATTGAGGCTGGAAGAACGATTCCCCTGACTTTGAGCCTTTCCAAGGCTCTGGAACAGGAGCTGCAATTGATTGTGTCTTTGTGCAGCACCAAACTTAATGAGCCCCACTCTGGGAGCACCAGTTTCATGCTGCAGCAGCATAATGTTAGCAACAGAAATGGGCAACAATCGGCTTTGTAGCTCCGCTGCTTCCTCGGATGCTTCAATGAAGAGGGACGTGTGTAAACATGCTTGGAAGAAAGAAATACCTGTCAGTGTCTGGCCCTGTGCTGTGCCAAAATAAAGAGCAACCTGTATCACAGAGGGTTAGGAATCACATCCATTCCCTCGTGGTGGGGGAGCAGAGGTGTGCCCACGAGTCCCTGCGTGCTCCTTGCTCAGCTGGATAAAGGAACAGAGCTCCAAGAAAACAACCAGCTCCCTGTCCCAAAGGCAATGATGAGGGCATGCTGAGCCATCTGATGAAGGCTTTAAATAAAAAAAAGATTTACTTTCCATTATCATGGAATCCTGGAATGGTTTGGGTTGGAAGGGACCTTAAAGCTCATCTTGTTCCACCCCCTGCCATGAGCACGGACACCTTCCATCATCCCAGGCTGCTCCAAGCCTTGGACACTTCCAGGGATGGGACAGACACAGCTTCTCTGGGCATCCTGTGCCAGGGCCCCACCACCCTCACAGGGAGAAATTTCTTCCCAATATCCTATCTAACCCTGCTCTCTGTCAGTGGGAAGCCATTCCCTCTTGTCCTGGTACTCCAGGCCCTTGTAAAGAGTCTCTCTCCATCTTTCTTGCAGACTCCCTCCAAGTACTGGAAAGCCACAATAAAGTCACCCCAAAGCTTCTGTTCTCCAGGCTGGACAATCCCAATTCTCTCATCTTTTCCTTCTAGGAGAGACACTCCATCCCTCTGATCATCTTGATGACCCTTCATACTCATATTCACCTCAACTGTTCTGCTCCTTGGTGTCCACAACTGGGATCCCTCCATCCCTTGCTGGGATAAACTGGGTTCAAAGTGACTCCTCCAGTGTCTCCTCCAAGCCCCGAGAGCCAGCTCACCTGCACCCACTGCCTCCAAAATCAAATGTCAGGCCAGTTCTGGATGCTCTCACTGCCCATTTCCTCACCAAGGAGCTGGAGAAACCAGCACGGATCTGCCCTTCCATAGATACAGCACCACCACCTCCAGTACCTTCCTTAACATCTCGTTTCCCCTTCAATTTCTCCTCCTATTTTGGATCAAAACATCTCTTGCTTCTTGCTGGTGCTTATGATATCCACTGACCCACGGCTGCTAAATGAAATGGAGTTAAAATTAGCTGCAAAGCACTATGAAAAACAAAGCACTTTAACGCAAGTCGTCCAGAAACTAAACATTATCCTGGGATATTTCAAGTTGGAAGTAAGAGTCTCAACTTCTTGGAGCTGGCTGCAGTCCCCTGGCACAGGCTGGACCTGACGTGAAGGCAGCACGGCTGACAAGAAAACACACGAAATGGAAAAAAAAAAAAGAAAAGAGGCAGGAAGAATGTGCCTTTAAAGTGCAGAACTTTCCCTGCATCCACTCAAAGAACACAAAAGAGCTTCTAAATGAATTGTAAATAAGGAACTGACAGGAGTCTCATCATTAAGAGATTAATTAGAAGAAGCCTTGATGTTTCTGCTGTTGCTCTTCTACTCAGAACATGGACACACGGGCCCCCATTTCCTCTCTGGGCTCTGGTCTGACACCAATTTTGTGTTTTAACTTGTCAGGAAACCAGTTCAGGAGTCAACAGACCACACACACACGGGTGCTGTGGAGAACATCCTGCACAGGTTTCTCAAGGTTCCAACACCTGATGCCCAGGTTTATCAAGGTTCCAAAACTTCAGACCCATCCTGGCTTCTCTCAGGCAACTGGCTTTTCCAGAGTGGAAATACACTGCTTAACATGTGGTCTGCATTCCCACATCCAGCAATCCACGGGTACTTCCAAGAAGGCCACAAAAGGCAGCGAGACTTTATCAAGGGGATTTAAAGTGCAGGGAAGGCTCTTTTTCTGCTGCAAGTAAATAAATAAATACGGGTGCACAAGAGAAGCACAGGGCAGCTGAGAGCCAGGGGCTTAAACAAGGAGGACAAAGGAGCTCGCGCCCAGCGTTTCATCCCTGTAAAACCCTGACAGAGAAGCAACTGCTGCCTGCTCTGCTCAGGGCAGGACACGTTCCCCCTGGTCACCACCCAGTGAACTTTGCCTGCTGCTAAGAGAACTGACGTTTGACTCCACTCCTTTCGCAACAGCCATTTCCGGAGCATCCACTCCTGGCAGTGTATCCAGGGGAAAGAAAAAAAACAACCCAAGCTGTCTGGCCAAGGAGCTGCACGAGTTCAAGAATGCTTGTTGGACACTGTTTTTCATTTCCAGTTAGAGAAAGGCTTTCTTGGAAAGTTGTAGGATGTAACTTATGGGCCACGCCGAGTCTGCCTGATTTAACTGGGTAAATATTTGAAGCAGGTGTTAATAATAAAATCTGCTGCCCCAAAATTATTCCCCAGGGTGGGTTTTTGATTTCTTTCAAGCAAAGCCGACCTACAACACCCCGTAGCAAAGGCGCCTTTCTTGATTATTTTCCTTTTTTTTCCTAAAGGAAGGGGCTGGAGGAGTGTTGTCTGCACTGTTTACTGACATGCAGAGGTTCCCTGCTCCCCAGCACTGCAGAAATTCAGATTTTTTCCAGCCTTTCCCAAAATAAGCAGCAGTTAAATCCCCGGTATAAAGCACAATAGTGAGGGCAGCCCCGGCATACCAAACTGCATCATGGCTGCTGGAGCAGAGAACAATTCCCAGGGTGATTCCCCATTCCCTGCACCTCATTCCATGAGTGCAACTCCCTCAAAAACCCGGGCTGAGCTCACACCTTGTACTGAATAGAACCGTTCAGCACACACTGAGCGGAAACAATAGTCACTCGTAGAGCCCAAAATCAAAGGCACCGGGAGTCGCCAAGTTTCCAGGGGATTTGTACAGTCAATTGGTCCTTTCCTGTTTATTAATTATGATTTTTTTTTAATAAACACCAGTTTCTACCTAAGTGAAAGCCTGAGAACAGCCGTGCCATGAGTCTCATCTGATCCTGCTCTGCCAGTTATCACAGAGGAGCTGAAACACCCCTGTAAGGCTGGATTTTACCTGAGGTTACACCAAAACAGAGCTACACTCCTCCCAAAAGCACATTTCTATTCCCAAATTCCCAGAACTCACAGGCAAACCCTCACCTGCTGCCCAGGTGAGGTCTGAAGCCATTTTCTGTGCTCTAACAAGCCCAGATCCGCACACACACTGCTATTACCCTCCCGACGGTCGGTTGGGAATGCAGAACACAAACGGCGAGAGGTTGGGGAGGAGAAAAATATTCCACCGAGGAACGTGTCGGAACAGGTCCCCGAGTTACACAACGGCGATCACCCCGATAGCCACGGAGCTGGACTGCGCTGGAAGCCTCGGACACCGCAGGCAGCGGCCACCAGCCCATCCCGTCCCCCTGAGAGATGCTCGGGCAGGCTCTTCCTCTGGGCTTTGTCCCAAACCAATTTTCTTCCTAAAATTGCCTGCCCCAAGCCTAGAGCGGAGGCCCCCTGCTCCTCCCAAATCCAAAGCTGAGATCCCCGCTCTTCCCAAAACCAGAGCTGAAAGCCATCACTCTTCCCCCCCAGGAGCGGCCAAACCGGGCCAGGTAAAGGAAACGGATCAACACGGAACAAACAACTGACACAAAGAGCTTTTCCTCCCTCCAAACAACTATTTACAGTTGTTCTAGTCCAGAAGCTCAGGGCATGGAAAGGTTTCCTTAAAAGCCCAAAGCGCAGATTCCAGAGGGCTGCATGTTACAGACACACTGCAACCTCTGGGGCATGGGGGGCTGCCAAGTTCCCCCCGGAATGGGCCACAGGACAATGGGAAGAGGCCACAAACTCCACGAGTTCCACAACAACACGGTGGCACTTCCCACCTTGGGCTCATCCACTCCTCTGGGACAAGCCCACAACACCTCCGAGACCCCCAAGCCCATCCTCTGTGAAAAGCCCATAAATCCCGATTTCCATCGTTATCCCCCAAAACCAGGCTGAGGGCTCCCAGATTTCTTCCCAAGGTGAGCACAGGCCTCTTCAGAGCATCCCCGGCACTGCAGGAGCCCCCAGCACTGGGAGCCAACCCCCAGCCCCAATTGCTGATGCCTCTCCCCGACACATCCCCATCCCCTCTGCGGGGAAAAGCCCCAAACCAGCTCCAGAGAGCCCTTCACACCACGCACCCTGCGAGCCCCCTGCGAGCCCCCCCGGCCAAGCTCGAACACCCCAAACCTCCAACACACGTCCTTGATGTCTTCAGAGTCCCCCCTGCTTCCAGGACCCCCACCCCCAGATCCTTCTCTTCACCCTGAAACATCCACCCCTACGTCCCCGCCCCAAACCCCTCAGGGGCCTCCTCGCAGCCTCGGGGGCACCTCCAGGCCCCTCCAAGCCTCTCGCCTCCCCCCGCCACGATCCCCCCTCCCCAGTGCTTCTCGCAACCCTGGAACACCCACCCCGCGTCTCCCCGCCCCCCAACTCCTCAGGGCCTCCTCACACCCCCAGTTCCCCCGGCCCTTTCTCACCCCCTTTCCCCTCCCGGACCCCTCAAAAATCTCCCCTCGGCCCCACGCCGCACTCGCCCGCCCCACAGCCGCCCCCCTGCCCCACAGCCGCCCCACAGCCCCAGGCCCGGGCAGGCCCCGGCCCCTCCCCCGGGCTGCCCTCAGCCCCCGGCATCGCCTCGCTGCCGGTTCCCCTCATCGCCCCCCGCTCCCCCTCACGACCCCCGCCCGGCCCTGCCCGCTCCCCTCACGGCGGGGGCGGGGGCGCCGCCATGTTGTGCCCGGTGCGGGCCGGGTCCGGCGCCGCCGCTCACTCACCGCGGGCCCCGCCGAGCGGCCCGGCCAGGAGCAGGAGGAGGGCGAGCAGGAGGGCGGCGGGGGGCGGCGGGGGACGGCGGGCGGCGGGAGGAGCCGGAGGGGAGCGGGGGGCCCGGGCGGCCATGGCGGGGACGCGCCGCGGCCTCGGAGCGGAGCGGCCGCAGCGCCGGCGGGAGGGGGAGCGGGGGCGGGGCCGGGGCCGGGCGGGGCGGGGCCGGGGGCGGGGCCGAGCGGGGCCGCGCGTGCGCACTGGGAGGGGAGGGCAGAGGGAGGGGACAGCGGGGAGGGGTCGGTGAGTGGGAGACGCGTGAGAGGAAGGGGCGTGTGATGTCTGTGATATGTGTGAGATATGTGTGTGATATGTGTGAGATATGTGTGAGATATGTGTGAGATATGTGTGAGAGATGTGTGTGATATGTGTGAGATATGTGTGAGAGATGTGTGAGAGATGTGTGTGATATGTGTGTGATATGTGATATGTGAGAGATATGTGTGTGTGTGATATGTGTGTGAGATGCGTGAGAGGAAGGGGCGTGTGATACGGGAGATACGTGTGAGATATGTGTGAGACATGTGTGTGATATGTGTGAGACATGTGTGTGATATGTGTGAGATATGTGTGTGATATGTGTGAGATATGTGTGTGATAACTGTGAGAGATGTGTGTGATATGTGTGTGATAACTGTGAGAGTGAGATATGTGTGTGAGGTGTGTGTGTGTGTGTGTGTGAGATGCGTGAGAGGAAGGGGCGTGTGATACGGGAGATATGTGTGTGATATGTGTGAGACATGTGTGAGATACGTGTGAGATATGTGTGTGATATGTGTGTGATAACTGTGAGAGATGTGTGTGTGGGATATGTGTGTGAGATATGTGTGATATGTGTGTGAGATGTGTGTGTGAGATATGTGTGTGTGTGATATGCTGATATGTGTGTGTGGGATATGTGTGTGAGGTGTGTGTGTGTGTGTGGGTGTGTGAGATACGTGAGAGGAAGGTGCGTGTGATATGGGAGATATGTGTGAGATATGTGTGTGATAACTGCGAGATGTGTGTGTGGGATATGTGTGTGTGATATGTGTGTGATAACTGTGGGAGATGTGTGTATGTGGTATGTGTGTGAGATATGTGTGTGTGTGATATGTTGATATGTATGTGAGATATGTGTGATATGTGTGAGATATGTGTGTGTGAGATATGTGTGTGTGTGATAGCTGTGAGATAGCTAGGTGTGTGTGATATACGTGAGATAGATACGTGTGATACATGTGTGTGAGATATATGTGATAGATACATGATACGTGTGTGTGTGTGCATGTGATAGGTGTGTGTGAGATATGTGTGAGATAGATATGTGTGATATGTGTGTGTGTCTGTGTGTGAGATACGAGTGATGTACGTGTGTGTGTGATATGTGTGTGATACATGTGAGGTGTGTGTGTGAGATATGTGTGATGTGTGTGAGATACGTGTTATATGTGTGATAAATGTGTGATATGTGTATGAGATATGCGTGATATGTGTGTGGTACATGTGTGTGTGATATGTGTGATACATGTGAGATGTATGTGTGTGATGTGTGTGTGATACATGTGAGAGATGTGTGATATACGTGTGATACATGTGAGATATGTGAGATGTGTGTGAGATGTGTATGTGATACATGTGTGTGTGAGATATGTGTGATGTGTGTGTGGTACATGTGTGTGTGTGATATGTATGTGATATGTGTGAGATGTGTGAGATACGTGTGAGATGTGTGAGATATGTATGTGGTGCATGTGTGAGATGTGTGTGTTTGATGTGTGCATGATGTATGTGAGAAGTGTATGATATATGTGTGATACGTGTGAGATGTGTGTGATATGTATGCGATGTGTGTGATGTGTGTGGTACATGTGAGATGTGTGTGATGTGTGTTTGATGTGTGTGTGATACATGTGAGAGGTGTATGATACACGTGTGAAGCGTGTGAGATGTGCGTGACATGCATGTGATGTGTGTGATTTGTGATGTATATGTGATCTGTGTGTTTGGGCACTGTTTGTGTGTGCAGCTGTGTCTGATGTGTGTGCACAGTGTGTGATTTGCACATTTAAATGTGACACGTGTGCAAGCACGCCTGGTGTGTGCGTGTGCTCAGGCATAACATGTGTGCAAACATTCATGATGCGTGTTTAAGCAAACCTGGGCCACGTGTTCCAGCATGGTGTGTGTGTGCAGGTGTGCATGACGTGTGTGCAAGCATGATTTGTGAGTGTGCAAGTGTGATTTGTGAGTGTGCAAGTGTGATTTGTGAGTGTGCGTGCTTGATGTGGGAGTGTGTGTGAGATCTTCCTGAGGCGGGCAGGGACTGAGCCAGCCTGGGCTGGGCACCCCAAACCCTGGGCTGGGCATCCCAAACCCTGGGTAGGGCACCCCAAACCACAGGCTGGGCATCCCAAACCCCAGAGTGAGCATCCCAAACCCTGGGTAGGGCACCCCAAACCCTGGGTAGGGCACCCCAAACCCCGGGGTGAGCGTCCCAAACCCTGGGTAGGGCACCCCAAGCCCTGGGTAGGACACCCCAAACCCCGGGGTGAGCACCCCAAACCCTGGGCTGGGCACCCCAAACCCTGGGTAGAGCACCCCAAACCCCAGGTAGAGCATCCCAAACCCTGGGTAGGGCACCCCAAACCCCAGGTAGAGCATCCCAAACCCTGGGTAGGGCACCCCAAACCCTGGGTAGGACACCCCAAACCCTGGGTAGGACACCCCAAACCCCAGGTAGAGCACCCCAAACCCCCGGTAGAGCACCCCAAACCCCGGGTAGGGCACCCCAAACCCTGGGTAGAGCATCCCAAACCCTGGGTAGAGCATCCCAAACCCTGGGTAGGGCACCCCAAACCCTGGGTAGGACACCCCAAACCCCAGGTAGAGCACCCCAAACCCTGGGTAGAGCATCCCAAACGCTGGGTAGGGCACCCCAAACCCTGGGTAGAGCACCCCAAACCACAGGCTGGGCACCCCAAACCCTGGGTAGAGCACCCCAAACCCTGGATAGGGCACCCCAAACCCTGGGTAGGGCACCCCAAGCCCTAGGCTGAGCATCCCAAACCTTGGGTAGGGCACTCCAGACCCTGGGTAGGGCACACTAAACCACAGGCTGAGCACCTCAAACCCCAGGTAGGGCACTCCAGATCCTGGGTATGGCACCCCAAGCCCAACTCTGAGTGTCCCGAGCACCGGGTAGGGCACCCCAAGCCCCAGGCTGAGCACTCTAAGCCCTGGGCACCCAAGACCCTCCATACCCTCAAGCCCTGCCCAGAACCAGCAGCTTCCCTTTGCTGCCCAGTTCCTCCCAGTCTCTAACTGGGCACAGACCAAGGTGGCAGCTGTGATGTGCCAAGAACAGTTCAGAGCTGAACGCCCTGGATGGCCACGTTATCCCACACCAGCTCCGCTTCCATCCCGGGGCTTTGGCCGTGCAAACCCCTCGGAGTGGGCAGGCTGGTGGGCACGGGCCCCTGGAGCAGCCACAGCCCCTCACGGGCACAGGGAGAGGGCTGGCACCAGGCTGGAGCCAGCTCTGTTATGGGGGCTGCCAAGTTCCCCCGGAATGGGCCACAGGACAATGGGAAGAGGCCACAAACTCCACGAGTTCCACAACAACACGGTGGCACTTCCCACCTTGGGCTCATCCACTCCTCTGGGACAAGCCCACAACACCTCCGAGACCCCCGAGCCCATCCTCTGTGAAAAGCCCATAAATCCCGATTTCCATCGTTATCCCCCAAAACCAGGCTGAAGGCTCCCAGA
The DNA here is from genome assembly GCA_034509425.1 of Eopsaltria australis. Classification (NCBI taxonomy): domain Eukaryota; kingdom Metazoa; phylum Chordata; class Aves; order Passeriformes; family Petroicidae; genus Eopsaltria; species Eopsaltria australis. The sequence goes on along the minus strand of JAVTVJ010001200.1, from coordinate 7,625 downwards.
CGTGGAGGTGAAGCCATAAATTGAGCCATGCCAGGGGTGCCCAGGCCCATCCTGCCGTGGTGCCCAGCATGGGAGGTTTGGCAGCTCTCAGGCGATAAAATAGCTTTACACTTTATTAAATATATTAAATCTTAATAATTAAATAGTTATGTGGCAAAGCTGGTTCTGCTGAACGTCCCATCCTGGTCATGTCCAAACATCTCCAAGCATGGGGTGGATTTTGGGATGGCAGGGAGCGACACGGGATGAAGCCGGCCGAGCCAAAACACCTCGGAAAACACCAAAATATTGGCAAAGACCCAAAAGGGCACTTCTTTGGCAAGGGGGACGCTGGCTGCTTGGCAAGGAAGGATCACCATGGGACCCCCATCCCGGCGGGCTCCTGCAGCTCATGGAATGCCCAGGTGGACGCCGACAGCTCCGCATTCTTGGGATCCCCACAATCCAGGACGCGAACCTGGCCTGGCCAGGGGGATGCTGCCCTTGGACCATCCTTTCCCAGCGAAACCCATCCCTCCTTTAGCGAGGGGTGCGCCGGGCAGCGCAGCTCCGCCGGGGAATTCCTGCCGCCGCCGAGCCCGCGGCGCTGCCGCTGCCAGGGCCGGGCGGGCAGGTCCGGGCAGCTCCGCGGCCGAGGCGCTGCGATCGTGGCGGGGCCGGGTGGGTGCCCCGAGGGCTGGGGGTGCAGCAGAGGATGGTTCTGTCATCGGTGCCCCTCGCCGTGGCGTCCAGCCTGGCGGCTCGGGGTGGGCGACCAGCTGCCGTCCCCGGCGGCACGGCGAGACGCGCCGGTGTCGGATGACGGATCCGGGGGATATTTTTATGGCCGGGTGGAAGATTCCTCCTTTAGTGTTTTTTTTGGTTTTTTTTTTTTTCCCTATTTTTTCCGTGCTTCCAAATTCAAACGGCTCGAAGGAGGGGTGGGAGAGGCAGAGGCTGTGAGCGAATCCCCTCCGTGACCGGAGCCAGCCCGTCCCCGGTGCAGCCCGTCGGTGGCTCCGGTGTGGCCGGCACTCACTGCTCCGGTTTCGGCTTCTCTACGGAATTGTTCAGCTTCTTCAACGTCTTTTTAATGCGCAGGGCGGTGAGACGGGCCGAGGGGCTCTGGTACCAGCACTCCTTCATGATCTTCGCCAGTGCCGACAGAACCTGCGGAGGCACAAAAAGAGGGATAAACGGAAGGGTTTAATGGGTAGCAAAGGTCCGGCTCGGGGTGGGAGGGGGGCGGTCCCCTCGGGACTCACCGAGTCCGAGAAGAGGCGGTTGGGGATCACGGGGGTCTGCTGGTCCACACACACCACCTTCTTCATGTCCTCGAAGCTGGGGTCGCTGGGCACGGCGTCGAAGAAGGGCGGCCGATACTCCTCCACGATGCCTGCGGGAAGGGGGTGGCGTGAGGACGGGGGAAAGCGAGGGGTTCACCCCCATCCTGCCCTTCGTGGGCTGCCCTGAGGGTCCGGCACGGCCGAGCTGCCCCCTGCCTTGGGGGACACGTGGGGAATTGCCGGTGGGATGTGCCACACCTGGACACACGGGGCGGTGGCAGCCGGCTCTGGTACCACTGGTGGCTCCAGCACCAGCTGCAGCCCTGGCACCACCCCAGCACCAGCCCCAGCACGAATGTCAGCTCCAGCACCGTTACCAGCCCTCGGCACTGTGGCCACCTCCACTCAGCACCTGGTGGTCACCCTGTCAGCTGGCCCGGTTAATCTCTGCTTAATGCTTACATATGTCCGTGTTCCCGTGGGATTTAAGGTCTCTGGGAAGCCACGAGCCCCCAGCAGCTCCCTGCACCCCAAGGGGTGACCCCAAAACCTCAGGGTCCCCTGGAGTTCCCCATCCCCCATTCCCTGAGGCCGTCCTGGAGAGTGAGGGATCCTGGAAGGGTTAAACCCAGCCGGCTGAAAGTCATTCCTGCGCATGGCTGGGGTAATTCGGAGTAAATGTGTAATCTGAGGGAGCCCTGGGGCCGTAAATGAGATTATCCCGGCCAGACTGCGCCTGGGGAGACCTCCCGCCCCACCCGCCAGCGCCCACCATTTAATTAATGCTTTTAATGGACCATGCCGTGATGAGCAGCGCTGGCCAGGCAGCCCCAATTCGGTTCATCCCCGGCGCGGGGGGAACCTCGGCGCCTTCGCCCCTTGCCCCAGTCCCGAGCTCCCGAGCCAAGCCCGGCGGTCGGAGGTCCCGGCCGTGGCCGCTTTCCAGGCAGCGCTTGAAGCTGCTTGTTTTCTAATCAGCGCTGAACAAACAAAGCACTGATTGAGTCTAATGGGCCCTTTAATCAGGGAGCCGGGTGCTGACACTAGATTACAGTGTTTATAATTTACAGCTAATCTTCTGGGCGAAGGAAAAGGGGAAAGAAAAAAAAAAGAAAGCAACAAGAAAAGGAGGGAAGGAAGGAACGAGCGCGGAGCCTCGCGGGGAGCCGGGAGCGAGCGGAGCCGGCGGCCGGGAGCTGCTCACCGTTCACCACCGTCCGCCGGGTGATCTCCCAGAGCACCAGCCCGTACGCCCAGATGTCCGTCTTCTTGTAGGACTCGAAGCAGTCGGTGCGGATCTGCTCGCTCAGCACCTCCGGGGCCATGTAGCGCTTGGTGCCCACCCGGGGGTTGTTGCCAATGTCCAGGTAGTCGCTGCCCTGCGAGTGCATGACGGCCAGCCCTGGGGGGACAGATCACAGAGTCGTTTGGGTTGGGGAAGGTTTTTAAGGTCATCAATTCAGCAATAAAATACTGGGATAGCAGCCCTGGTCAGCGCTGTGCTGGTGCTGCATCCATGGGGCTCAACATCCCTGGGGTACCAAAACCCCAGGACACCACATCCTTGGGGCAGCACATCCCTGCAATGCTACATCCCCAGGGAGTCACATTCCTGCAGCATCACATCTGGGGGGTTCCACAACCCTGGAGCACAATGTCCTTGGGGTTCCACATCCCCGGGATACCTCATCACTGGGGTACAACACCCCTGGAGCACAATGTCCTTGGGGTATCACATCCCCGGGATACCTCATCACTGGGGTACAACACCCCTGGAGCACAATGTCCTTGGGGTATCACATCCCCAGGATACCTCATCACTGAGGTACCACACCCCTGGCTACCACACCCCTGGCTGCTGCAAGCCTGGCTATCACAACCCTGGGGTTTCACACCCCAAAGTGCCACATACCCGGGGTACCCCATCCCACCCCGGGGTACCCCATCCCACCCCCCCCCCCCTCACCCAGGTCTGCGATGCAGCACTGCCGGTTGCTTTTCACCAGGATGTTCCTGCTTTTCAGGTCACGGTGGGCGATGGCGGGTTTGCCCTGCGTGCCGAAAATCTCCACGTGGAGGTGGACGAGGCCGCAGATGATGGAGGAGGCCAGGCCCAGGCAGGTCTCCACGTCCAGGGCTGTCCTCTGCAGGAAGTCGTAGAGCGAGCCGTTCTCGTGGTAGTGGGTGATGAGCCACAGCTGCGTGCTGGAGTTCCTGGACGTCATGTCAGAGGCGATGAAGCCTGGACAGGGAGAAAGATCTGGGAGCGTGTCCCCACCGCGCTGCTGCCCCCGCTCCTCCAGCCCTCCTGAGCCCCCCACTCACCCAGGATGTTGTCATGCCGGAGGAGGACGGTGTTGTAGATCTCTGTCTCGCGGAACCACGACTGCTCGTCCCGGGAGGAGAAGATCTTCACGGCCACGCTCTCCCCGTGCCACACTCCTCGCCACACCTCGCCGTAGCGCCCTTTACCTGCCACAGCCGTGCCACCGCGTCACGCAGGGCGCTCCCAAGGACCGGTGTGATGCAAGGATCCCGTGTGGGACAGCGATGGAGCAGCACAGGGCTCCTTGACCTTGGCCAACGTCCACCCGCCCACCCAGCTGCTCCCTCCCTCCCTCTCCAGTCAGCGGGACAGGGGAGAAGTTGGGGTTGCTACTGGGTTTTGGCTGACATGGTTGGGTCCAACCCCCCTCCTGGGTTTGAAGCTGTGGTTCTACCACTCCAGCAGCACATGGGGGTCACTGGGGCAGCCTCCCCCGGCTGGGCTGCTCTCCTTACCCACGCACTCCATGAGGGTGATCTGCCGAGCCACGGTTCGCTGGACAAGGAAAGGCAGCCCGGAGCCACTGCCCGTGGTGCAGTCATCGTTCAGCAGGTCCTGTGCAAACAGGGTGGCCGTGGGATCAGCGTGGTGGCCACCCCTACACACACACACACTTTGGGGACATTTGGGGTCCCTCACGGAGCTCACCCACCTCTAAGGTGCTGTCTCCCACCATGGATGCCTTCAGCATGAGGTCTGTGTCACCAAAGTCACTGTGCTTGTGGCGGTGCTGGGCCACCTTCCAGCAGAAGAGTGCCGTGAGTGCCACGAGGACGAGGAGGGCGAGGAGTGGGACGAAGATCATCAGGAGGAGGTTGGGCAGGGAAGGTGTCTTTTCCAGGGCATCTTCTCCTGGGTGGGGGAAACGAGGGATGGAAGCGTGAGGGTGGAGCTGGGAGGGTGGAGGTCTGGGTTTGGCCTTGGACCCGGGGGAGAGTGACTCTGCCTTGGGATCAACCCCACGGATGGCAGCTCTGCGGGCACAGCCCAGGAAGGAACACCTGAGGACATCCTGGTGGCCCTGTCTCACACGGGAAAAGGTGGCTCTGTAGGTGCTGAGTGAGGACAGGGACGATCTTGACACCCAACCACATCTCCAGCCACGTGGGCAGCTCGTCCCCTGTCCCCCTCGCCCCTGTACCTTGCAGGAAGATCTCCAGCTCGGCGTTGCACATGGGGAAGCTGCAGCACCTCGTGCCGTACTGCTCGGTGATGGACGTGTGGCAGTGCTCCAGGATGTTCTGGGAGAAGCAGCCCCGCTCCTGGGTGATGGTCCCCTCCTCCCTCCTCTTGCTGACGAAGCACACCTTGCCCGTGCAGTTGGGCTGGCTGCAGTGGGGCACATCGCAGGCACACAGCAGCTCCTCTGCGGGCACCACGAGGGGACACGTTGGGGTCACCCCACTGCCCACCCGGCAGCTTCGGTGGCTTTGGGGATGGGGACATTGTCCTAAAGACTCCTGAACCAAATTTTGACATTTGGGACCATCATAGAAGGAGGGGAAGGCTGCTGTGAGGGCTCAGTACACCCTGGCACCTCCTGGACAATCACCTGCTCCCAGCTGGGGTCCAAGTCCCAGCCCTGAACCTGGGTGTCACCTGTTCCCACACCCCCAGGAGGCTCTGAGGAATGCACTGGGCACCCAGCCCCAGCAGCTGGGATTAACTGGGATGCACTGGTTTGCAACACACAGGGTCACATCCTGCCCACAGAATCCCAGGGGACATGGGACCTATCCTGGGAGCTGGGATGGGATCAAAAGCCCCAAACTCAGCCATTGCCTCCCCAGGGGTGTTTTGGGAGCCGGGTGCCAAACCCAGGGTCTTTCCTGGAGTTTTTCCTGACTTCCCCGACAGCGCTTTCCTGCTCCATGGTGCCAGGGTGGCTCAGATGGAGGCCACGCTCCCAAACTCCCAATTTAGCTCTGCCCTTTTGCGCAGAAAATATCCCTCCTGGAATCAGTGAGTTCAGCGTGAGGGCAGCCAGACATCCGGGGGTGAGGGGACTGCGAGGGGACAGTGCAGGGACAGCAAGGGGATGGCTGTGGTGGCCATCCTGCACTTCCAGTCCCCATGCCCCAAAGGCTGCCTGGTGCCAGTGCCATGGGGTGGTGGCAGGGCCATTCTGGGGTTGGTGGCCCTGTGGGGACAGGGACTCGCTGGAGACTCATTCCCCTAATGAGCTCTGCTGCTCCTCCCTGGCACAGCCACATCATCCTGGCCCTCCCTGCAAAAGCACCCAGCCTGGGTCTGTCCCCAGGTCACCTGGTGCTCCCCTGGGATGCCCCTCCTGCTTTCCACCACCCCACCACCACCACCACCATCATCATCATCATCATCATCATCATCATCATCATCACCACCACCACCCCTGGGGAAACCCACATTTTTCAGTCTGTGGTGCCAGCCTTTCCCCACCTCCCCTCCAGTGGCAGCAAGGCACTTGAGCTACCACAATTAATTAAGCTGAGATCCTCTCTGGGGATGGGTCACCACACCAAAGGGGCGTACCACAGTCCCTGAGGAGCCCAGCTTCCACCCTGGGTTTTATTTTGGTCAGAGATGCTCCCAAAAAGCCGAGGGCTTATTTTAAGCTGCTGTCAGCCCATGGCGCTGGCACTCACCGGCTGCGAAGCTGAGGGACAGGGACATCAGCAGCAGCAGCACCCGGCCACCGGCTCCACACGGCATCATCCTGTGGAGAGCAGAGGGGTGAGAGCAGCCCCGGCACCCCCAGGGGCTCATCCCCAACCAGGGGGGCTTTGGGAAGGGGCAGGGGGGCCTTGTGGAGGGCGGGCACACACAGAGCGAGGTGGGATGTGCTGCTCCCTACTGAGTTTGGCTCCGGACATCCTGGGTACGGCCCTTCCTGAGAACAGATCCCGGGACCTCCCAAGCTCAGGGGACGTCCCTGCCATGGGCATGGGGTACCACTCACGGCACCACAGCGCTCAGGGATGTGCTGGAACCGGGCCCTGGCCATGTCCATGCAGCCCCAGCCTCCTTCCCTTCTCCTGGTGATCCTCACACCAGCATTTCCCACTCTTCCCATGGCTCCTGCTCCATAAAACCACAGCCCCCACGGGCCTGGAAGCCCTGACGATGCCACGGCACTGCTGGACATTCCAGGTTCAGCAAGACCCGCACCCGGGATGGATCCAAAGCCCCCACGCCTCGTGCAGCCCCTGCAGCTCCGGAGCCACCGAGCGCCGCTGGCCACGGGCAGGGGCTCAGTGCTGGGGGTGCTTTTGTGTGGAGCTTATCAATGACACAAACAGAGGTGCCGGGACAGCCAAAAATTCCTTGCTGAGCCTTTGGGGGAAGTTTGGCTATTTTTAATCTTCCCCTTTTTTTTTTTCCTCCCTTGTAAAAGGGACACTTCTGCCAAGGCAAACACGGCGATCCCCCCGCTGCCCCCCGCCTCGCTCCGTGGCCGCAGGCTCCCAGCCCCTCCTCAGCTCATTCTTCGTGTTCCCGACATAAACATGCCAAAGGCTCCGTTTCCTGCAATTGAAGAGCCCAGCCCAGGCTGCTGGGACAGGAATCAAGATTGTTTAGATTCTGGCCTTGATGGGGAAGCGGAGTCACGCAAGCCCGGCCCTCGGGAGCGCACACGGACGTGGCTGACCCCGGCAGGCTCCAGCCACGCAATAAATCGGGCTTTTCCTCCCCAAAATAACTCACTTGGTTGTTGCTCGAGGGGAGGAAACACCGAGCAGATCCTGGGTCCCGGGGCTGGAGGGCAGGAGCTGGGGGCTGGTCCTTGGTGCCCCCTGTGAGGAGCTGATCCATCTGACTGGGCCAGGATCAGCTTTGTTTTAAAACCCCAACTCCCCCGGAGCTGGGCTGGGATTTAATTTAAAACCCCAACCCCTCTGGATCTGGGCTGATGATTCCCAATGCTGCCAAGCACCGCACTGCTCGCAGTCCTGAGAGCTCCAGGATGCACGTTTTCAAAGGGAAGCTGAGCCTCCCAGGTGGTGAATTCCCTCCTCGGAGCCTCTTCCACAAGATCCTGAGCCGTTAGACAGCTG